>CP092863.1:208356523-208956523 GCA_030710605.1 Cordylochernes scorpioides | reverse complement strand
TTTACAGAGTAGTAAAATATAAACATAAAAAATGATACTATGTTAATACTAGTGTAAAATAATAAATGCTTGTAAAATATTAAATACTTCGCTACAAAGTGATATTAACATAGAAGTATGATGATAACTAATTAATTTATAAATATTATCATAATTATAAGTTTGTTTATGATTAATTCAAGATGTAGGGTTAATGAGTATAAATACATCTTTAATAAATTAGTTTATATTCATTAAACTGAACCCATTCTTATAATATATACAGATTTATAAATTATAAAGAATAAAAAATTGCTTTATATTGTTTTTTATTGTTAATAAAAATTGGTTGAATATTTTAAAAAAGAGAAATGTATATAAATATATATTTACAAAATATAAATAAATAATTTACAAAGCAGTAAAAAATAATGAAGTTATAATGGGAAAATAAGTGAAAAAATCTTTTTACTTTTTTAATTGAAGAATATCTAGTTCGCGGAATGCATGCGTTACCCCAGTTGGCTTTTGTTTTTTTTTAAATAAGTGTATGACGTGTGAAAGCCGATTTATATGCTTGGTTCCGTTGTTGAAATTCTTGCGCTTTTAAACATTTTAAATTATTAAATATATAAAAGTATTGATACATTCACAAAATTCACTTTAAACATAGGGGGGTCTGTGGAAGGCTGGTTAAACCGTTTGATTTTCGACCACTACGACCCGGGTTCGATTCCCGCATTGGACACTTTTTTCTGTTTAAAAAAAAAATGCTCCAATGGCCCCCGATTCGTGCAAAAGTCCAACTCCACCAGCGAGGTCAAGTAATCAAACGGGGCTCTGGCACATTTGTAAGTGAAAAGTCGAACTGCTTTTCACATGTGTAGACATGTGGTGCGCTTACAGTAAAAGCAGTCGCTAACTACCCACCATGATTATCATGGCCTGTACCACGTGTACTAGGGATAAGCAAAAAAAAACTTTAAACATATCTATAAAGTAATACAAAGCAATAACGCGCCATCTATACATATAAAATAAATGGATTTTAAGCGCGAATGTTTCCCCAATACATAAAACGAACTTTGAATGTAATTCTGCTGCCCTATAAGCTTATGTCCATAGTTTACTTGAAAACCATTTCTAAGATTCCATCCTTCAGTGTAGCATATAAAAGCAGAATGATCCAATACAGTATTAGAGCTCTGAGAAGCGGTCTGGTGGATTAAATTGGCGAAACCGCAGGGAGGGTTTACCACTAATGAGCCAAGCCCTCCCAATATATTTTTTCATCGCAGTAAGGACAGTAGAAGTACGTTTTATGTATAGGGGAAACATTCGCGCTTTTAAATCCATTTATTTTATATATATAGAAAGTAATGAATAGAAAGAGTAAACAATGGGTAGAAGGAAGATTCTATATATATGGTGTTAGGTGGTGCCTGGATACAGCGAGTAAATTCTGGTACAGGCCAGAAGAGAGAAACAGCACATATTAAGGTCACAGATTAAGTAGAGACAAGAATCACAAAAAGGATAAAGAAGAGACGATACTAATATAATTATAGAAAACTTCATTAATAAGCTAAAACTTCGTAGAAAGCTTAAACCTTGCTGACGTTATATATTTGTTATTATTTATTATTTATATTTCGCTTTTATTTTAATTGGAATTAATAAAGTACATGTCTGGTAATTGAGAAGACCCTGATTAGCGAAATTTGAATCCTGAAAGCTTGTTTTTAATTAACTAAAAGGTCGTTTAGGACCAAATGTGACAAAATATTTTTAAAATTTTTGAAAATGTCTTCATTGTTAACAGCACTCTTTTTACATAATACACTGATGAACAAAACTCAAGGAAGTGGAAAGTCTTTATTCAGCCGGTGGTCCTTTTTTTTTGAAAGTGACAAAGGCAATTTTGTTCGCACTCGGTTATCTCCTTTGTCTTCAATAAAGATCACTGTGTATCATATATATTTCAGAGTTATTGTCTGAATTACGATATACATGCTAAAAGGTACAACTTCTTTAAGGTTTGTGCATGACCTTTTTATTATTATACCATTGTATAATTATATAAGGTCATGGAGACTATATTCATTGATCAAATTTACATTCTTGGTAGGGTTGGAATATAAGTTCTGTTTTGAGGTTCCTATACATTCCAAGAGTTGGTCTGGAAAGACCTCTTTGGTCCTGAAGATGGTGCATTTTTGAAAGGTCTTTACACCATCAGGAAGAGGAGAGGACTTGTATGGCCAATAGTCATAAGTCTCCTGATAGAAAAAACGAGCTGCTGTCGTTGATTGGCTATCCAGGGGGCATCACGTGACTGTCAGACTTTGTCCCCCCCGCCCCCTATATATCAAATATATTTTATAGCTATTTTCTGAATGCGTCTAAACATGCTAAAAGGTACAACCTCTTTAAGTTTTGAGTATGAGTGTGGATTTATAATGAATTTATTGTTCCAATATATATTTCGAGGGGCAACTCGCCTCTCTTTATCGAGGATGTTTGTGTTTTTCAATAAAGCATGCGCGCACGCGTACACCACTCGCGTTCTACAAGGCCAATGAAAGAATTGTATTATAATGTGAAATATTGTCTGTGATCTAAATATTTTATATTCAATATTTTCTTGAGAAAATTCCTTTCCAATACTCTAAATTATTAGGAAAGATATAACATAAATTATTCTTTTCATAGATTAAATTTGCATATATGAATAAAATAAATATTTTTCTCACTTTGGACCAAGCAACTGCCATTTACTAATTTATAGCAAATATTTCCGTCATCGCATTTTCTATCTGCAAAAATTTCGAAATTTAAAATTCAGATATCAAATCTAGTTTTCCAATCAAATTTTCATTTATAATGGCATTATATATTATTCTAACGTAGAGAAATCAAAACTTATTTATGAAAAATAAAGTTAGTATCATATATTGAATATATGATATGTGAGATTCTTTTTTAATAAACGTGAAATTATGATCTTTATATAATAGGTTAATTATTATATATAATTAATTAAATTAAAATATATCTATATAATACTAATTAGATATTAATAAGGCATAATTTGGATTATAGATTATAAACACAAGGTAATAAGACCAAATCTAAATAAATAAATAGTGTGTGACTTTTCGGTAACAGCGTTGTTACCATCTTCAGACAAAAGTACTGAATGAGAAATTTTACCAGAGCATGTTAAAATTTCTCACTCAGTACTTTTGTCTGAAGATTGTAACAACGCTGTTACCTAAACGTCACACACTATTTATTCATTTGGATTTGGTCTTATTACCTTGTGACTAATTAGATATATTCCTTCTTATTGAAAATTTATAATTAGGTAAAGGGATTATTCGCAATTATTTCGCAAATTATTTCGTAATTATTTCGCAATTTCAGAACTTTGCTAAGATATTGTATAAAATTAAGAATATCAATTGCCATCTATTGATAAAATTTGTGATAGAATTTTGATAAATCTGTTACTTTTGATATTTATTCTCGAAAATTATCTCTACAGAACTTCGTGACAATAATAAACATTGTTAGATGAAATGGTTCACCATTAATAAGTTAAACCATTTAATCTAACAATTTTTATCATTGCAATAAGTTCTGATGGTATAATATTTGATAAAATATATCAATATTAACCTATTCCCAAATATATTTATATAAAAAAACAATAGAAAAAATAAAAGATAAGTGGGTCAGGTGTTGATATTAAAAATAAAGAAGGCATCTCCTGACCATGAGCTAATGTGCTTTTTAGAAGGCAGAGCGCCATCTAGTGGGGCAAAATAAACCAAACGTTTATTTAACCTGCTCAGTGATATTTGGCCAACCCAATATCTTGATAAATCAAGAGAAGACATTCACGAACGCGTTTCGCGCTGTTGGCGCTCGTCAGCGTGGAGTAGGCTGTACCACTGCAACCAAAAAGAAATTTGGTCCCAGAAGCTTCTTGAGAAACCAAGAAATGGGTATTTAAGGCCAAATTTGCGTGAATACGCTTAACACATGAAAATAACTTTTTTTATTTTTTTCTATTGTTTTTCATATATACATATAGATGGAAAATTTGCCGGGAGGAAATTAATCCATGGAAGCAATGGTCGCTTCTCCCGTCAAAATAAACGTCAGAATCTGACGCCATCTATTGACCGTCGCCGCAACTAGCGGCATCGGGTCGGCGACAAAGCCACAACACCAACTTTGGCAAACTGATAAGCGTCCACCTAGAGACCATGGTTTCGGGCTAATGGCCCTCGTCAATCTAGGGCGGACTTTATTCCATGAGATCCACACGGGATCTAATGGAATCCTTACAATCTACCAAAGAGGTGTTTTGCTGGCAATGTGGCTGGGCCAAATCTATTGGCAAAACATAGATGGAAAATTTGCCGGGAGGAAATTAATCCATAGAAGCAATGGTCGCCTCTTCCGTCAAAATAAACGTCAGAATCTGACGCCATCTATTGACCGTCGCCGCAACTAGCGGCATCGGGTCGGTGACAAAGCCACAACACCAACTTTGGCAAACTGATAAGCGTCCACCTAGACGTTTATTTTGACGGGAGAAGCGCCCATTGCTTCCATGGATTAATTTCCTCCCGGCAAATTTTCCATCTATGTTTTGCCAATAGATTTGGCCCAGCCACATTGCCAGCAAAACACCTCTTTGGTAGATTGTGAAGATTCCATTAGATCCCGTGTGCATCTCATGGAATAAAGTCCGCCCTAGACTGACGAGGGCCATTAGCCCGAAACCATGTTCTCTAGGTGGACGCTTATCAGTTTGCCAAAGTTGGTGTTGTGGCTTTGTCACCTACCCGATGCCGCTAGTTGCGGCGACGGTCAATAGATGGCGTCAAATTCTGACGTTTATTTTGACGGGAGAGGCGACCATTGCTTCCATATATACATATTATTGTGTGAAAACAAGAAATAAAATAGATAAATGGTCAGGTATTGATATTCAAAAACAAAATTGGTATTCCGGCCCGATCACATGAGCATTTTAGATGTCATAGCGCTATCTACTGGAACAAAAATAAAGATTGATTTAGCTTGTTCCAAAGATATTTTGCCAAACCAATTTCTTGATAAA
Source organism: Cordylochernes scorpioides (assembly GCA_030710605.1). Classification (NCBI taxonomy): domain Eukaryota; kingdom Metazoa; phylum Arthropoda; class Arachnida; order Pseudoscorpiones; family Chernetidae; genus Cordylochernes; species Cordylochernes scorpioides. Next base: position 208,951,407 of record CP092863.1, on the reverse strand, counting down.
TCAAGAAAAGTTAACTACGTGAAGAGCTAAGCCTCTCATTCAATAAATTTGATCATTGCAGTATGATCTGTAGAGATAAAAAGAAAGACATTACCTAAAATTTAATTGTTACAGATCATATATATTACGATGTACTAGAGCGCCATCTGTTATCAAATTATAAAACTATTTTAGAGGCGAAATATTCTTTTTAAAATAAAACAATTTAAACTGGCGAAACCGCTGGGAGGGTTCACCACTGATGAGCCAGGCCCTACCTTTAATTTTTCCATCGCAGCAAGGACAGTATAAATTGTTTTATTTTAAAAAGAATATTACGCCCCTAAAATAGTTTTATAATTAGATCATATATATATGATGGTTTTATAATATTTAAGGAAAGTTATAGAAAATTTCGATGTCGAATTGAGAGCATAATGTCAGTATATCAAGCTATTACTGAACGATAAATTAGAATTAAATATAATATATATGAAAGATAGTTGTAAATTAATGATAATTAAAAACAAATTAAAAACAAAGCGTGAATTTGTTATAACCCTATGTTGTTACATATAAAAAACCTTTCTGATACCCAAATAGTAATATTTTATAATTTGTTTTTATTTTATCATTTTAATTTACAACTATCTTTCATTTAAATTATATTTAATTCTAACTATATATTTATTATATTTAAAAAAGGTTTTCTGCTGTTTTGAGATTAATTACTTGTAGAGGAATTATTGGTCATTTGCTTGCTTTTGGTATGCAGTCGTGGAAGAGATTATAATAAAATTAGTTATCAAAAATAGCTTTAATTGCGCTAAAGAATGTATAAAAGACATAAATTGGTAAAAGTACTGCCTGGCTTAAGGCGTAAGAATAATAAAAAAAAGAAAAGCTTATTTACATAATGTACAAAAGGTTTGAGCCGGCCAGCGGGAAAGAACAACAATGAGTTTTTATAGGGGAAGCATGACCTCTGGCGGTCGATTTAACAGAGTATTTGGATCTATGAAATATAATTTTAAATAATATAAAATTTTAATATAACATAATTCTAAATAAAATGTTTTAATATGACATATATATACGTGGATGATTGTTTACAAAGTTTGAATTGCAGAAAGTAAGAAAAATGCTTCGTAGAAATATTGTTTTATTTTTTCAATTAAATAATACTGATTCTAGAAATGTCTTTATTATTTAATGTATTCAAAAAGCGATGCTCTATTTTCAATAAGATCTAGAAATGTAAAAATAGAGAAAAATATCTATTATAAATGAGTGAAATTTTAAAATAGCTTAAATTCTTTAAAATTATAAAATGTTTCTGTATGGTGTATTGCCTTGTTATAAATAAGAAGATACTCTTACCTTAAGGATTATATCTTTAATCTTATTTATTCAACTATTTATAAGGTAATTATTAAACTTATAACATTCACAGCTATGGCGGAACTTTCGCCAGCCTAAGGTAAACAAAACAATTATTGTGATGATGATCGTAACTTACTCTCAACACATCTCCCCCTTTTCTTCTAGAGGTTTAGCCTGTCTGGCGGCTTTATCATGCGTCCACTCCTGGTCTTTACTGGTTCCGGTGATCTCTGGAATGTCCTCGGTTCACTGTCACCAGTAGTGTTGTCCCCAGTAGATGTGAAGCACTGACTCATCTCAGGAGACTCCATCTCTTCATCTTCCATGTCAATCTTTTCACCCTGTGGGTTTGGTAGTAGGTGGAATCTATTTCTTCTTAAAATTCCTTTTGGAGAGTTGACTATATAAGACCTTGGACTTCCTGCGTCTTCAAGTACCACACCGGGAACTCTCAAGTCTTTCACCCATACTCTAGTTCCTTCATCCAGATGGGGCAATTCTCTTGCACGATGATGTATATCAAAATGGGTTTTCTTTTTGTGCCGTTGATTTTTTTCTCTCATTTCTAGAATTTCAAGATCAGGTATTCTTGACTGGAGTTGAACTGGTGATGTCGGCACAGTTGTTCTGAGTTTCCTGTTCATGCATAGTTCAGCAGGGCTTACCCATTTTCCAATGGAGCGGTTCGATAACCAAGAAGAGAAAGATATGGATCTCTTCCTTTCTTCAATTAGTTTTTGATATTCTTCACCATCGATTCGATGAAGCCATTGCTAGTTATAGTTTAAAAGTTCGAGAAAGTTAATTTTTAACATTTAAAAGTAAAATATAATATTCTAAAATTATTAAAATTAAACGACACATTCTTAAATAATATTTTTTTTTCTATATGAAAGATTAGGTACAAATAATTAGGGTTCACAACAAATATAAAACAGGAGTATATAATTTTCACCATAAGCATTATAATTTATATTGGGTAATGAATATTATTTCATCGTGATTAATACACTACTATATATAAATTGTATATTACTCTTTTTTATTAGAGTATTATATTTTTTTTTTACTTTGAAAGCCTATGAACGTTGAGGAATTCAAAAAATATTGTAAAAGTAAAATAGATTCTTTGAAATATTTATTATATATTTGTAAAATCATAACATTTCATTATTTTATGCAAGAAATATAATACTACAAATATATATATGTTATATAAAAATATCCTTTTAAAATAAAATTGTCTAGTTGGCCCACACTATCTCTCGAAGCATAAAATTTATTTATGTCAATAAAATTCTTGTTGATATTTATGATAGAATTTAGCATATTTTAGGGAGATAAGTGGATTATCTGAATATATTTCTCCATCCATTTTTTTATAATAGGTGAATATTTTCATAAACACATAGATTAAACTCTTTGAAAATAATATATTATATATACATACAACTTTACTGTCATTTTATTTCATATAGAATTTCCTTTTAAATCTAATTTAAAATATATTTTTAAATATAGGATGTCGTAAAATTATATATAGAGATAATATAATATATATTGGTTACGACATTATAATATTTTTACTTTCATTCATTTTCTATTTCTATGTCATTATTATAATTTTTTTATAATAAATAAAATATAATAATATATATTGAGTGCGCTCAGTATTTATATTTTCAAATATAAATTGCATATATTTTTATTATTCACTTATAGGTGACGTTAAATTTTATGTTCAAATTAAATTTGCATTTTATATATAATATTCAAAATTCTTCTGATATTATTTATTTAATATTTTATTCTGAGATATAGGTTTTTAACTTTTAATTAAACATTTTAAATTTACATTTAGAGATTTTTCATTTACTTTAGACACTTTCATTTTTATATATAGACATTTTCAATTTTAATTTATAGACATTTTTCATTTCAATTTAGAAATTTTTATTTTAATTTAGACAATTGAAAATTCAAAATGTCTATTTAAAAATGAAAGTGTCTAAATTAAAATGAAAAATGTCTAAATATAAATTTAAAATGTCTAATTAAAAGTTAAAAACGTAAATATATATGCATATTTGCTTTGAAATTTTATTAATTAAAATATATTATTTTTATATGTTATATAAACATGTTTTCGATTAACTTAAATTTCCTATATTTTATCTGATAATTTATTTTCTAATAGGGGATATTATTATATAAATTAAGAGAAAGGCATCCTCCTTCTGATCAGGAAATGTCTATCTTAAATTACCCATCTTATCCAAATAAGCACATTTTCTATTAAAAATAAGGACATATTTTATTTTTATGCGCATATTAAACGTGTTGAACTATTTTGAAAAAATGAAAACACATTACCGTTAAGTTCATTTAAAACCAAAAATATATTTCTTAAAAATGAGAAAATGTAATTATTAAAGTATGAAATGTTATTGAAAAGAAAGATTGTTGTTATTAATGTGCAAAATGTTGTTATTAAAGTGTAAGATGTTGTTGATAAAGTGTAAAATTGTTATTTAAAAATAAATAATAATACTTGAGCACTAAAATAAGTCATGCATATTTTATAATCTAATTTGTAAATATTTATTTCAATTTTGGGAAAATGATAAAAATCAAAAGGTTTAGGATAATTATTATAATAAATTAACGATGTATGATTTTTAATAAATATTTTAATATGATTTGATATAAATAAATATTATACTCTCTAAAAAATGAAATTATTATTTATTAAAATATTTAAATATTTATCTATATATATTTAATAAATATATGTTATCAAATTTCCCCAATAGAATATTCTACCAAATTAATTTGTATATCCAGGTATAGCAGTAAAAAGAAATATATTTCTCTAATAGTATTCTGTAAATTAAAAATAACTCATATTTACCCTATTTTATTTTAATATTATTTAACAACAATTTTATGAGTCAATTAATAAATTGAAATGAATGTGTATGTGTCAAATATAATTAAATTATTCAAAGATAGTAATAAATAATATTTTAAATATTCTATGAAATAATTGAGAATTAATTTGAATATAATTATTGTTTTTCTCTAATATATATATAAAAAATATACATTTCCTATAAGAAAGTATTATGAAAGATTGCCAAAAATATAGAAGAAAAATATTCTCTTTCGGGAAAATAAAAGAAAAATAGACTAAAATTGAAACGATATCCAATGATAGCTATTTAAGATGTAAATTAAAGGATCTGGCTACACAAGAAAGAAGCCATCATCAGGAAGGGAAGATTGTGCCAAGATTGTAGCCAGGGTTGTCGGGTGAGGAAAAAGAAAATTAATGATCACAGACAGAGAGACGAAGCTTCAAGAAAACTCAATTTATGTGGACGGAAATGGACGCAGACGCCAAATTGAACTTGGAACGCCATTTTGGAAGCCTTTTCCTTGCTTAGAAATGTGCAAAATAGGCTGCTTCGCATTAACCCTTGAGTATCTTTTGGTTCTATTAACTGAAGTAAATATTACTCTTTATCTCCATAAACATTTATCTTTAGAAAAAAAAGTAAAATTTCTCTGCAAATGATTATAATAATTTGTTTGAATTAGTGTATATTGATAAATTTAGAAATTTATATATATATATCATTTACTATATTCTTCTATATATTTAATTTTATTTTCATGAAAGTGCCTATTTTTCTGAATGTATGAATTTCTATTAATTCATACAATTTTTGTTGCAACATATTTTAAAAGAATTATTTAATGAAATATATTGAAGCAAGAAAATGATTATTCTTTGAGTGTGAAAACTTGTAAAAAAATAGGAACTTACCCTCTATTATTAATTTGTTTATATTTTTCTTTGTCGTCTGTTTTTGCACAAGTTGAATCTGGTTATAACGATGTATGTAAATTAGATGTTTCTTTTGTTGCCTTAAATACAAGGTAATTAACTCGTTTATCTATCTCTATATAAAACTGTTTAAAGTTTAATAAAATATTTTTTTAAATCTGAGAGTTGTCTTCAAAAACGACCCAACACATATATTTAAAATTTCTAATATTTAGGGAAATATCTGTATAATATGTAGCTATTTATAGGAAAGGTAATCTGTGATGATATTAAGTAGGGTAATATCTTTCTTCGAGATAAAAAAAGAGTAATTATGTGTAATGTTTTATTTCTGCTTAAATCTTTTGGAACATAAGGCAACCAGTATGCTAGATTAATCCCCTTATGTTGTATATAGCCAAATGTTTTTTGTAGGAACAAAATATAATAAAAAAAACTCGCTTGAAAAACAAATTATATATATTCATAATGATTCTACAAAATTATATTTTCATTTTGAAATTCTATTACAATATTTTAATAAATCTTGTTAGAGAGAAATGCATTTTATTTATAATCAATAAACCTCCAAAATTTTATTTGGTTATGGAGATATTTCAATTTATATGTAAATGCGTTTTCACTCCAAAACACACAAAATTAAAATGGAAACAAAATAAATAGAAACAATATTGGAAATGTCTATTGGGAATAGATTTTTACAGATATGTATATAGGGTGGTTGAAATCTCAAACAATTTATTGTTATTCTCAAAGAAAATGTTTACGAACACAATTTGCATAACAAAAAATAACTTTGTCTACACTCATGAAGTACCTTTTAGCATGTATATCGGAATTCATACAATAACTCTGAAAGATATTTGATACACAGTGACTTTTATTGAAGACATACGAGATAACTAAGTGTGAACAAAATTGCCTCTGGATCCTTCAAAAAAAAAAAAAGCGACATCATTGATTTTCTACTTTCTTAATTTTTGTCCATGAGTGTATATTGCTAGGGCAATGTGAAATATAAGTTAAGACGTCTACAAATGGGTTGAATATTGAAGAAAAATATATTTTGGGGTTGTTTGGAATGGACCAATCAGAGAGCCTTCGCCCAACTGCAGTTGTGGAGGGTGACCTTCAACTTGTACTTGGTGTTGTGTCTCAGTTTGGGCATACGATCATTTTAGGCTTTGTGTTTTTTTTTAAGTAATTGTTTCCTCTTATAAATGAATTAAGCCTAGATTATTATAAATGTAAATTGATGCATAGTACCGAACGTCAAACTTGATATAAAAACGTAAATCTGTTTATATTATAATAAACGTATGAATAAGCCATTTTTTTAAATAAGACCCTTCGGTCAGAATTCTTTTTAAATATTTTTCGACAAAATTTATTCTGTTCCCGTATAGAGAAAAATTAAATCCCCACGTAAAAAGGTTAATAAAGTTAAATCAAGTAAAATTCAAGTTAAACTATATTAAAAAAAATAAACTATATTTAACTATCTGTAAGAAAAGTAGACTTTGTAATGTCAATAAAAGTTATAAAAAACAAATAGAATGATTAAGAAAAAAAAAAAAGGGCATCTCCTCATCGTTAAACTGATATTTTCTGATGGCTTGTGCCATCTATCTTATTAAATTTCAACTATTCTTTAATTATCAATTATTTATGATTTGGCCAAATAACCATTCTTGATTAATCTTGAATCAGGTTCGCGTTTCGAGCTGTTGTCTCTCGTCAGCATGGTGCAAGCTGTAACTCAACGACCAAAAAAAAACTGGTCATTCAGGCATCCTGATAAATGATGAAACGGGTAGTTAAGGCCAAATTTGCGTGAGAAAGCGAAACAATGTGTATAAAAGTTGATAGATTGTTAAACATATTGCCACGTGGAAAATTAGGGAAAACAAACTTCAGGATGAAACAGCGATTAATCAAGGCAAGAACAAACTATGAATGATAAAAAAAAAACAAAAACAATGAAGGAAGTGTACAGAGTAGCAAAATATAAACATAAATAAATGATACTCTGTTTATAAAATAATAAATACTTTGCTACAATTTATATAAACATATACTAAAATGAAGTTTGACAAGTTTTTACGGCAAATGTTTCTTTTAAACGAAAAATCGTAATTTATTTTGAGGGGAAATAACGACTATTTCTATCCTATCGTAATTCATTCTTTCATACTTCATCCCTAAGGATACAAATAGTCGTTATTTCTCCTTAAAATAAATTACGATTTTTCGTTCAAAAGAAACATTTGCGGTAAATTAGCCAAACGTCGTTCTACAATCATAAGCCGCATTATATTGTATTATATACTAAAACGGCTGTAAAAGGGACCTAATTGGCAAATTCTATTGACCTAAATTAAAGATACGGTTTAAACCATGTGCCAGCTTTCAAGTACGATAGATGCATTCAATAGTGTATATTATTTGCGATAGCATTATAAATTCCATAAAGGACAAAGAAACTCAAAATAATACCTTAAACCAAGATAATGAACCAATTCGAAGTCTCAAGAAAATTTTAAAGACAAATATGAACAGCCAATAAAGAAAATCGCCATATTAATGGTACCTCTGCAACTATAAAGGCGCAACAGCAATAAAAATAGAATGAATTGCGCATGCGCCGACAGAAGCTAGTGAAGAGTAGGTAGCTAATAAGCGCAGGATAATAACATGCACTTCATACAACTCGAAATGCGTAGGTGTTTGGCTTTTCTTTATTTATCCAGAAATGAGATTGGCCATAAATATCAATTTTGTCCTAATAGATGGAGCTGTGTGAACGGTGATGAACCGGTCATGTGAACGGTCAGGATATGCCTTTTTATATATGCATATATATATATATATATATTACATAAGAGATTTCTGCTGTTGATTTTGGAATTAGAGTTATAAAATTATTACTGGTTGATGCTGATTATTTTTTCGGATTATGCTATGGTAATGCAGTCGTGATGAAAATAATAAAAACTAATTTGAATCACAATTTACTTTAATTGATATGATAATATAATTGAAGATTAAATAATACCTGATTTGAGGATTTACATATGTGCAAAATGTTTTGAGCCGGCCAACGGGAAACAACAACAATTTATCTATAGTTTATATAGGGAAAGCCGCGACATCTGGTGGTGGACTTTACAGAGTAATTTGATCCAGGAATTTTTTTTCAATTAGAATATAATTTTTATATAGCATATATATATGTGTGTTTGTGTGTGTGAAAAGTGATTAGTTGATATTTATTCCGATAGATGGCGCAAGCCATCAGCAACTCTTAGTTTCACGATCAGGTAATGCTCTTTTACTCAATATATATATTAATAAACAATTTATTCATATATTATTGTAATATGTCAAATTTCGCTCACACACTATCATATTTATCATCCAGAATTTAAAAAGTAAGCTTTTATTTCAAACGAATATAATCATCTGACAAGAAGCAAATAATTAATTCTATAATCACATTCATATATGCATATTCCTCTTTGATACCAAATTTAAATTCTAGAGCTTTCAAATAAAAATAATGACATTATTTAAATATACCCAATTGTAATGTATACATTAGATTTTCAAAATGCATTAAACATTCACTCTATTAAAACGTATATAATTAGCTATTAAAATAGGAATTTAAAGTATAAATTAATTTCCTATTAAAATCTCTTTTAGTAAAAAAAAGGAACATCAACATCATTCGAGAAAATGGCAATTGACAAAATGGTCGTATGTTCTATTAAAGAGAATTCGCTTGAGGCAAAGAAAAAGTCAATGGGTCAAATTTAATTAAAGTCTCATTAGAAGGAATTTTGCCTTCATCATAGAGGAGTTTAATCTTGTTTTCCCATTAGATGTTTTACTCTTAAAATTTAAATTGGTTTTCTTTTCTTGTAACAATTCAAACGAAAGAATTTTGACTTTTCTACTTTATCGTTAAATTAACAAAACTTTTAGGACTTTTTATAATAAAATATATAAGAAATAGGTATGTTGAAAATATATATTGGATAATTTAAGATTGTGCATATATTCTCAATTGCTACAACATATATACAATATAGAATGTATACTTTACAATATACATTCCATATAGAGTCAAATAATTGTTTTTTTTTAAATCAGTGATTATATTTAATTTGGAATAATGATATACTATCAATGCGCTAAAGAGTGGTGTCGCTGGAGACCCCCTGGCGATTCTCCACCAAACTCTGCAGCGGTAGCGCCATGTACATTGTACATAGTACAGTTTACTCTCCTATAAAGTTTTTACAACGCGATTTCGTACCACGCGATAAAAAAATTGCGACAAATTTATTTACACAACGCGAATTTTCGTATAACGCGTTATAAAATAAAATACATGATATTTGTCACTAACAATTTACCCTAACAACATTCGCGTTATACAAGTTTTATTTCGTACAACGCGAATCCCTATAACGCGATTTCATACAACACGGAACACATCAATCGCGTTATAGGAGAGTTTACTCTACCATGTTTGTATATGTTATATTTTTAAATTATATTGTTTTAAAATTATAAATCCTAGAACAAATCACTCTGTTTATATCTACCACCAGTTGTCGCGACTTTCCCTAAATAAACCTATTGTTATTGTTTCTCGTTGGCCGGCTCAAATCTTTCTGTAATTATGTAAATAAGTATTTCGTTTTCTTTATTCTTACGCCTTAATTCAGGTAGTACTTTATCAAATTATATATTTATGTTCCATAAGCTTAATTAAAACTAATTCTGATCTTAACTATTTATATTTTCAAGATTTTCCACGACTACATACCAATACCATTTAGTACCAATGTACTCAATAGAACCAGCAAATATCAATAATAATTCTATGTCAAATATCAAACAATAAATCTCTAAATAGCAGAAAATATATATTTTTTCATAATAATAAATTATTTCTTCGCCACAATATATATAATTATAATTTTTTTTTAAATAGAACAGACTGTGCACACTTTTGCATGTATTGACAAGATGTCAATAAAATTATTTTAATTGTCAATTGTCTATGATTAAAAAAAACGAACGTATTTTATTGATGTATATTTTAAAACAAAAATAAATGCGTGAAAAGATAGTGCAAATGTGAGATTGTAGTGGGATCTGGTGAATAAAATGAGAAAAAAGGCATCCCCTGATCATGTTAGTAAAGGTTGTTGATGGCGCAAACTTGTTCAGGTTTCCAGCTAAATATCGTGTAGTGTTGTTTGAGTCCGCTTCGATTATTGACTTTAAATGGCCGTTGTCAACCACCGATGGACATCCACGGCCTATCTCCAAGCCTGATGGAATCGCTGTTGAGACGAATTTCGAACCACCTTCGCGTATTTACCTTCTGAAATAATAACCTTTGCTCAACACGCTGATGATATTTCAAGTTGTTTCCACAGCACTGCGGCCGAGTTTGAACTCATGAAGCAAAATTAGAATTTCCTACTTTGAAAGAATTTTAATACATTCTGATATCACGTAAACCTTTTGAAAATATAAATATTAGTAGATATGATGACTGTACGAAAAACGTTAATCATATATTAGAAACGGTGAAAAGTAGACACAGTGATATAGATTCATACAAATTTTGTGAGAAGGCAAGAAGGATGAAAAACATGTGTAAATAGTAAATGTGGGTCAACAGCCCGAAACGCGTCCGTGGTTAGCTTTTCTTGATTAAACAAGAATGGGTATTTGGCCAATTCTGGAATAATCAAAAATCAACGAGAATAGTTTATATTTATTCCGATAGATGGCGCAAGCCATCAGCAACTTTCAGTTGCACGATAAGGAGATGCCTTTTTTCATAATGTGTAAATAGGTTTCATTTTTTTGGATTCATGTTAATACTGAATTATATATAGTACTTGTGTTCAAATAAAACCATTGCTATACTGGGATTACCTGTATGGGGCTTGATCCCTAATAAAGGTTTTTGTGTGTGTGAAATTTTATTCAATAATCAAAGCTTGAAATTTATAGTAGTGAAATCGACTATTATATTCGCCCAACCGTCTGGAGATTATACTGACAATAGCATTCACCATTGATGATTTATTCTTTTTTTTTTCAATTTGTTATTCATTATAGTGTGAGTTTTGTAGAAATATAATTTAAATACACTCTGGGACAAAACCTAAGGAATGGAGAATCTTTGATGTCGCCGATCGTTTATTTTTTTGAAGGAGATAGAAGCAATTTTGTTCAAACTTGGTTATGTCGTATGTCTTCAATAAAGGTCACTGTGTATCAAATATCTTTGAGAGTTATTTTATGAATCCCGATATACATGCTGAAAGGTATAATTTCTTCAAAATTTGCCCCCATTATATATATAAAGGCCATCACCTCTCCCGTCAAAATAGACGTCAAAACTAGAGGCTATCATATATATATATATATATATATATAACGCGAAAAACGGTCTTTATTCAGTTAAAAGAGGCAAATACAGTCGGCAGTCAGAGGGGAAGGGGTATCAAGAAGGAGTTGATCTATCTGTTGTAGTCTTTCCGTCTATTTCCATTTCTATACATGGCGGAGGGGTTGTCTTCACTTCTAGGGGAGTGGGCTTAGGTTTTTTTATCTAGGTTCCTGTCTTCTTGTTGGTCAGAGTTGTCGTGCTGAGACGCATTAAGCGGTCACTTCTTCGTCGGATATTTTGCATCGAGGATTGCATCGTATATTGCATCATACTTGTCGATCTCCGTTTGAATTAGCCTCAATTTGCCTATTTTATCGTTGAGTGCTCTTTTTTGGTCGGTATTGAGGTCTCTGAAGTTTTTTGACTTAAAATCTTCACATTTCTTGAGGTAGCAGGAGGTCCTATACTTCAGGTCGGGGTGCAGTTCAAGCTGTTGACAGACCTTGGTCTGTCTAGAAGAACCTGTCCTTTTGAATACCAACGCGATGATCCTTTCCATTTTAGGGTTGTCTCTGTGCTCGCAGTCTATCAACTCCCTCTGGAGCTGAGAGGAGTCCATCGACCACTGTGAGCACCTGGCTGATGTGTCTTCGTCAAAGTCCTCGGTTCCTGCGTCGGTCCTCGATTCAGAACACGGGTGAATGGCTGTTCCTCCACCAGGGGGGACTGGTTTTGTTTCTTCGCAGAATTCGGTTTCGAATTGCGAGGACGTCATTGATAAATCGGACTTGGTGGAAAGAGCGTCGTCATCTGAATCGTTTCCGTCTTTCATTAGAATGGATTGTACGACAGGGATTTCGCTGGGGGGAGTTTCGAGATTGTCAGCCTCAGCAGAACTAGCGACGTTAATCCTTTTCACTTCAATATTCATCGAGATGTTCTTGGGAAGTGGGGTTTCGATTGTTGGTGGACTTGGTTTTGGCCTTTTGCCCTGGTCAGTACACTCCTCTACGGTGTTGTCGTTAGACGTCTCAGGCAGTGTTCTTTTCCTGCCCAAGGTTTCATCATTCGCGGTGGTTTTCACTGTAACTGTTTCTCCTGATGGGCCTGGCACAGCGGGTGGGGCTGTGGGATTGATGACTTCTGAATAAGTTCTTGTGATGTTGGCTCTGATTTCCGGGTTGAATGGGCATTTGGATTTAATATGTCCATGTCTCTTACATCTCAGGCAGATGGTGTCTTCGCCCACAAAGACCTTAAAGGTCCTTTGCATGTAGTCGATTGGGATGATTGCCGGCATGTCGGTTGATTCTCTTCTCTTCAGCACGACCTCTCTTCTAAGAGATGAGAGGTGTTTAAATAGTGGGTTCTCGGTGGGGAAAGGCAGGGGCCTGATGCTGAGGATCTCTCCGAATGGCGCCAGGGCTTTGGTGACCTCTTCATCTGGGATGAAGGCAAGTATTCCTGAGAGAATGTATTTCTTTGGGGGGTTGAATAGGGGTGTTGGGTAGATGGTGTTGCCTCTTACAGCAAAGCCGTTGTTAATGAGTAGTAGGGCCTGTTCGATCTCCGTTTGAATTAGCCTCAATTTGCCTATTTTATCGTTGAGTGCTCTTTTTTGGTCGGTATTGAGGTCTCTGAAGTTTTTTGACTTAAAATCTTCACATTTCTTGAGGTAGCAGGAGGTCCTATACTTCAGGTCGGGGTGCAGTTTGCCATTCATCTTTCCAACCGAGTGGATGTTTTCGTGTCCAATGATTTTGGCTATAGAGGATAGGTGCTCCTCAGCACTGCACTCTGAGAGGGCGGTGAATTGGATGGTGGAGTTTATGTTTTTACTTCTTTTTTCGTATGTTTCTCTTCGAGATTCTTCAAATTTTTTCCACTCTTGAGGCGAAAATTGTCTTCTTTGGGTATGCAAATTGTCTTGTTGTTTGTTTTTCTTTTGAGATGGTAATTCAGCGATTGATGGCTTTGATATAAATGAGATTTCTTCATGAGGGTGAGCGACCAATGAGACTATCGCAGCAGATGACGTGTTTGATGACGCAACGACCAACTTGGCCGTTGCCATGGTAATGATGCAAAGCTACGACTTGTAGCTTTGCTAAATTATGAAAAATAGGAAAATATGAAATTTGATGAGATTCTTTGAGAGATGGGTTGAAATGATGCCTGGATTAAGGCGAACAAGATGATATGATATTAGTTAAATAAAAATTGACTTTACGGGATGAAAAAGGCGAAAAACACGGAGCTCGCGCGACGCGTGGCCGCACGGCTATATATATATATATATATGTGGCAATATCGTTGCGGGGTTTCTTGTTGTTGGATGCGAATGGTGAGATTTGATTGAAGCGCAGTCGTTGAGTGGTAAGTGAAGCACACAGTTAGGAATAATCAGGACACATGGTGAGGTTTGAAAATAAAAGGCAACTGGATTGGAGGGAAGAAAGCTTGAGAAGGCGGAGCGATTTTGATTGTTAATTAACTGATCACATGGCGGTGATTGTACTTAGCTGTGGGATGAGCCGAGGGAGAGAGGTCTAAAGCCGATGTCACCTCCTTGGGAGCCAAAGCGTAACTAACTATTCTTGTCTTTCGATTTAACACCACGAGTCAGTTTCTCTCTGATTGGTTGAGAGATCTCACATGATCTTTCCCTATTGGTTGACCTACTTAAGGTGCTATCTTCTGATAGGCCGGCGGTTTCCTTTGGTGAAAGATATGATCTGCTTTGATAGGAAGTGTCGAGTGCCATTTTGACTTTATTTACTTCCGTGTTATCAAATACGTCCTATCTTTGCCGGAAATGTTGGGCGTTAGCTTAATATTTATAACTTCTGGTCACCGAATACATCCTGTTTTTCCAGGAAGTGTCGAGTGCTTCTTGTCTAATATAACTTCTGCGGTCACTAGAGACGACCGGTCTCTGCCCCTGCAATGTTGACACAGGGGTGCCAAAATAGTCGTGCCCGCTTTAGTCTTACTTCCTATATCTTTTGTTACTTTCTTTCCTCCAGTTACCTTGTTCTTTATTAAGTCTTTGAAAATCATACATGGTACATACATAGTGGGTCGGGGTTGCATTTAATTATATACAAATTATGACAGATGCGCCCCCTACATGTGAAGAATTCAAGAAGGGGTTAGCCTGAGAGAATTCTGTAAAGTGAAAAATAATTTTGTGGGAAAATTAGTTGTGGGTATTGAGTCTATATACAAGCATTGGTGGCGATATAATAAGTAATATAGAATGGTGTTGATGATATAGGTTGAGTATAATTAATAGAAATCAAAAATTTTTTAATTGTAAGAAATCAATGAATGTTATGGTACATAGTGGGCAAAAAAAAGAAAATGCGCCTAAACGAATTCTACTCGAGTTAAGAAATGAATTCGAGGGAGTTCTATTAAGGCTTTGAAATCAAAATAAAAATAATATAAAAATAGTTGAATGACATCAAAATTGAATGTGTTTGGTTGAAAAAGAAATATATTTTGTTGCATGGTGACAAAGACAACTGCTTAGTTACTTTTTTGCTCGAATTCTGAGAAAAAGGAATCGAGGAAATTTCATAAGGTGCTTTGAAATCAAAAACAAAATGAAATAAGAATAGTTGAATGAAATCAAAATTGAATGTGTTTGGTTGAATGGTGAGGAAAAAAAAAGGAAAAAATGCCTAACCATATTCTCGCTCGGGATTGGGAATGGAAACCGAGGGGATTTTATTAAGGCTTTTGAAATCAAATAAAAATAATATAAAATAGTTGAATGAAATCAAAATTGAATGTGTTTGGTTGAATGGTGAGAAAAAAAAAGAAAAATGCCTAACCATATTCTAGTTCGAAATTGGGAATGAAATCGAAGGAATTCTATTAGGGCTTTTGAGAAATCAACATAAAATAAGGTAAAATAAAAGTTGAATGAAATCAAAGTGAAGGCTTGGTTGCACAAAAAAAAAAAGAAAAAGCCTTGTTGTATGAAAAAAAAAAGAAAATGCTTTGTTGCGTTGGTGAAAAAAAAAAAGAATTGCCTAATTACTATCCTACTTGAGATTGGGAATGAAATCGAAGGGGTTTTCATTAGGTCTTTTGAGAAATCAAAATAAAAATAAAAATAAAAGTTGAACGAAATCAAAGGTGAGTGCTTGAAAAAAGGAAAAATGAAAAATAAAAAGGTTTCAACAATAAAGGGTGATTTAATGTTTTTAGTTTAATCGAAAACCAGTGTTTTCGTTGATAATTGAGTTGTGACAATATAAGTCAAGTGGTAAATAGAATGATAATTGATAAATAAAAATGATAATATAAACTAATTGGGAAAAAAAAATGATAATTAATGATAAAAGTGGTAATAAGTTGAATAAATTGATAAATTGATTAAATATTTAACTTTTAATTGAGAGAAAATAATAAAAATGATTGATATGAAAAATAAGATGTATTGGTTGGAACCCTTTGGTATCTACATGCCCTGATCTTCATGTATTGGTTGCTCCATTTTGCCCTATAAATGTTTTAATTGCTCAATTATGTGTAACTTTTTGTCTTTGTGTGTGTTGTGAAAAAATGTTAGAAGTTTTTGTGTAAGAAATGTGTGAAACGAATTCTATGTGTTGTCAAGATCCTAAGGTCTGGGATGTCTACGCGTAGGTGGAATTTGTGCCTAGTGTGAAAAATGTAAAGTTTGGAAGTCTTTAAAAGAATAAAAGAATAGAAATGTGAACTCATTTGGAGTGTCTGTGTGTCTTAAGTTTCTTGTGAGAATATAATTGAACTATGTTTTTTGTAAAAGTCGATATGTAGCTCGTATTGGGATCCAAACTGAACGACACTTAGAGAATCCCACAGTTGACCTCAATTCAGCTGTTGGTCGAGGGGCCCCACGGTAATTAGAAACCGGAAGCAGGGGGGCGATGTGGAGAAACAAAGTCCCTCCCCGGGGTGATTCCCAATTTATCCCCCGTCTATTTGCACGTAGCTGCTGACCGGCGTCTTTGTCGTGCGGGGAAGTGTCCCTTCTCACTTCCTGGTTTCCTAATTGAATTTGTGCACGCCTAATTGTTTTTTTATAATTGAATCTTTTCAGTTACTGTTTTCTCTTCGGAGTTTATTTAGATTTTCTGCGAAGATGGTTCCTAAAATTATGAGAAGTTTTATAAATGTTTGTCCTAGATTAAAAACTGCCTCTTGTAGTTCGAAGATTCTCTGAGCGGGCATGGTATATATAAACAAGTAATTGATGCATAAAATTGGAATACAGTTGTATGGCAGAAGTAACAAACAAAGGATGAAAATCAGATGAAAGATAGGATATTGTCCCATGTTCGTCCACATTTTTGTAACTGGGGACTCTGAAATATTTGCTTGAATCTTATAAATTGTAGAATTTGAATGATTGGTAGGTTCGCAATTCTCCTGTTTGATATCTTTAGGGAGTGGTGTGATATGATTGGATTGGTTGTCAGGTTTACAGTTCTCCTGTTTGATCGTCAATGGTTTTATTAGAGATATGTCGGCGGTAATCGGTTTAGGTTGAAATGTGTGATCTTTTCTCTGACGTGGATGTGGTAATTTTGGCATTGTTTGTGTTGTGTGTACGCTGTGCTTTATGTACGAATTTTGTTTTGTTTGGGTACCTGTGTCGGTATTTTTACGTGCAGGTTGTTTGTATTCATCGATTCTTCTAGCGAATCGGCAGGTGGGGCAGGTTTTTACCTGTTTTGCGATGTCTTGTGTCATGTTCTGCCAATAATATTGTGCTGAGATGAGTCTCGTCATCTTGGAGATGTTTGGGTGGTGGTGTTGTGTGTGTACGGACTTAAGAAGTCTGGTTGTAAGTGAATTTGGGACTATAGTTTTAAGTACTCCTTTTCGGGAGACGGTGCGCAGTTTATTGGGATCCATAGTCACGCGGGATTTTCCCGGTGGAGAAGACTGTTGGCTCTTTATGAGCGGCGCATCTAGAAAGCCACAAAATGGGATACGAGTTACAACGCCCGTTTCATATTGTTGTACTCCATTTATGCTACGGACCTCATATTCGTATCTTGACAATCTTAACCTCCATCGAAACAATCTGCCTGACGGGGCTTTGATCTCTTTCAACCACTGCAATGCAGGATGGTCAGAAAGTATCGTAAACTTTCTGTCCGTTAGACAGGTGCGGAAATTATCCACACTTTCCACAATGGCTAGGCATTGTAGTTCCAAGTCTGAATAATTTCGCTCGTGACTACGCAGAGATCGGCTGAAATGTTGAACGGTGTATGTCTTCCCATCAGGGTAGATTTGTTTAAGAACGCCTGTAATGCTGAATGTTGAGGTGTTACAGTACACCTGGCATGGCAGACCTTCCTGGTAAAGGTGTAATGTGTGGTGTGTGGTAAGGTTTTCCTTCAGGTTAGTGAACGCTTTCTGGCATTCGTCATCCCAGACCCACATGATGTCCCTTTTTAGAAGGTTGATAAGTGGCGTCCGCAAGCGGGCGTGGTCTGGAATGAATTCTTTATAGACGTTTACAGATTTTAGGAAAGATCGTAATGTTTTTCGATTGTGTGGTTGTTTGGTGGCGTGAATTTTTTCTATGTTTTGTGTAGACGGGATGATTGTATTATTCTTAACGGTTGTGCATGCGCTTGTTTGTCGTTGTTGTTGTCTTTTGGCGTGCGTGTTGCGTTTGTTGTGTGGGTTGTGTGTGTTTGTCGCGTGGTGACGTATGGGTGCGTGTATGGATTTTGTGTGGTAAGTGGGTGAGCTGTGTTGGTGTACTGACACTTTTTTGGGCATTATTGGAATTGTAGGTTGAAGCCGTGGTGGCTTTATATGTGGTGGGCATAAAGTATTGGCAATTGGGTTGAGCGAAAAGTTGTGTGGTGTGAGATTAGAATGGTGGCATGTAAATATTTGAGGTTTGGGCAATGAATGCAGGCAAGGGTTTCCATGTGTGAAAGTTTTGGGTGCTGTGCGAGTCCTTTGGGACAGGTTTTGGTCTAGCCCGTGCTTGCATTCATTTGACACATGTTTAAAGTGGTAGATAGTATTAGACAATGGGACGCCAAGTTGGAAAATAGTGCCGCGATTATAATTTAGTTTTAATTTATATTGATAAAGGGTTTTTAAGGTGAGAACTCCAAATGGCAAGGATGCATTTACCACGTGGAAGTTCTCTCTACGGGTTATTTGGCCTATTGTCAGAGGGAAAGTTAAATGTCCTATTATTTTCGTAAAACTATTTAGGGTGGATAGATCAAGGGAAGGTTTTTTAATACTTAAGTTGGGAAGTTGTGCTTTTAATCTATTGTATAAATGATACGGCAATATGTTCGAACCTGCGTCTGGTTCAATGAGAAAGGTACATGGTAGGTCCTGGGTCAGATACAAGTCCAAAGTCAATTTGATGGTGTCATTGGGTGGATTGCCTACCTTAGTCTCGAAAAGTCTCCATTGTGGCGTCTTCGGCTTGGTGTGGCTGGCTTGGAATATCTGTTGGATCGGATCGGGACCTTTTGTACTGTCCGCGCGATTGAAAGGGGAATCTAGTCATTTGTACTGCTTCCATTCGAGTGGATCGCGTTGTCGGTACACTGGGTCCGTGTCGCGTGGATTGCTTCCGTGTGTACTGGTACGGCATGGCGGGTGGCGATTCCTCGGTGGGTGTCAGGCTGTTCGGACACGTACCGGCGGTGCGGGCGTCGGCTGTCCCGAGGGTGGCGCTCCGGAAGACCGCTTTCAGTTGCGTGGATCTTGCCCCTTGTAGCGCGGCGGTCAGTTCTAAAATTACCGTCGCCAGGGTATGTCTTGTCGCTTCGTTCGTTGTCAGCTTCTTTCCGTTCGTTGCCAGTTCCTTCTCTCTTGGGTTGTCATTGCCTTTTGTTGTGCTGGCGCCTGGGTTAATTTCCATCCTTATCCTGATTAAGCTCTATAATCTTTATCCTGTCGACTTACTGTAATACGATGCAATAGTTGTTATACTATAATATTTGATGTATTACACTGTTGTAGAATCCTGTCGACTTAACCGTTCTGTGGCAATATCGTTGCGGGGTTTCTTGTTGTTGGATGCGAATGGTGAGATTTGATTGAAGCGCAGTCGTTGAGTGGTAAGTGAAGCACACAGTTAGGAATAATCAGGACACATGGTGAGGTTTGAAAATAAAAGGCAACTGGATTGGAGGGAAGAAAGCTTGAGAAGGCGGAGCGATTTTGATTGTTAATTAACTGATCACATGGCGGTGATTGTACTTAGCTGTGGGATGAGCCGAGGGAGAGAGGTCTAAAGCCGATGTCACCTCCTTGGGAGCCAAAGCGTAACTAACTATTCTTGTCTTTCGATTTAACACCACGAGTCAGTTTCTCTCTGATTGGTTGAGAGATCTCACATGATCTTTCCCTATTGGTTGACCTACTTAAGGTGCTATCTTCTGATAGGCCGGCGGTTTCCTTTGGTGAAAGATATGATCTGCTTTGATAGGAAGTGTCGAGTGCCATTTTGACTTTATTTACTTCCGTGTTATCAAATACGTCCTATCTTTGCCGGAAATGTTGGGCGTTAGCTTAATATTTATAACTTCTGGTCACCGAATACATCCTGTTTTTCCAGGAAGTGTCGAGTGCTTCTTGTCTAATATAACTTCTGCGGTCACTAGAGACGACCGGTCTCTGCCCCTGCAATGTTGACACAGGGGTGCCAAAATAGTCGTGCCCGCTTTAGTCTTACTTCCTATATCTTTTGTTACTTTCTTTCCTCCAGTTACCTTGTTCTTTATTAAGTCTTTGAAAATCATACATGGTACATACATAGTGGGTCGGGGTTGCATTTAATTATATACAAATTATGACATATATATATATATATATATATTATATAAGAGATTTCTGCTGTTGATTTTGGAATTAGAGTTATAAAATTATTACTGGTTGATGCTGATTATTTTTTCGGATTATGCTATGGTAATGCAGTCGTGATGAAAATAATAAAAACTAATTTGAATCACAATTTACTTTAATTGATATGATAATATAATTGAAGATTAAATAATACCTGATTTGAGGATTTACATATGTGCAAAATGTTTTGAGCCGGCCAACGGGAAACAACAACAATTTATCTATAGTTTATATAGGGAAAGCCGCGACATCTGGTGGTGGACTTTACAGAGTAATTTGATCCAGGAATTTTTTTTCAATTAGAATATAATTTTTATATAGCATATATATATGTGTGTTTGTGTGTGTGAAAAGTGATTAGTTGATATTTATTCCGATAGATGGCGCAAGCCATCAGCAACTCTTAGTTTCACGATCAGGTAATGCTCTTTTACTCAATATATATATTAATAAACAATTTATTCATATATTATTGTAATATGTCAAATTTCGCTCACACACTATCATATTTATCATCCAGAATTTAAAAAGTAAGCTTTTATTTCAAACGAATATAATCATCTGACAAGAAGCAAAGAATTAATTCTATAATCACATTCATATATGCATATTCCTCTTTGATACCAAATTTAAATTCTAGAGCTTTCAAATAAAAATAATGACATTATTTAAATATACCCAATTGTAATGTATACATTAGATTTTCAAAATGCATTAAACATTCACTCTATTAAAACGTATATAATTAGCTATTAAAATATGAATTTAAAGTATAAATTAATTTCCTATTAAAATCTCTTTTAGTAAAAAAAAGGAACATCAACATCATTCGAGAAAATGGCAATTGACAAAATGGTCGTATGTTCTATTAAAGAGAATTCGCTTGAGGCAAAGAAAAAGTCAATGGGTCAAATTTAATTAAAGTCTCATTAGAAGGAATTTTGCCTTCATCATAGAGGAGTTTAATCTTGTTTTCCCATTAGATGTTTTACTCTTAAAATTTAAATTGGTTTTCTTTTCTTGTAACAATTCTCTAACGAAAGAATTTTGACTTTTCTACTTAATCGTTAAATTAACAAAACTTTTAGGACTTTTTATAATAAAATATATAAGAAATAGGTATGTTAAAAATATATATTGAATAGTTTAAGATTGTGCATATATTCTCAATTGCTACAACATATATACAATATAGAATGTATACTTTACAATATACATTCCATATAGACTCAAATAATTGGTTTTTTAAATCAGTGATTATATTTAATTTGGAATAATGATATACTATCAATGCGCTAAAGAGTGGTGTCGCTGGAGACCCGTTGGCGATTCTCCACCAAACTCTGCAGCGGTAGCGCCATGTACATTGTACATAGTACAGTTTACTCTCCTATAAAGTTTTTACAACGCGATTTCGTACAACGCGATAAAAAAAATGCGACAAATTTATTTACACAACGCGAATTTTCGTATAACGCGTTATAAAATAAAATACATGATATTTGTCACTAACAATTTACCCTAACAACATTCGCGTTATACAAGTTTTATTTCGTACAACGCGAATTCCTATAACGCGATTTCATACAACACAGAACACATCAATCGCGTTATAGGAGAGTTTACTGTACCATGTTTGTATATGTTATATTTTTAAATTATATTGTTTTAAAATTATAAATCCTAGAACAAATTACTCTGCTTATATCTACCACCACTTATCGCGACTTTCCCTATATAAGCCTATTGTTGTTGTTTCCCGATGGCCGGCTCAAATCTTTCTGTAATTATGTAAATACGTCTTTCGTTTTCTTTATTCTATTCGCCTTAATTCAGGTAGTACTTTATCAAATTATATATTTATATTCAATAAGTTTAATTAACCCTTAGTTACTGGCGCCTATTTTCCTTACACAATTACTGGCGTTCGGCCTCTCAGGCCGTCTTTTAAAATCAATAATAAACCATGTTATTCATAAAATAAAAAGAAATTAAACGTATACACATAATTTCCAAAGAATAAATATTTTGTTTTTTTCGAATAAACAGAGCTCTAAACAAAATTAAATGAAAATGTACAAGAAACTCTTTCTATCTAAATATTCTCTATATATTCTAAAAAATTCTATCTAAAATATTTTATTCAAGATTAGGTGCACAATTCAAGCATATTTCAATAGAATGATCTTTGCAGATTGGTTCTTTGCATTTTTTTATTTGCATTTGAGTTCGACGATCTTTTTTACATAGGTAGCATCTTTTGCGTTTTTTGGACCAAGGACTGCCGCTTGTGGATTCCTAGATAACACATATTATTGATATTTCGTTTGAATATCAAATAAATATTTGCCTACCTCAAGTGATGAAGTTACAGGATGCTTCTGAATTAATACTTGCAGATCTCTTGACAAATTTTTGGCTTGATTTCTCATATTCAAGGCATCTCTCATTAGTTGTAGAGCAAGCTGCTTTATAAAATCTTTTCGAGCCATTCCACCGTCTTGCTTGACAGCCTTATAAATTACTGCTGAATTTATTGCAACCACATCCAAAAAGTTGAAAATAAACACAGGGGCCATCTTTTGGTTCTTCTTCCAACTGAATACATGTCTGATCAATTACATCTACACCACCTTTGGTCATATTATAAAATGTGATTATCTCGGGCTTTTATTGTTCAGCAGTTTCTTGATCAATTGTTGTGGTCGAATGCATTGTGGAGAGTAATATAACAGATTTTCCAATTTTAGGGACATAGGATACCAAATTTTTGTTTTTTGAAAAACCAAAAGTGGAACCGAACTTCTATTATATTATACAAAATTACAATCACAAAACACAATTTAGAATGCATATAAATGAAGCAAGAGTAATAAAAAAACGAATGCTCAACTTATTTGTTGCGTTTGAACGTCTATAAATCCAAAAGTGAAACGGCCAATAATAGGGGCGCTAAAATTCCCAGTGACGTAATTACTGGCGCTCGGCTTTAAAGGCCGTTTGATTTAATAACTCGGGATATACAAAATAGATTTCTCTTAAAATGAAAAGTTCTTCAAATAAATGCATTTTATTAAGCTACCTAAAATTTTGATGAAAAATATCGCATTTTGAAAATTTCGCAAACATTTTTAATTTTCACACGGCCTTTCAAGCCGAACGCCAGTAATTACGGGTTAAAGCTAATTCTGATCTAAACTGTTTTTATTTTTTACACGACTACATGCCAATACCATTTAGTACCAAAGTACTCTTAGAACCAGCAAATATCAATAATAATTCTATGTCAAATATCAAACAATCAATCTCTAAACAGCAGAAAATATTTTTTTTCATAATATTTATATACACCCATACATCGCTTTGCGTCGGGTTTACGTTCCAAAAAAACACGACGCAAAGTGAAAATATGTGAAGGAGCAATCAAAAACAAAGGTGTTCCCATATTTTAGGAAAAAAATTCAAAAAAAAAATTAAAGACTCGAATCCAAAACAACGCAACTTCAAAAATCTAACGACGCACAGTGAAAATCAGTAAAAATTAAGCAGCGACGCAACTTCGAAAAAAAAACGCAAAGCAAAGTATTGGTGTATAATCATATTTTTAAAATAGTGCAGACTATGCACATTTGAATGTATTAACAAGATGCTAATAAAATTATTTTATTTGTCAATTGTCTATGATCTAAAAAACGAACGCATTTTATTGATATATTTTTTAAAACAAAAAGTATTCGTGAAAGGATAGTACAAATGGGAGATTGTACTGAGATCTGGTGTATGAATTAAGAATAAAGGTATCCCCTGATCATGAAGTAAAGGTTTTTGATGGCGCAAACTTATTCAGGCCTAGTGGACATGGCATCAGCCCGGTAAGCGGAACGTTGTGGGTTCGATTCCCGCCCCTGGACACTTTTATTTTTCCGTTCGCCATTACTCTTCATATTTTCACCCTTTCATACTTCATCCAAAAAAGTTAGAAATAGTAAATATTTCTCTTTGAAATAAATATTGATTTTTCACAGAAAAGAAACTTATGCGGTGAAACTTTAAGTGTTGTTTTATAATCATACGCCGCAGTCCTTTATAATATATCGTGTAGTGTTGTTTGTGTCCACTTCGATTATTAACTTTAAATGGTCGTTGTCAACCACCGATGGACATCCACGGCCTATCTCCAAGCCTGATGGAATCGCTGTTGAGACGAATTTCGAACCACCTTCGCGTATTACCTTCTGAAATGATAACCTTTGCTCAACACGATGATAATATTTCAAGTTGTTTCCACAGAGCTGCGGCCTAGTTTGAACTCATGAAGCAAAATTAGAATTTCCTACTTTGAAAGAATTTTAATACATTCTGATATCACGTAAACCTTTTGAAAATATAAATATTAGTAGATATGATGACTGTACGAAAAACGTTAATCATATATTAGAAACGGTGAAAAGTAGACACAGTGATATAGATTCATAGAAATTTTGTGAGAAGGCAAGAAGGATGAGAATCATGTGTAAATAGTAAATGTGGGTCAACAGCCCGAAACGCGTCCGTGGTTAGCTTTTCTTGATTAAACAAGAATGGGTATTTGGCCAATTCTGGAATAATCAAAAATCAACGAGAATAGTTTATATTTATTCCGATATATGGCGCAAGCCATCAGCAACTTTCAGTTGCACGATAAGGAGATGCCTTTTTTCATAATGTGTAAATAGGTTTCATTTTTTTGGATTCATGTTAATACTGAATTATATATAGTACTTGTGTTCAAATAAAACCATTGCTATACTGGGATATCCTGTATGGGGCTTGATCCCTAATAAAGGTTTTTGTGTGTGTGAAATTTTATTCAATAATCAAAGCTTGAAATTTATAGTAGTGAAATCGACTATTATATTCGCCCAACCATCTGGAGATTATACTGACAATAGCATTCACCATTGATGATTTATTCTTTTTTTTTTCAATTTGTTATTCATTATAGTGTGAGTTTTGTAGAAATAGTGTTTAAATACACTTTGGGACAAAACCTAAGGAAGTAGAGAATCTTTGATGTCGCCGATCGTTTATTTTTTTGAAGGAGATAGAAGCAATTTTGTTCAAACTTGATTATCTCGTATGTCTTCAATAAAAGACACTGTGTATCAAATATCTTTCAGAGTTATTTTTAAATCCCGATATACATTCTGAAAGGTATAATTTCTTCAAAATTTGCCCCCATAATATATATATATATAAAGGCCATCACCTCTCCCGTCAAAATAGATGTCAAAGCTAGAGGTTATCATATATATATATATTATCAACTCTTTTTATATATATAATTAGGCATAATAACAATTTAGATGAAATATATATATATTTGAATACATATGTGGCCGCCATATATATATATATATATATATATATATATATATATATATTTATATGAAAAATATACACTTCGGCCAGTTGGAGTTTTTTATTTTCTCAACGTTTCGACAAATATCTTTTGTCTTCGTCAGGATTCAGGACATAGACCAGATTGGAATGATATTGAGATATTTCACAGGAATATAAAATTTAAAAAGGAAAGATTATTTTTAAAGGGATGGGTATCACGAGAATTTGGGAAAAGAACTATAAATATTTTTTGAAGATATTCCGCAACAATATGCTTCATTTTTAAATTTAAAAAGTAGTTAATAAGCTAGATAAAAATGGACATAATAGTTAGAAATCTATATATTAATCTTTGTGATGATTATTATTATATTACTTTATTTATTTATTTTTACTTAATTTATTATAATTTTATTATCATATATTTTTATTTCTAAGATCATAGTCTTTGACGAGTTTAATATTTGTTTCTTGACTCGCGCTTTGGATGTTGTACTAAATTCGAAAAATCACGTGAGAACGCCCTTGCAAACCTCAGAACGGTTTTTAACGCATTGCCAAATGTTTATTTTTATTTACTTCTCCTGACGAAGACAAAAGATATTTGTCGAAACGTTGAGAAAATAAATAACTCCAACTGGCCGAAGTGTATATTTTTCATATAAATATGAATGCCGGCCAGGCAGCCTCTATCTTTACGATATATATATATATTAAAAATAAAAGAGGCATATCCTGACCGCAGAGCATTTTTAGATGGCAGAGCGCCATCTAGTGGAATAAAAATTAACTAAAGGTTTATCTAAAATGCGCATTTGAGCGCTGTCAGAATATACCCTTTTGTTTTTAATATAAACACCTGATATTTCATTTTTTTTTCCAAATTATTTTTTTCATACATACATATATATATATACCAAAGAAGGCATATCCTGACCACTAGCACATGAACATTTTAGATGGCAGAGTGCCATCTAGTGGAACAAAAATGAACTAAACGTTGATATTACAAATCAAGTTACATAAACACCATTCAACTATAAATCTTTTTCTAAACTTTTTTCAAACATTATATTGAAGAATTCCTCTATGAAATCATATTATCCTTAAGAATATAAAATAAAAATTTAAAAAACTTTAAAATATCAGTTTGAATTGCGCGTATATATTATCATAGTTTTGAAAAACTTTGTTTGAAAAAAAAAACGTTTCATTTTTTTTTTTTGTAATGTAAAATACCTCTTTCAAAAAGAAAACTGAAAGAATAAAATTTATAAAAATTGTTTAAACTATTTTCTCCCCCAAAAAATCAATAAAAGAATTTTTTATTTAAAAAAACCGTAGAGATAGACAGACTATCAAAATAATATTTTAAATATTTATAATATACGGTGTGCTTTTTTTGTTGTTTTCATTGAAAGCGAGCAAACATTTCAGCACAAACGATTCACTCAGGAAAAATTTAAATATTTCTTGTTTCAGTATAAAACTAAATTAAAATGGCATTATTTATAATTTAAATTTTGTTAAATTATATTTATTAAATAGATTATATTATGATACATTAGCGCGCCATCTATTATGAAAATTCGAAACTATTATATACTCGTATGATTCTTTTTTTTTTAATTAATTAATTAAACATTTTCTTCTGCCCTTACTGCAATGGAAAAACTGGCGAAACCAAATTTAAAATAATATATTAGAAACAAACTATAATATATAGAATAAGTCGTTTGCTATAAAAGTAACATATATATATAAATATATTAGCGTATTTTTTATCATTCAAAAACACTATTAAAATCATTATATTTGATTCATTTAATTTTAATTTATTCAAAAAATTATTAATAGATTATCAAGTTATATTTTAAAATTAAAATCTCAAACACAAGTTTTTATTTAAAATAATATTTCTATGCCTAAAAAAAAACGAAAAACATTCTAAAATATTGTAAAAAGAACATTTAAAAAATACTATTCTGCATAAAATTGCCGTGTATTTAACATTTATAAATTAGAAACATTAGAAATATCATTTATTTCTTAAATTAATAGAATATTTGAAACCACCTCATTATAGAAAAGAAAAAAAAGACAATTTAATTAGGGAGAAGAGAAAAATAGAAATCTTTTTCTATAAAAAAATAATTGGTTTCATTTGTCAAATAGATTTTGGCATATTAACTTATTATCATTTTATTCATTTCGATGTTTTTTACACAATCCAAAGAAGGAGATTAGGATTTTCTATATTTATTTCTAATGAATAACTAATAAGATAAAAAATAATTATATATTTTATTATGAAATATTAAAGTATGGAAATTAAAAAAATATATACATCACATATAAAAGGTATATTGTATAAAGAACATTTTATAAAGAAGTCGAAATCGACATTTTTTATTTTAATTAAGAAATTTTTAAATTTAATTTCAAGCATATTTTACATTTAAAAATATTTATATAGGTTTACTACACTTTTAACAAATATTTTATAGTTTAATATATTGGCATTTTAAAATATAATAACGATATTAAAATACGATAATATGAAATTTAGCAATAAATTATAATGTTTAACAGCTATATTACAATGTTTGAAAAATATATATAATAAGATTTGGTAACAATATTTAGAAGCTAAATATCAATTCATATTTTAATGAAATTTATCATTTAAAAATATTCCCTTTTGAGATTATTTTTATATGGATATCCAAGTGAGAACGTAAAAGAGAAATTCTAAAGGTTGACCACTCTACAGTTGTTCGTCATTCAAAACAAATAGGAAGGGTGAAAAAGCTCGACAAATTGGAACGATAAGAATTGAGTGAAAATCAGAAATATCGCCGTTTTGAAGTGTCTTCGTGGTTACTTCCATGAAACAAGAATTGTCACCTGGGACGAAAATGAATCCTCTATGACAACCGGCTATGTTCAGCGCAATGGTTGGACAGTGAAACAGTTCCGAAACACTTCCCAAAGCCCAAATTGCACCAAAAGAAGATCATCGTGACAGTTTAGTGGTCTAGAGCAGGTTTGATTCATCACAGATTCCTGAATCTTGATGAAACAATCACACCGGTGAAGTATTGTCAGCAAATTGACGAAATGCACCAAAAACTTCGCCTCATCTGCCCCTGGATTGGTCAACAGAAAAGGGTCTATCTTTCTCCACGACAACATCAGACCCCACGTCTCATAGATCACGTGACAAAAGCTGAATGAGCTGGGCTATGGAACTCTTGATCACCCACCATACTCACCAGACCTCTCTCCTACTGACTACCACAGGAACCTCACCAACTTCCTGAGAGGGAAATGTTTTAGAAATCAATGCGATGCTGAAACGGCCAATTGTGGGTTCGATTCCTATCCCTCGATACTCTTTTTTTTCGTTTATCATTACTCTTCACAATTCATCCTATCATACTTCATCCCTATGGTTAGAAATAATCGTTATTTCTCCTTAAAATAAATTTCGATTTTTCGTTCGAAAGAAACATTTGCGGGATAATTTTCAAACTTCGGCCATTAATGATATAACTCCAGAACTCATAGAACTCCAGAATTACATCAAAATGGAATAAACCAGCGATTATCCCGTTGGCAAGGATTCCAAAGGTTTTTATTTTGATTCATAAAGTCTTGTTTGAAGCAAGATATTGAATTCTAAAGTTACCTCCAAAAGAAGCAATTATTTCTGCACTCACCTAATTTAAGACTGAATTTCCTATTAACCTACATCTTTCATAAAGTATACATGAATAGGGTATTTTAAGATACCTATGGACTTAACCACCTAAGAATATGATATGTAGATACCTCAGAACAGATGCCTTAGGAAATTACAAATAAAACAGAAACTAATTTTGATAAGGTCGTGTGGTAGGACATAATAACCAACACAAAAAGATTGATTGAAGTATTCAAATATATTGATTAAAGTATGAATTGAAACACTAGATCAATAGGAAGGCCTTTAACTAAATTTATAGAATATCTATAGATAGGAACCAAGACAATGTCTTTGTGAACAATAGCTAAGAATTGATCATCTTTGTGATGCCTGATTGAGAAGGCTCATCTGTCTTCGGATTGAATCACCTAAATTAATAACATTAATGACATCTAAGAAGTTATAGTGAAAGGTTCTCGGCCTGACAATGAAAGACTATGAATTTCAGTTTAAAGAACATTTTATTTTCCTACAATCTTCCTTGACTTAC
The DNA here is from genome assembly GCA_030710605.1 of Cordylochernes scorpioides. Lineage (NCBI taxonomy): Eukaryota > Metazoa > Arthropoda > Arachnida > Pseudoscorpiones > Chernetidae > Cordylochernes > Cordylochernes scorpioides. Next base: position 208,921,256 of record CP092863.1, on the reverse strand, counting down.
ACACACTTGGTCCAACGTTTCTCAAATATCAGTATTCCTTAACCAAAATGGGAGTCTGGAAGGCTGTTAAAATATTCATCTACAGTCCTCTCAACTTCTTCATTGGACGCGAAGATCTTTCCATAAACAAATTTCTTTAGGTGTGAGAAGAGATTGAAGTTTGAGGGTGCCAGTTCAGGAGAATAGGGGGGATGGTTGAGTAAATCGTACCTCAAATCCGGCAGTTTTCCCATTGCCGACACACCTTTGTGAACAGGTGCGTTGTAATGGTGCAAGAATATTTTTTCTTCCTTAATCCACGCCTCTTCTCGCGAATTTTGAAATCCAGCTGATGAAAAAGGTTAGAGTAATATTCACCTCTGTAATAGTTCTGTATTTTCAAGGTAATCGATCGACAAGATTCTTTTGGCATCCCAATACGCACTAGCCATGACCTTTCATTGACTTTGCTCAATTTGACGTTGAACCACCGGCTTCTACCCACTACGCGCAAGAAGAAAAAGTAATATTTTGCCGTTTGGAATGCCATTTCTGGATCAGGCCGAGAACTTTCTACCTCATAAGTACCCCGGATTCTAGAGCGTAGTTACAGATTAAGGGGTTGTCTTTCTTGCTCTATCGAAGCAGTTTGCCAAGTGTCTCTAGGCCAGTTTGCTTCTAGGTATGTTCGACAAAGCATTTCTCTTTAAGAAAAGCAGTTTAAAAAGTTAAGATGTTTGGAATTGCTGTAGTCTAAAATGTTGGAAGCTTTAGAGAACATTCTCTGCGGTTTGCACTTCTCTCCAATAACAGTGTGGGTAATAATATTAAACTCCAATTTTTTCTATCCAACACTCTAAATGACAATCTACTAATTTTTATTCTTCATAAGGGTTGTAATTTATCATCCATTCAAAGTATAAATATAATTTTATTGAGAACAAATATTTAAAAAAAATTATTAACCTATCAATACAGGTGTATATGCACTCAAGAACAAAGCTTAAGAGAGTTTTATATTTTTATGTTATTGGTTATCTGTTTTTTTTTTCTTGAGGAGACAGAGGCAATTTTGTTCGAACTTGGTTATCTCGTATGTCTTCAATAAAGGTCACTGTTTATCAAATATTTTAAAGAGTTTTTGTCGGAATGCCGATATAAATGTTGAAAGATACAACTTCCTTAAGTTTTGTTTATGATTATATTGCAGGGGAGTCGAAAAGGAAAAACAAAACGTTGTCATGAGCGTTCTGACAGTTGCCTTTAGGTGATAAATGCTGTCCTATATTGTCGAAATGATTAATTAGATGGAACTTCAAGAAATAAGATTTTATACGTAAGGCAAAAACATGGAAATAAAATCATTCTCCTTAAATACTAATAAGAAAATACAATTTTAAAGAAAATTAGTTACATAATATACCAATAGGTGGCGCTCACTTTAAAAAAAATCAAAATAATATTTAATATGCATTTCATCAATTAATAATCATCTAACCTATACCTATATACATTAATTTGCATAATTTTAACATAAAATAATGCAGTTAAGGGAAATAATAGTTACATACCCTTTTATCAAAATTTCTGTAGATAGGTTATAATGCTAGCAGTAAGTTATTGACTTGCCTAGGTAAGAGGGGGAGGGGTAGACTTAATTAGAGACGCTGATGCCGGTCACATACTTTACCTCAAAATTAATTATTAACTAATTAATTTTAGGGTAAGGCTTTCTATTAATTTAAAACATCCTTGTCCGTTTTTTTTTCTTCTCCAAATGACAGTGTGTCCAAATATTTGATAAACTATTGGGACTGGCCGGTATATACCTTAAATGATGTTGAAACAGGCTTAGTCCGCTTTTATCAATTTTGTTGAAAAAAATTGGTAATGCATTTTTGAACTGTATAGTGTAAATAGATAAATAATAAGTCAATGAAGTCAATAAAATATTAGTATTTAATATTTAAAATTGCGATGAGGCAATATAATAGGCCCGCTATATATAAGAAAAGAAAGAATTAGAAAATTCATGTTTCTTTTACACTTATAAATAAACTTCTAGCGTCCTTACTACGTTGAAAAAAAAAGGGAAAATTTACATGGACCCAGAAAGCAGCTTTACACACAAAGATGGAGAGCATTGTGACTGCTGTGATAGAGATGCATGGAGACATCTGGGGCTCTTCATTGGACACGACAACAACTGAAAATTGACATGGACCCAGAAGAGCAGCTTTATACACCCAAGATAGATAACATTGTGACTGCTGTGATAGAGATGTACGGAGATATCTGAGGCTCTTCATTGGACACGACAACAACTGAAAATTGACATGGACCCAGAACAGCAGCTTTACACAACCAAGATAGAGGACATTGCGACTGCTGTGATAGAGATGTACGGAGATATCTGAGGCTCTTCACTGGACACGACAACATCAACAACAACATAAAATGGGAATGTACCCAGAAGAGCAGCTTTACACACCCAAGATAGAGGACATTGCGACTGCTGTGATAAAGATGCATGGAGACATCTGAAGCTCTTCATTGGACACGACAACAACAACAGAAAATTGACATGGACCCAGAACAGCAGCTTTACACATCCAAGATAGAGAACATTATGACTGCTGTGATTGAGATTAATGGAGACATCTGAAGCTCTTCATTGGACACGACAACAACAACAGAACATTGACATGGACCCAGAACAGCAGCTTTACACACCCAAGATAGAGGACATTGCGACTGCTGTGATAGAGATGTACGGAGATATCTGAGGCTCTTCACTGGACACGACAACATCAACAACAACATAAAATGGGAATGTACCCAGAACAGCAGCTTTACACACCCAAGATAGAGAACATTATGACTGCTGTGATAGAGATGTATGGAGACATCTGAGGCTATTTATTGGACACGACAACAACAACAGAAAATTGACATGGACCCAGAACAGCAGCTTTACACATCCAAGATAGAGAACATTATGACTGCTGTGATTGAGATTAATGGAGACACACACACACACACATCTGAGGCTCTTTATTGGACACGACAATATAAATGTTTTTCTAGTTACGTATACTCGTATATATATATATGAGCAGAATTTATTAATACAATAGTAGTTAGATCTGATGGATTAAATTGCATAAAATTCTGTGAGAGTTCATTACTGATGAGCAAAGCCCGTTCCATATATATATTTTTTCCATTCCAGTAAGGACAGAACAAAGCCCTTTTATAAATTAAATAAAAAAAACACGTCAAAAATAGTTTACATCTAGTAAAATATTAAATATGAATAAACCAATTAATAAATTCAATAAACAAATATTACAAAATAGATAAGATAGAGTAAATAAAATTCTAAATTAATATTTATTCAAGTAGTCCCTAGATATTTGGACGGACCATGAGGATAAAAAACATCCTTAACATGCCCTATATATCAACGTCCACATTTTTGTCTTTTTTATCATTGCGTCGTAGAAGGGTTTTTAGGAAGCAGCCGAAGAATGTCCCCAGATGTGTATTAGACAGTTTAATTGACCCAGAGTCACTACCACGTGTCACTTCATTTTTTTAAACTATTTTAAACTGTGATATTTTCGTATTATTTTTGAAGGTCCTTCGAAAATTGATCTATCTATGATAAAATATTTATATACTTGCATTATAACTAACTTGCATACTAATTCTTTTACATAGACCAATACCTCGCTTTGCGTCGTTTCGTTTTGCGTTTTTTTCGAAGTTGCGTCTCTGCTTAATTTTTACTGATTTTCACTGTGCGTCGTTAGATTTTCGAAGTTGCGTTGTTTTGGATTCGAGTTTTTAATTTTTTTTTTTTGATTTTTTTCTTTAAATATGGCAACACCTTTGTTTTTGATTGCGACTTCACATATTTTCACTTTGCGTCGTTTCAATTTGCGTCGTGGTTTTTTGGAACGTAACCCCGACGCAAAGCGATGTATGGGTGTATTTCAAATATCTTTCTTTCTGTTCTTTCTATGTTTAGTTTACCTTTAAAGTGCAAGTGTCCCTAGTGGGTAATAGCGGTCTAAGTCGAAATAAAATAATTTTATTTGTAATATATTGATTTAATTAAAAAGGAATATATTTTGGATCAAAAATTAATTTATTCACCAAAATTTCAGTTAGCTGAACGCCAACCTTTTTATAAGGTATCATGACATATTTATGCCAAAAACAAATTCAACGCTAAATAACCTTGAAAAAGGTTGGCGTTCATCAGCTGAAAAATATTGGTGAATAAATTATTTTTGAATCCACTAAATGCCTTTTTGATTAAAGATCTATTTATGAATTTCTATGTTTTCAAAATAAGAATTCATGTGGTAAAAAAAAAGAAAGTTTATGATATTGACACCAAAAGAGGTATATCCTGACCGTTCATGAGCATTTTTAGATGGCACAGCGCCATCCATTGGAATAAAAATCAACTAAACGTTGGTTTAAACTTGTTCTATAATAGTTGGTCAAACGATTTCTTTATTAATCAAGAAAAGTCAACCACGAATGCGTTTCGGGCTGATGGCCCTCGTCGGCGTGGTGCAGATTGTATCTCATCGACTAAATATTTGGTCCAAGAGGCTTCCTGAGAAATCAAGAAATGGGTATTTACGGATGCTAGTGTCGAAGTTTTGTTCTTAAGCTGAGTCCGCTATTTTACGGATACGGAAAATAAATGACGTCTAGTGTTGATGTCTATTTTGCCGAGAGAGTTGACCTCTACTCGTATTTTTATAGATCAATTTCCTCCCGACAAAATTAGGATATATTTTGGAAGTAGTTTGCCTTAGCCACTCAACCAGCTAAACACCACTTTGGCAGATTGTGAAGATTTAATTGAAACCACTGTAAAATTCATGGAATAAAGTCCGCCCTAGACTGACGAGGGCCATTAGCCCGAAACCATGGTCTTCAGGTGGACACTTCTCAGTTTGCAAAAGCTGGTCTTGTGGCTTTGTTACCGACTTGAGTTCGCATTTTGAGAAGACAGTCAATAGATGTAGATTATTTTTAGCCTCTGTTTGCCTGGGAAGGCGACGTTTATATTTAAAAAATAATCATATGCGTCAAAAATAGTTTAAAATTCTGATAATAAATGGCACTTTAATGCATCTTTTTTTAAAATCCATTTTAAATAAACTATATTTGTTGTTTATGGAAGAGAGCACAGTCCTATAATATATATAATATACTTATATATTTAGATAATAAAAAGGCATATATTAGATTGAATAAAATATTTATTTATCAATATTTCAGTTGGCTGAACGCCAACCTTTATCAAGGCATTACAATTTTGTATGCACAAACTCAGCGCCGCATAGTGTTATAATATCACAGTTAAAATGATATGTATATACTAAATATATATGTTATTCTAAAATTTTAAAAATTATTTTGTTGACCTTTATATTTTTCCGATATAAATAATATCTTTAAAAAAAAATAAAAAATATTAGAGAAATATTGATAAAAAATTAATTCAGAGACTCAAAAGTTATATATACAATTTTATACGTAATCTAAGTTTATATCTACTATTTATAATCACAAAAGAATGTTTTAATATTTTATACCATCCTGTTTAAAGAATATCAAAAGATTTTTTCAAGGAAAAAATAAGGCGCCAGAAGACTAATGTAAATAGATTCCTCAATATGGGGTCGTTAGGTTGACAAGAGTTTTATTGAAAAGTTGCAGCCGAGGAATATCAAGCAGACGAATCTTGTGGAAATTTTCCATTCAGACCCAGGATTAACGCCCCAGTGACCAGGTCCTGCTTTTTAAATGCTATATTTGGTTCCTTCTATTTATTGGAGCTCAACTTTATTTTCTAAAGAGCCCCAATTTTTAAAAATCTTTATTAGAAAAATAAACTGTAACGTTCGGTTTTAAATTATTGAGATTTTTATTAATTTTTTTGTCATTTATATTTTTAAATTAAATATTTATTTATTATTGTTGAAATTAAAATTCTCTCTGATTTGTAAATATAAGAATTATTGTTATTGACCAGTTACCTGTTACTTTTTTATTCCATTGTATATAAATAGATGTATTTGTTAGTTGTTTTTCAGGATAAAAGCCAGACGATAAAAGCCAGACCTTCTGATCTCTGGGTCTTGATCGTTTGATCTTGTTCCCTGAAATGATTCCTTAACTATTTTTGAAGCCTGCGGCGCCTTAGTTGTGCTTGGTGCTGCCTTGGTTCCCTCAAAACAGCGCGCACTCGCCCTCCTCTCCCCCGGGGTGCCCACGGCTCTGCCGGCGCCTCTCCAGCCCTCTCCTTGGCCCTCCACTGCGGCGGGCGCCTGGAGACACCTAATCATGAGTGATGCCTTAAAATGCTTACCGAAGCATGTAGAAGGCAAAACAATTGTATATATGTTAGTTGTTTTTGGGCTATCTTACCCTTTAGTATGAGGTTGGTGACAGTTCAATAAAATCTTACGGTGATCAGCTCCTTCTATCTTTTTCAACAATTATTTTTCGTTTACAAAATTATTATTTAAGATGTATAGGTGTTATTTTATTATTATTAAAATATATTATATATAATGTCTAGATTCCAGAACGCTATGTTAAATATTTTAATAGAGAACATACACAAAAAAATTATTACATATTCATATTTATTATTCTTTTAAAAACATCAATCTATAAATTTATAAATAGGGTTTTAATTTTAATAAAAATTTTCTTTTATTTATATTTCATATTCAAACATTTTTATTATGTATTTAAAACGCTTTTATTTATTATTTTTATAAAAAAATATTAAAATTAATATATAAATCTATTAATATAATATAATTATTTGTTGAATATATCATTTAAAAATAACATTTCTAAGCAAATTAATAATTATAAAATATATAGTTTAAAGTTAGATGAAAAGGTATTTTAGTTTCTTTTGCATATTTAATTGCTTAATATTAACAATCTCTTATATCATATATGTAATTTACTTATTTAGATATTTAAAAGCATCGATATATTTACATATTAAGTAAATTTAATCATATATTTATATAAGAAAAATATGTGCATGAGATATTATATATAATTCAAAGATACAACTATTTTAAAACACACGCAAACATTTCCCAAAATTAAATCTCGAAAAGAGACATTTTAACAATGGAACACAAAACTTCATTTTAATTAAAACTAATTATTAAAATAATTTTTCTCATTCAAGGAAATACTAATTTTAATTGTTAGAACCCACGCTAGAAAATATTCTGAAAATTTGGTATAAAATAATTTAATTTGTCCCTATATATATTTAAACGGATAGAGCTTGAATTAAATTTTAATTTCATTATTTAAATTGGGTTTATATAACCCAATTAATATATAAAATAGGATGAAACAATTTATTTGCTACAAAGTCTTCTATATATAAAAATGTTTATTAAATGGTTTGGTATATCAATTTATGATCTGATTATGGTTTATTAAAAATAAGCAATATATTTAAGACCATATAAGCATGAAAATATTATTATAAAATGTTTTATTTTTCTAAAAGTATCTTCTAATTATTTTATAAATCTTACTTCTAAGTGCAAAGTGGAAAAGGCTTTGTATATAATAATTGACTAAATATCAGGGAACAAGTTAAATCAACGTTTAGTTGATTTTTGTTCCACTAGATGGCGCTCTGCCGTCTAAAAGAGTTCACGTGAGCAGTCAGGATATGCTTATTTTGTTTTTATGATCAACACCTGACCATTAATCTATTAAAAATATATATATATTTTCACATATTTAATAATTGAAAAAAGGCATATTCTGACCACGCTTAATTGAGCTTTTTTTTAGATGGCAGAGCGCCATATAATGGAATAGAAATCAACTAAACATTGATTTAACCTGTTCCATGATATTTGGCTAACTAATTTTCTTGATAAATCAAGAAAAGCCAACAACGAACGCGTTTCGGGCTGTTGGCCCTCGTCATCGTGGGGCAGGCAATACCTCTACGACCAAAATGCTCTGCCATCTAAAAAAGGTCATTTGAACGTGATGCTATTTTTGAATTTAATATTAAAACCTGACCTTTTTATTTTATATTGTTTTTCACATAGTAAATAATATATATATACAATATTTTGAAAATAGAGCAATCCATAAATAAATCTTTAATTAAGAAGGCATATATTGGATCAAAATATAATTTTTTACCAATATTTCAGTTGGCTGAACGCTAACCTTTATCAAGGTATTATAACATATTAATGTGTGTCCACATTTGATAAAGGTTGGCGTTTAGCCAACTGAAATATTGGTAAAATAAATGATATTTTGATCCAATATATGCCTTTTTAATTAAATAAAAAAAATATATAAATAATTTATTTTTTACTCTGCTGATTTTTACAATGGATCTTGATCCTTATTGCTTCTCTCTTTTTATAAGTGGATATGTTGCATGGTTTTCAGAAAATAAAAATTGACAAGTATTTCTCATATATATTTAGTATTTTTAAATAGACCCCAATATAGATGAAGAAAATTAAGTCTACATAGATATTCTCTATTATAAATGATGTGTTAAAATTACAAATATATTCTCATAATGAGTATCTTTTTTATTTAAAAAAACGCTAGCTTTCAAGCGTTAATCGCTTTTCAACGGGCTTACTATAATATGGACTTTATCCCACCAGAAATATTTACAAATATATATATATATAAAAAAGATTTTTTCTAGGAAACTTTTTTTTTTTGTAAATATTTCTGGTGGGATAGAGTCGATATTATAGTAAGCCCGTTGAAGAGCGATTAACGCTTGAAAGCTAGCGTTTTTTAAATAAAAAAAGATACTCATTGTGAGAATATATTTGTAATTTTAATACTTTTTCACAATTTTATCATGATTAAATGATGTGTGTGCGTTTTAAAATTAAAATCCTTTTCTCGAATAAAACGTTTTATACGTTTCAGTTAGCTGAAAAAGGGATTGTCCGAACGCTTCCTATGATCAGGCAAATAAAAAAGAATTGCGTCGTTATATGATGATTTTTGTAATTTGTCGAAATCTATAATCTAGTAATAATAAGCCATGTATACAATACGTTTATATTTTGGCGTATAGTATTTATTTGGTAATATTAATAAACTTATAATACTATACTGCTCTTCTTCTTTCTTATCTCCACTCAATCATATTAAGCTTCAAGTTGTGACCCTTGATGGTGTCTGTTTGACAACCATCATGACTGGGTGAAGTAGAATGCGTCTGCCTTTGTCATTAAGACTGGGAGCACTACTCAGTGGCAGGCTGACTTAGCTCCAAAAGAAATGGCCGCCTCTGACATGAGGAACAGACGCCATGTGCAGCCGCTCCTAACATGGAGTACAGACATCCTGTATCCCTGGATTAGGAGCCCTTACAGGATACTATCAACCGGGCAGGCTGATTACTGCTGACAACTAAAAATATCTAACTTCTATTTTATGTTTACTATCTATATATAAAAGAAAAAACTTTAATATCATGTTTGAAAATTAAGAAAGTAAAAAAAGAAAACGAATATTAACTATAATTTAGCCTAGGGAATTTCTTCTCTTTTCTTTTCAAGCAAAAATACACACACAATATACGTAAAAATTGGGAAATAAACACACACACAATTTTACTTTTAAAAAAACTAACAATTTTTATAGCACAAATAAAATAAGGCTTGTTATCGAAAGAAATGGCTTCAACAAAAAATAATAATTTTCATTGATTATCGCTTCCAGCCATCTCGTTAGCAAAATAAAAACAAAGAAGGGGACAATTTCAACAAAGGACTCAAAGGAATTTATATTTTATCACAGAGATAATTGGTGTTTATTTGTATTCGCTGATTTTAGTGAAGAAATTTTAAATTTTGAGACCTCCCTCTGTGAATATATAGGAAATACATATATAATTAGATTATGTTCGTTAAAGAAAAAAAATTAATAAGTATAAAATCTTTTATAAAAATGTATAATCATGTTAATTTTTATTCCTTATTTGCGATTTGGATTGTTTCTAACAAATTATGTGAATAAATATTCTTTTCTTAAATTTCAGATTATACATAAAAAAATACTCCCAAATATTTAATACACTGAAAATAGAGCAATCCATAAATAAATCTTCAAATAAAAAGGCATATATTAGATCAAAATTGGTAAAATAAATGACATTTTGATCCATTATATGCTTTTTTATTTGAAGATTTATTTATTTATTTATTGTTACAAAAGCACGAAGTCCAAAGGACTATTGTGCTGTGCCAGTATTATTTGCATATATATGATTAATTATTTACACGATGGATTAGTAGTGTTTTGTAAATTATTGTACAAATAGTTCTAAACTTAACAAAGTTCTCATGAGATAGAGTATATACACAAAGAGAATTTGGTAATGTTTCAAAGTATCTACATACAATTTGATTAGTCAGAGGGAAAGTTAAAAGAAGATGCTCTGGTGATTCAACATCTAAGCGGCATTCACATGTTGGATCATTGATAACATTCAGTTTGAATAGGAAACTTAAGAAGGGTCCTTTAAAGATTTAATACACTATGCAATAATTTAATACACATGTCCTTCTATAAAGGTGACAAGGTTTTTTTACTTATTTAGTTAACCCAGCAGGTTCCTGGAGCCACCACGTACAGAAGTCACCCGGGCTGACCATCTTCTTTGTTTTATTTACAATGGCAGTGGAAATGATAAAGCACAATTTGGATTATAGATTAAAATAAAAGAAAATAAGACTTAATACAAATAATCTATTAGTGTGTGATGTTTCGGCAACAACATTGTTACCATCATCAGACAAGAGAGTAAATGAATTTTAAAATAAAAATTTACTCTTTTGTCTGATGATGGTGACATTGTTGTTTGCCGAAACGTCACACACTAATAAATTATTTAGATTAGGTCTTATTTTCTTTTATTAATGTCAGTGGAAGTCCAATTACTGAGGTGGGCAGATTTCTTTCTTGGAAGATTTTCTAAAGATGTTGGACTTAGGTTGTTGATCCCTAGGAGGATGGCCGTCAGGAATCTTTGGTATTGGAAGGTTGGGCAGGTGAAGAGGAGGTGGTCCATGGTTTGGTCTTCGTCTAAGGCTACGGTAAAACTAACGAAGGTAAAAAATATCCGCAGAAGAGTTGTGATTCTCAGTAACTAAGATCATAAAAAGGGTATTGCTGCTGAAACATGGAAACTCTCTCTGTAGGTGACCCACATTAAGAAGATAGTCTCGAAACGAAAACGAGAGGGAGCAGTAACAAGCTCACTAAAAAACCTGGGTTCAGCTGGCCCGGCTGATTGTACCCTGTAAGGTCTCCAGGGATACAGGATGAGCAGCGTTTGTACTCCATGTTAGGAGCGGCTGCACATGGCGTCTGTTCCTCATGTCAGAGGCGGCCATATCTTTTGGAGCTAAGTCGACCTGCTACTGAGTAGTGCTCCCAGTCTTAATGACAAAGGCAGACGCATTCTACTTCACCCAGTCATGATAGTTGTCAAACAGACACCATCAAGGGTTACAAATTGATACCCTAATATGATTGAGTGGAGAAAAGGAAGAAGAAGAAGAGATATTCTCGATGGAGCATCAACATGGAACAATTTTGTATTAGTTCTATAGTTTAATATAATCAATAAAAATTCTCAAAAAAGCAACCAACTATATATTACCCATCAATATTTTCAAATTTTATTGTTTTCAAGAACAAATTTTTAAATTACTTCATAAAAAATGGGTTTAAAAAGGTTTAAAATAACTTAATCTCAAATGGTGTTTACATAGTAAACAGTAATTATTAGCTTATAATTATAAAGTCTAATAATATTGATAACCTTAATAGTTAATCATATTGTAATTGATGTGAGTTGGACCTCGAAAGCTTTGCTAAATTACCAGATAAAGGCGACAAACACAGATCCCTTTCTGGGCTAGCTAATACCTTCAGAAACAGTGCTATTTATTTATCCAATATTGTCAGAAAAACTCGGTCCTCGCGTGCAAGATAAAAACAATGTTATCTTTAGGAATTAGGACAGAGTCGCCAATTAGCTTGGCGAAAGTAGGCTTAGAGATTGTTTTCGCAGAAGATTAGGCCGCCATCTTGTAATCTCAACACTAATTAACGATAATGATACACACAAAGTAATCATGTTCAAATTTAATCCTCACATTTTTATATACGTTTCATTTAGATTGAACCACAAAATTGTTTATTCAATAAGTGTTTCGTAATCGCTTGTTAAATATCAAAATTATCGTCTGCTTTTTAAAAATTTCGTCTGTTTTTTTTTTTTTAATTATCGTTTGATGTTTTTGAAATTATCGTTTAATTTTTAATTTTATCATCTGACTTTTTTAAATTCTACAAATCTTCATTTTACTGATAAATTTTGATCCTCATTATTATGTATAATTGTATTTTTTATTAGTTTCCTACAGATAATTATCTTTCATTTTATGGAATAATAAAGTAATTTTTGGATTTCTTTCACATCGAATCTCATAGATTATTTAAATTCTATCCGAATTTTACATTTTTAGTCTTTTTTGGGATGAATAATTATAGAATAAATTACTAATTTAAGTTCTATATCTTAATTATTTTATATTTTTCTGAGAGTTTGATAATCTCAAATATATATAATGATATTTTTTACCTTTTCAAGATTAATACTAAAAGCTCATTTTTTTTGTAACACGCTAGGAACATCTTTAATGAAATCAATCGTTAATTATTTTTATATTTTCATCAGAATCGATCGATTAAGAGACTTTCTTAAGGAGTTTACGAGGTCCTTGCTCCCTACTGATGAACACCATAGTCTGAAACAATGGTATACAGATTGTAAGTTTTTATTCGAATTTTCTAAACCTAGAGTGTTTATATTGTTGCATCATGGCTAATGAACCTACTTTATTTTAAATTTTAATATTATTTTTTCATATATTTTAAATTCAAATTTATATTTTATATTTATTTATTTTATTAAACAGAATATATGTATTATAAACAGAATATATGTATAATAGAATCCCCATTTGCATTTTGGTACACTGTGTGACTTCACTGCTCTCTTTGATGCGAGAAATAAATAAATAATTCTGGAGGTTACTTAAAGTTATCTCATTATTCCCTTTTATAAATTTGTAGGATGGTTGAAACACGTTCTGGTAAGTTACAAGACCCAGCACAGGAGAGAATCAAGGCTGAAGAGTCTGCCAAGCGGCAACCTGGTGCAACAATATATAGGTATTCACTGAATTGTATCTACGTCCTATATATATATTATATTTTAAAATAAAATAAAAGATATTATTTCTGTTGTTTTGGATCATATTGATGATTATGCTATGGTGGTGCAGTCATGGCTAAAATCTTGATTGAATAATAATAAAAATATTGGTTTTGATCAGTAATTGTTTTTATTGTGCTAAATGAATATATAAAAACATAATTTGGTAAAAAGTACTGCCTGGCTTAAGGCGTAAGAATTAAAAAAAATGAAAATCGTATTTACATAATGTACAAATGTTTTGGGTCGGCCAACGGGGAAGAACAACGAGTTTTTATATGCAAAGCGCGACCTCTTGCGGTCGATTTAACAGAATATTCTTATCTATGAAATATATTTTTAAATAAATCAATATCTTAACATTTTAAATAATATCTTAATATAACATTTTAAATAATACTTTTATATAACATTTTAAATAAAATATTTTAATATAACATTTTATATAATATCTTAATATAACATTTTTAAATAAAATATTTCAATATAACATATATATATAGTATTATGATGCAATAGCGCGCCATCTGTTAAGAAAATACGAAACTAATTTAAACTTGTATGATTATTTTTTGAAAAATTAAACAATTTCTACTGCCCTTACTGTAATTGAAAAATTAATAGAAGGGCCTGGCTCATCAGTGTTGAACCCTTCCAGCAGTTTCGTACATATAGTATGGAGCGGAGAGAATAAACTACTGATATTTCTTAAATAAAAGTAAATGAAGTATGTCTTTTATTGATGGATAACACACAAGTTTTCGAGCACAAGACATTTTTACTGGTTAAAGGGTAAAACTCTTCGCCCAATGATCTCCTTTCATTTATTATAACGTTATTGATTTTTTCAATTTTGCGTTATTTATTATTCATTTTTCTTATTTATTGATTATTTGCGTTTTGTGGTATTTTAAGTTGAGCATTGAGATTGATACTTGCGTAATTTATTTACCAAGCTGTAAAAGACACCCACTAAGATATACTGTATTTAATAAAATAATCTCTCTCTCTTGTATCAATTCTTATTTTTTAAATGTTTATCCATTGAAGTCTGATGATTTCACTTCAATACTCTTTTATTTGAAAAAGTAAAAATAAATATCACGTAAAATGTTTCTTTTATTTTAAATTTGAAAGCTTTTTAGCAAATATACTGTTCTTTAACGGTCTGATATTCTATATACAATCTCTAAATAATATTTATACAGAATAATTGAAAACTTTTGTTATTCGCATCACGCGGGCGTGCATCAGACTGTTACCAGCTAAAGTAATAGATATTATACTGAAATGGAATATATTACCTGGAAACAGTCTAATGCACGCCAGCGAGATGCTAATAACAAAAGTTTTCAATTATTCTGTATAAATATTATTAAGAGATTGTACACAGAGTTTCAGCACGTTGAAGAGCAGTATATTTACTCTGAAGCTTGCAAATTTTTAAATAAAAGAAACTTTTACCTGATATTTATTTTTACTTTTTCAAATAATTTTTAGGTAACTATTGCTCAAATAAAAATGATTCTTTTATTTAATAACAGAACTAGAGGAGAATAAACGGTCGGTATTAAACAACAACGATTCAGTATCAACTCCCGTATTATGAGCACCTTTTTTCTAATTTGAACAAAATTGCTTCAATAGCCTACCGATTCATGTTAAAGTCAAACCTCACCAGTGAGTGAAATTAACCAAACGATGCTCTGGTATACTTGTAAAGGCAAAAGTCAAACTGCTATCTATATGTGTAGACATGTGGTGCATTTACAGTTTGGAAATGTGATTTTCATGCAAGGTTACTATTATAAACATGTGTCTGTGTATGAGTGTCGGCCCGGGATAAGTAGAGGTTTATCAATGAATAAACTAATAGAGTTAATGATGTTGATAAGACACAATTTGGATTATAGATTATAAACACAAGGTAATAAGACCACATAGTGTGTGACGTTTCATAAACGACCATCTACTGAGATTGTAATAAAAATGTTAGAACAAATAATCCTTGCCCAGATCATTTGGCTAGTATTATATTTATAAAGGTTATAAACACAAGGTAAAAAGACCAAATCCAAATAAATAAATAGTGTGTGACGTGTTTCGGTAACAGCATTGTTACCATCTTCAGACAAAACTACTGAATGCATTCAGTACTTTTGTCTGTAGATGTTAACAACGCTGTTACCGAAACGTCACACACTATTTATTTATTTGTATTTGGTCTTATTACCTTGTCTTCATAATCTATAATCCAAATTGTGTCTTATTATTATTAACACCCTATAATGAAATATTTTAAAACTGAGTTAATTCATTTATATTAACTCTAGTTCAAGTTAATAGAATATAATCACGTATTTTATATATTATTAATGTTCCCGTTTATATGTACAATAAATAGATTTAAGTGATATTAAGTATCAATAAAATTATCCTAACAATAATAAAGAATACCAATACTCTCCATAGAATGCGAAGATTACAAAACCAGATATGTAGGTGAAACTGGCAGTCATTTAAATATAAGAAACGAAATATCTATAACCAAGACAGTAGATCTTTAGTATACCAACATATAAGAGAAACAGACCATTCCTTC
Organism: Cordylochernes scorpioides; assembly: GCA_030710605.1. Taxonomy (NCBI): domain Eukaryota; kingdom Metazoa; phylum Arthropoda; class Arachnida; order Pseudoscorpiones; family Chernetidae; genus Cordylochernes; species Cordylochernes scorpioides. Next base: position 208,905,306 of record CP092863.1, on the reverse strand, counting down.
TCCCTATCAGAACCAAAGACCCATTACTCCAACATCCCTAATAGACTACAGAGACTTTTCATAGAATCCATCATATCCAGAAAGCACAATAGCATTAACAGAAGAATAGACAATCCAGATATTTATAATATATTAATCTTGTTGAACCCACCCCATAACCTACAAATAAAGAAATCCCTTCTGAATAACAAATCCGATAAGCTGTGCAGTAGAAGCTCGAGTTAAATTCGCATTCAAATAACTTTAATTAAAAAGGCATATATTGGATCAAAATATCATTTATTTTACCAATATTTCAGTTGGCTGAACGCCAACCTTTATCAAGGTGTTATGACATTTTAAAGTGTGATAAACTTTAAAATGTTATAACACCTTGATAAAGGTTGGCGTTCAGCCAACTGAAATATTGGTAAAATAAATGATATTTTGATCCAACATATGCCTTTTTAATTAAAGATTTATCTATGGATTGATCTATTTTCAAAATTCAAATAACTCTAAGCATCCTCTGTATTTGATATCATTTTTATGGCCATTGTTTTATGGCGTTTTATTGTAGCGTTTTTTCTTCTGTAGAAAGATTTTCTTTCCCAAAAGCTAGAGATTTGTGAATTGAAATGTTTTAGGAAACACTTATTCCAGGAAGCCTATGTTATTTTTACCTTGATATTAAAAGTACTATACACACAAAGTAATCATGTTCAAATTTAATTCTCATATTTTTATACACGTTTCATTTAGATTGAACCACAAAATTGTTTATTCAATAAGTGTTTCGTAATCGCTTGTTAAATATCAAAATTATCGTTTGCCTTTTTAAAAATATCGTCTGTTTTTTTTTTTAAATTATCGTTTGATGCTTTTGTAATTATAGTTTATATTATATTAATATCAAAAATATTAATATATATCATTTCTGTGTGTGTATTGATACTGTAACAGAGGAAAGGTTTTTTTTTAATCTCCTACGGAATATTAATTTTGGTATTCTATTACTAATCAAATATCCTGTCATTACATTTTTATCATATGTAAATAAAGTTGAATTGTTTTGATCAAATATGAACTCTTTTGTCAATCTGACTTTTAATTTATGTAGGTAAGCGAAGATTTGGTGAATATTTGGGTAGATTATGAAAGGCAAATTGAATATCTTTTCCCTTATATTATTAATAAAATATTCAACGAAATTTGAATATATAGCGTTCTATCATAATATTCTCACAAATATATATAACTAAAACGTATATATTTACTATATTTAATTAAAAAGGTATATATTGGATCAAAATATTATTTATTTTACCCTTTTATAAATATATCAGTTGACTGAACGCTGTGAATATTAAATATGTTATAATACCTTGATAAAGGTTGGCGTTCAGCCAACTGAAATATTGGTAAAATAAATGATATTTTTATTCAATATATACCTTTTCAATTAAAGATTTATTTATATTTTGCTCTATTTTCAAAATATTTACAATATATTATGAAAAAGATATTAAAGTTTGTATATAATATATAATAAAGTCTATTTTTTGAAAGTTGAGGTAAGTTTTTCACGTAGGTGTGGAAGCTTGACGTTATATTCAATATGGCGAATTGGGGTTATAATTCAGACGATCTCCATCCAAGTAATTGTGTTGCCAGACTCAATATCTCTGGGTGATTGACGTTAGACAGCTCCAAGTACCTCACTTTACCTCATGTTCTTCACCAAATTGGATTCTACCATATAGTAAGATATAACTTATTTATCTTTTATAACAGAATTATATATATATGCCATATAGAATATTATTTCAGAATATTATCTTCCAACTATATTATATATATATGTGGTAGCCATTATAAAAAAACAATATAGATAATTTGAAATTGTTAGAAGAAAACATAGATTGTTTGATTATATTCGCAAATAATAAATCTTCTTCTTCTTTCTTATCTCAAAGCCATGATATTCATGGTGGGTAGTTAGCGACTGCTTTTACTGTTAGCGCACCACATGTCTACACATGTGAGAAGCAGATCGACTTTGCACTTACAAATGTACCAAAACCCATTTGGTTACTTGCACTTGCTGGTGGGGTTGGACTTTTGCAAGAATCGGGGACAATTGGAGCATTTTATTTTTTTAAACAGAAAAAAGCGTCCAATGCAGGAATCGAACCCGGGTCGTAGTGGTCGAAAACCAAACGGTTTCACCAGCCTTCCACCGACCCCCATAATAAATCTTAATTATGTAGAATATAAACATCAATTGTGAGAAAAGGAAATAAAAGAGACATATATTTTTTTTTTCATAAACAAATATTTTCTATAAAAAAGGGCGTACCTGGATCTGTAAAGAAAAAAACAAACAAATTGTTTATCAAAATATTTCCAGAGATTGCTCCCTCCTTATCAATTTATTGCGAATTCATCTCGAAATATTTTGAGAAAAAAAAATCTTTTTTTTTTTCTTTACAGATCTAGATTTTCCCTTTTATATAAACTTATTTAATGGATGACCTAAGTACTCAAAATATTATCTAATTATATTTACATATTGGTATTTAAAATTTACACAACGCAATAACGCGCCATCTATACATATAAAATGAAAGGATTTAAAAGCACGAATGCCTCTTTTATACATAATAAAAACTTCTACTGTACTTACTGCGACGAAAAAATATATTGGGAGGGCTTGGCCCTTAAGCTTATGTCCATAGATTTCTTGGAAACCATTTCTGAGATTCCATCCTTCAGTGCTGAGTATATAAGCAGAATCGTCCAATGCAGTGTTGGAGCTCTGAGAGGCGGTCTGGTGGATTGGATTGGCGAAACCGCTGGGAGGGTTCACCACTGATGGGCCAAGCTCTCCCAATATATATTTTCATCGCAGTAAGGACAGTAGAAGTTTGTTTTATGTATAAAAGAGGTATTCGTGCTTTTAAATCCTTTCATTTTATATTCAAAATTTATTACTATAATAATAGAGAAAAAAAGAAACAATTAATAATTATAATAATTTTAAACATCATTCAAACTTCTACTGTCCTTACTGAGATTCCATATTTCAGTGTAGCATATAGACACAGAATGATCCAATACAGTATTAAAGCTCTAAAAAGTGGTCTGGTAGATTAAATTGGCGAATGCTGGGAGGGTTCATCACTGATGAGCCAAACTCTCCCAATATTTTTCTTCGCAGTAAAGACAGTAGAAGTTTGATTGATATGTGAAAGAAACATTTACATCTTAACGTTTTCATTTGTTGTATATAGATGGAGCATTATTGCTATATATTGAAATATTTTTATAAAAAACATATAAATTATATATATGTTATATTCAAATATTATTTTATTTAAAATTATATTTCATAGATACGAATACTCTTTTAAATCGACCGCTAGAGGTCACGCTCCCCCTATAAAAAATCATTGTTGTTGTTTCCCGATGGCCGGCTCAAACATTATGTAATTAGGTAAATATAGTTTCTACTACTCGACTTAAAAGTCAAGGTATTATTTCATTCTCAATTATGGTATCATATTAATTAAAGTAAATTATGATTCAACCTTTATTTTATTAATATTTTTCAACGACTACAAAGCAATATCAAAAAACATGCTCATGTACCCTTCAACAACCTAAGATTATATTTTTATTTATAACATATATATAAAATGAGTTATATAAATAAATAGAAATTATATTACAATCTTCATCGATATATGGAAATAAAATTTTCAATATCTTCACTTTGTTGTCAATGTTTTCCGGTATGAGAACAGATTTGTTCGAAAGAGTTTGAATCATTTTAAAATATTTCTACACGTCTAATAGTTTTGGTTGAAACAATTAAATGATAGAGTTTGGCTTACTAATGGTAAAAATCTTTCATACGTTTTACCAATAGGTTAGATAAATGCCACATTAAAATTCTATTTGCTGTCTATATTATATTTGACTATGTTTTAGAAAACCCACACACATATCATATTTCTATTGAATATGAATTAAAGGTTCTATTTGATAAATCTTAGAGATTTGAGAAAGTCAAATATATATCACAATACGTCAACAAGGACTTATAGATACTGTAGGTCATTTTGAAGAGTTATCAGAAGTACTAAGGATTTATCTTAATGAATATAGTATACACTTGGGAGTCTCCGGATTAGTACAATTATTCTAACGTCAAATTACCATTTCACTCTCTAATGGTTGTATTGATTCTACGTTGACACAGTAGTACAATGGCCCCTTTAACCTCGAAGCCATTTCTGTCTCGATAGGTTCACAGAGTGGTGCTTCTGTGATGGGGAAATTAATTTAAATTCTCTATTTATCTTTATTCAGTGATGTATTTATTTTTGAAAATGTGTAACATATTATTTATAATTAATTAATTATATATATTTAATTTTGTGTGGTTTCTTATAATTTATATATCTAAAAGATGGTATTATTGATTTCTTTATTTACAGATAACTTCATTAAATCCACTTCCATCATTGCTTAACATATTATAAATAACTACCTTGTGATTTCTTCTATCTGCTTATGTTGTTGCTTATTTGTTTAATGTATATGTTTAATGCTCTTTTTCTTAGTTGTTTATTTTCTTTTTGATAATTCTGTTACTTACTCTACTACCATATGAATTATTGTAAATAGTTTCACGCGCATTTATCCAGATCGGATATAGCGTGTTTTTTTTTTTGCTACTGGTAAATAAATATATATTTAAAATTATTTTTATATTGCTATGAATAAATATAAATATGTCTTATATATCTCTTTTATCTTTTTCTCTCATGATATAATTATCTTCTTATATAATAATATATTTTTAAATTATAACTAAAATACATTAAATAACTGAACTTTTAATCATGAATTTAAATATTAGAAAAATCATATAATAGGAAAGCCCTCGATAACTTAGGTGGCAGAGCGAAGGACTGTGAATGTATAAAGGAAAATTCATTACATAATACCATAAAGAATCAAATGAAACATAGTCTTCTTCTTCTTTCTTATCTCCACTCAATCATATTAGGGTATCAAGCTTTGATAACCATCAGGACTGGGTGAAGTAGAATGTGTCTGCCTTTGTCATTAAGACTGGGAGCACTACTCAGTGGCAGGCCGACTTAGCTCCAAAATAAATGGCCACCTCTGACATGAGGAACAAACGCCATGTGCAGCTGCTCCTAACATGGAGTACAAACGCTGCTCATCCAGTATCTCTCGATAAGGAGTCCTGACAGGGTACTATCAGCCGGGCCAGCTGAGCCCAGGTTTTTTAGTGAGTTTGTTACTGCTCCCCCTCCTTCTTTTTTATCTGGGCTTGGGACCGGCAAAGGCGGAGTTATGAAACAGTTAAATTTCACAATCAATTTATACAATATGAAATTACATTCTTAGAGTAGATATATCAAATTATTGAGCCTCTCTATCAATTATTTTAGAAGTTTGCAAGAGTGTTTATTGAAGCATGAATATAATTCTGTGAATAATCCATGCATATAATTTTAGTTAAATATCTAGTTACATGGGCCCCTAAATCTAATGGCGTCTGGTTAGAAATCTGTGAAGTTGCAAAATGGCGACTGTCTTCTTTTGGAATTATGTCAACGTCGATTTATCTTTTTCAAATGATTTTTAGAGAAAATAATTGAGTAATTTTGTGTGTCATTTTATAATATAAGTATTTAGATGCAAATATTGTAAATATAAATTGATAATAATGTCTCCATTATATTTATATGAATCAGCTATATTTTTAGAACCTCAAATCCTTCCAAAAACTCTAATATTAGCTAAATAATGTTTGAGAAAAGAAAGAGATTGGAAATGGTTTATTTTACGAATAATTTTGAAAAAGGTAATAATAAATGTTCAAATAATAATCTATATTGAAACAAAGTATATATTATTTTATTAGCAGAGTATTATTTTTTATGTTTATATTTTGCTATACTCTGTAAACTTCCATCTTTTGCTTATATTTTGTTTATCATTCATAGTTTGTTCTTACCTGAAATAAATTGTTGTCTCATCCCGAAGTTGGTCTTCCCTAATTTTCCATGTGGCAATATTCATCATATGAATAGAAATGTATGAAAAAAATAGAGAAATATTAATTAATAAACATAATGAATTAAAACAATGCAACAGGTTTCGGGAGAGAAAGAAGTTTCTTTTCATTTTATTAATGTATTCTCAAGCTTTCGGGCATTTCTCACCTTCTACAGGAGTACAAGACGAACAATAGCATCTAACGGCTATCATTATTGCTTGTTTGTATTCCTGTAAATTGGATGAGATGCCTGAATATTTGAGAATACATTGATAAAATGAAAAGAAGCTCATCTCCATACCCAGTGGCATTATTATAATTAATATCCAGGATATTATATATATATTATAAATAGAAAAAAAAAAGATATTTTCTGTTGATTTTGATTATCTTGAAGATTATGCTGCTCGTAATGCAGTCGTGGTTAGAATATTGAAAGTATATACTAAAAATAGTCTTGATCAAATCAATAATTGTGTAAAAGGAATATATAAAAACCTAATTTGATAAAAGTACTGCCTGGCTTAAGGCGTAAGTATAAAAAAATGGAAAACTTATTTACATAATGTACAAAAGGTTTGAGCCGGCCATCGAGAAACAACAACAATGAGGTTTTATAGGGTAAGCGTGACTTCTGGCGGTCTATTTAACAGAGTATTTGAATCTATGAAATATAATTTTGAATAAAATAATATTTTAATATAACATATATATATTATATAAAAATTATTTTATACCACAATTATTTTTCAAGAACAAATTACTCTGTTTAAGTCCACCGCAAGATGTCGCGGCTTTCACAAAAAACACCTATTGTTGTTGTTTACCGTTGGCCGGCTCAAATTCTTTTGTAGATGTGTAAATAAGTCTTTTGTTTTCTTTATTCTTACGCCTTAAATCGGGCAATAATTTCTCAAATTATGAATTCTATACTTTATTAGTAAAATTAAAGAAAATTGTGATCCAACGTTTATTTTGTTAATATCTTTTCCCCTACTGCAAACAATATGACAAAATACTCATGTATCTAAAAATAATCAGCATTAGCAAGTAATATTCTATATCTCAAAAAAAAAATATTTTAAATAATATATATGTTGTAATATATTCCAATATATACCTATATCCCCATGTGTTATATAGCTTTAGTGTAATTGCCAATGTGACAGAAATAAAATTTCGAGTGAGTGACAGTCGGCGCCTGTAGAGGAAAAAGGTCCGAAAAACAAGTCGCGTTCCCAGGTGTGCCCCTTTCTTACTCAAACAGATTAGTCCGCTTTAAGACACGAGGATTGACAGACCACTCTCGACAGATCTCCCCTGACCGGTGTCGGCTTCACTTACTCTCTCGCCATCTCTATGGTGACATCCAACATCCCTCGTCCTTTTGTGTAATCCCAATCACGCCTGAACCCACTGTAAACATTGTGGCCACCACGATTGGAACCAACATGCCACACTACATTCATCCAACAGGATAACAATACATTATTGTTAATATCTTTTCCCCTACTGCAAACAATATGACAAAATACTCATGTATCTAAAAATAATCAGCATTAGCAAGTAATATTCTATATCTCAAAAAAAAATAAAAATTTAAATACAATATATTATTGTAAATGTAATATATATTAGGTATCATTGCTGGCCTCAGCCATTTTAAAGAATATTTCATCGGAGAATCAACAGAGAACTTTGTCTATAGAGCGAACAGGTCAATGTGATGGCTGAAATTGCCAACCTCATTATCGAGATGGTAATTATAGATGGTAACTCATCACTGATATGATTTTCGTTGCTTAAAAATGGAGGCCGATGTATAAAAGTCAAACCTGCGTATCCAAAAGCATTTAGAAGAAGGTGAACACCTCCTGGAGCAGGGTCGAGAGACTCTGAAACTCCAGTATCAGAAATAGATGGAGCCTGATTCATCAACTTATGGCTTGGACTGATCCACGCCAATCCTACATCTATGGCCAGCCTTCCAAACTCGACCTCAGCATGGAACTATCTGGCCGACGGTTTTGTACTAGAATCAAAGAATTATCAATTTTCAAGGAACAATAAATTCTCAGGAAATGAATAAAAGTATTTGGCACTAGTCCATACTAGTGAACTGGACTTCCCAGGTAGTTGGCATTCTGCGATCCCAAAACTTAGATTATAAATATCTCTCTTTTTATCTCCTCAGTTGTAATCCCTTCCAGAGGGTTTATCCAGTTTGATAATTAAATCGTTAATATTGACTTTCTATGTTCAAAATAAACAACTCAGATACACTCATGGACAAAAGGAAGTTGTACCTTTTAACATGTATATCAGGATTCAGACAATAATTCTGAAAGACATTTGATACACAGTGACCTTTATTGAAGATACACGAGATAACCAAGTGTGAATAAAATTGCTTCTGTCTCTTTCAGAAAAAAAAACAGACTTACCGATGACAAAAAATACTTTCCACTTTCTTAAGTTGTGTCCATTAGTGCATATGGCCAATTTACGGAGATATTTTCGAAAAATTAAAGTTAATTTTATATTTTACCGATAGATGGCAGAAATTCATCAGAAATTTTCAATTCAACAATCGTAGTATGTTCCTTCTTTATATTATCACCCTTATTTCTTTCTTCATTGCTCTTCTTTTAGCTCTTAATAAACCTATTTATGAGAAAATTAAGGAGTATTCCAAAAATTATTTGTTTGAGAATAAAAATATATATAATTAAAATTCGTGTAATTTCATCTTGTCTGACATCGTTACATTAATTATCTAGATAAGAAAGACTATATATATTAGATCAATAGATTGAATGGTTATATTTAAAATAGAAGATCATTAGCAAAAATCGCATCCAACAAAATAAGAAAAAGAACTCGGAGAGAAAAATATCAAGGAGAGGTTGACAAAAAATATGATAGAAGATATCTTTCAATAGTTCAGGGATTGAGATTAAAAATAAAGGAAAGGATTGAAGACATTGGAAATGCGAATTAAGAGAAAACCAAAGACATCTGAATGGACATTCGTGGTGTCGCTGGAAACCCACTGGCGATTCTCCACCAAACTCTGTAGTCGTGACAGAGGCGCCTTGTTCTCTGTACATAGTATGATGCTTATACATAATTATCTTTTTTAAAATAGTACAGACTGTGCACTTTTGAATGTATTGACAAGATGTCAATAAAATTATTTTAATTGTCAATTGTCTAAATAGACATCTTGAAGATAAAGGCTGCCTGGCTAACATTTATTGTTCTTGAAATAACAGAACTACGGGCTTGTTTTAAGAGTACCTAAATGGACAGACAAATTGACAGATTGAAGCTCTTTGGTTCCAAGAACCAAAACGACGTGAATGGCGAGATAGGTTAGACATAGAAAAGTGTCATAAGGGAGATTGACAAAGAGGACGGCTATGGAGGACAACAGGACAAGACAGTTTCATGACAGCAGTGCAACAGCACATAGTTCTCATAAAGACGCGGACGAAGTGTCCCGAAACGGATATTCTGAGGGATAGTGGTGTTACAGAAGATAGCGTTCTCAGATCAGTGGATGTCGAAAGGTATGCTGAAGTATTCCCAACCTGGAAGTGTACTGGCTTCATGGTAGTGCTACAAGGTTACATTTACTGGACAGTTTTAGAAGTGACATCTGATGTGCCAGGAGAAGATGGAAGAATTTCTTCAGATTGCGACCAAATGGCCTAGCCTGAAGGCGTGGTAGAAAGCGTAAAAGATCTATAATACAATATAATTCGGCTTATGATTGTAGAACGGAATTTGGCAATTATACCGCAAATGTTTATTTTGAAAGAAAATACAAATTTATTTTATGGAGAAATAACGATTATTTCTAACCTTAGGGATGAAGTATGAAAGGATGAATTGTGAAGAGTAATGATAGACGGAAAAATGGGATGTCCAGGGTAGTCTAGTGGACATGGCATGTGCCCGGTAAGCGGAACACTGCGGTTCCCATCCCCGGACACTTTATATTTCCGTTTATCATTACTCTTTACAATTCATCCTATCATACTTCATCCCTAAGGTTAGAAATAATCGTTATTTCTCCTTTAAAAAAAAATAGATTTTCGTTCAAAAGAAACATTTGCGGTATAATTGCCAAATTCCGTTCGTAAAAGATCTATCTAATTTTAATGAATTTCTACCATGTAGTAGCCCAACTCTAATAAAGCACAAATATATGCATCCTTGTATAAATCCATGACCCATCTTTGAATTATCCTAAAGAGACAAAGGTTGCCTCTCCGGTCAAAATTTGAATTATCCTATTGATAAAGAGAACACAAGCGGCTCTGCGGATGACTTAAGAATTTTATCAATTTTAAGATAAAAATATGATTAACACCATTTATTTCATTCGTAAATTTATCACGATCATTCGTGAGGATAATTCTAATGATATATTTTTTCCTTTATCACATTAACCGAACACCAAACATCTAAAAACATATTCATGATGCGTTATAGCACGCCATCTGTTATGACAAATGCAAACCTTTTTGATGCTTATATTTATTTTTTTTTAAAAGGCAATTATCTACGAACACACACACTTTACTGATATTGTTGGATCCTGTGATATAATTTTGGAAGTCGGATTTTTCTTTAAATTAAATTTTGTATTAAGCAATTTTTTAATTTTTATTCTTATATGTAAATAATTGTAAATCCTTTAAAATTTCAATTTTGTATATTGTTGATGATTCAGTAAGATATGTAAATTACTATCAGGAATAGAAAAAAGACTCAATTTTAGATAACTAATGTTGTAGCTACTCCTAACTCTAAAAACTCAAATAAATCAAATAATTCAAGACAAGTGGTAAAATGCTTCTTTATATCATTTACTGAACATTCAAGCCACAAACAGATATTATAAAATAATAGCAGGGCCTGGTTCATCAGTGGCGAACCTATCTAGCGGTTTCGCCAGTTTATTCTACCATAAGCTTTAAAACTCGATTGATCTCTTTTACTTTAATACTGTCGCTCGTTTTCTCTCTGGTTCTTCGCGAAGACAACCGGTGGATCACCTACCCTGGCTCTGTTGCTTCACATCTACAGCTCTACCCTGCCGACAGCCCAAAGATCCTCTGAGAACCACTACTCACGTGGATCTCCTTTCCCTCTTGCAGTATCTCTCTGCCTAACCACTTGTGGGGGGACACGAAAGACTTACCAGAATAGTAGCTACTGTAATGTTGGCGAAAGAGACCACAACAGCAACAAGTCTTTTAACACTCCTCCTTTATTGCCATCTTTTATCCACATTACATATGATCTAGAATATCAATTAACGGGTATTTACAGTAATTTACCTCCTAGAGCCAATATAAACAGATATTTACAATTATTATCCCCAGGAAACAAGACCATAGCAGTAGGCAATTCCCACACTAGTCCCAGACTATAATAGGCTAAAGCGCCACCTATTGGAGGAGGTTGTAGGTGTTTACAGACCAATAGTCGCGACAATACCAATCCTAACGCTAAACACTTGGAAAATGTATTTTAAATTAGTGTAGCATATCGGTATCGGAATAGGGATCTGGTTCCGAGACTTCCCGATTTCTAAATTACATATTTTATTTCTCAGACGATTTGAGACAAATAGGATACCATAATTCTGCTGTCCTCAAAGCTTATGTCCATAGTTAATCTAAAATACCCATTCCAAGAGTCAAACATCAGTATCACTATAAAAGGAAGTTCCAAAATGCAATATAACAGCGGTATGGTAGATTAAACTGGCGAAACCGCTCGAAGGGTTCACCACTGATGAGCCAGGCCCTCCAATTAATTTTTCCATTGCAGTAAGGGCAGTAGAAATTGTTTAAAAAAAAAAAAAAGAATCTTACGCGTCTAAAATAGTTTCGTATTTTGATAACAGATGGTGCGCTAGTGCATCGTAATTTTTACATGTCATATTAAAATATATTAACATTACAATAATTTAAATTGAAATATAGATATTCATATTTCTATTATTTTGATTATTTTTTAATCTTTAACTATAATTATAAAATATTAAAAGAATTTATAGTAGGAAATGGAAATTGTTCTTTTTTTTTGGTATTTCAAATTAAAATATTTGATTAAAACTAAGGATTACTGAGGTGAAATTAATTTCATGAGACTTTAAAGAAATTTGGTAATTGCGATTCTATATTAAAAATACTTATGAAAGGAGAGTGTTGCTAACTACATTTGTAATTAGAAAATTTTATCTTTGTTTACCATTATTGTTTGCGTTTCACCATTGTGTTAAACCTAATCTAATATGTCTTCTTCAATTCTACTTTCCAAATAAAAAAGTAATTTAAATAAATAAATAAAAAATAGTTCTTTATTATTTCATTCTATTTAAAAAGGAAGAAGTTAAAATGTCATTTTTGAATTAAAAATCGTGTTTTCAAATACAGGTTGAGTACTTATTAAACCTAGGATCTCATTTGTTCTTCAATTTGATGTAAAGTTATTCACAAAATGAGTAATATCAGGATATTATTTCTAAGAACCAATAAAATCTAAAGGTGACAAGATTATTAATTAAAGCGATAAAACTTGTAAAACATAGTGTAATACACATCTCTAGACCGCTCTACTATTGTATTGGATTGGTTTTGGGATATACCATGTATTTTCTATGGAAATCAGCTTAGGGGTGTTTATAAAATTCATTTACTAATATATATCTGCCATGAAACCATATTTACGGAAGAACTTTGCTTGATGCAATACCTTGAAATTATATGTATGTTATATTAGAATATTTTATTTAAAATTATGTTGTATTAAAGTATTATTTTATTTGAAATTATATTTAATCGATTCAAATACTCTGCTAAATCGACCGCCAGAGGTCACTCTTCCCCTATAAAAACTCGTTGTTGTTTTATCCCAATGGCCGGCTCAAAACCTTTGTACATTATGTAAATAAGCTTTTCTTTTTTATTCTTACGCCTTAAGCCAGGCGGTACTTTTACAAAATTATGTTTTCCATATATATTCCTCAGCTCAATTAAAGAAATCTCTGATCAAAACCATTATTATTTTTATTTCAAGATTTAACCACGACTGCATCACCATTACCATAATCCTCAACATGATCTAAATTCAAACAGAAAATCTCATTCATTTTATATTATAACATGTATGTACCTCTACAGAACTAGATTCTTATGTCCATAGGTTCACTAAACACCCCTAAGCTGCCTTCCATAGAAAATACAGGGTATATCTCAAAACCAATACAATAGTAGAGTGATCTAGAGATTAATTTGGCAAAACCGCTGAGAGGGTTCACTACTGATGAACCAAGCCCTCTCATTCAATAACTCATATCATTGCAGTAAGTTCTGTAGAGATAATATTTGGTGGTATTTATTGAAAAGAAGCCCATTGTCATTAAATTTATTTGTTACAAATTTTATCGCTAGATGGCAATTATATTTATAAAATGAGATATAAGTTTGGAAAGCTTTCAGACTAGTGGTTTCTCCCTTTTTGAATTTGTATGTTCTTCCTTTCTTTTTTCAAAAATCCACAACAAATCTGTATGCAAATCTCTTCACACCAAAATATTTAAAATAATATTGAGCATATGTGTAAAATATAATAAAATAAAAATTGCTGTTTCTCTTAATGCTTTTTATTTTCAAGCTTTCGTACTTTTCAGTCCTCTTTCAGGAGTGTCACATTAATGATAAATATTCTAATACAAATTATTATTCACATATTTTATATGATTATGATATTGAGAGTGAAATTTAACAAAACATTTAAAGAATCATTTTTTAAATATATATACATCTTAGATTTGTAATTTATTTCCACTTATGCAAATTACTCAATCTATATACGTATATATATATATATATATATATTATAAATAAAATAAAGATTTATTTTGTATTTTGGAATTAGATTGAAAGAATTATTAGCTGTTGCTTGATTTTGGTATCCATGAGTATTTTACGATATTGTTTTGCAGTCGTGGCAATAATAATAATAGTCTTGATCAGAGATTTCTTTATTTGAGCTAAGGAATATATATGAAAAACGTAATTTTGGTAAAAGTACTGCCTGGCTTAAGGCGTAAGAATTAAAAAATGAAAAACTTATTTACATAATGTACAAAATATTTGAGCCGGCCAACAGGAAACAACAACAATGAGTTTTTATAGGGAAAGTCCCGATATCTATATAGGTATATCGCTTTAATATATTATATGAATTCGTGGTTTTCATGATTAGAAAGTAAGAAATTAAACGTTAAAATAACTGCCCCAAGCTGTTTTGAATGGGCTATGAGTCGACAATGATGGAATGAAATAAAAATAGGAAGTGTTTTCATTAAAAGAGATTTGAGTTTAACAGACCTACTACTAACAGACCTTCTATCCATAAGTAATTTGTACCTTTTCAGCATGTATATCGGGATTCAGTCAATAACTCTGAAAGATATTTGATACACAATGACCTTTACTGAAGACCCACATGATAAGCAAGTGTGGACAATTTCTTCTATCTGCTTATGTTGTTGCTTATTTGTTTAATGTATATGTTTATTCAATGTTCGTTTTCTTAATTGTTTATTTTCTTTTTGACAATTCTGTTACCTACTCTACTACAATTATTGTAAATAGTTTCACGCGCAATTATCCAGATCGGATATAGCGTGTCTTGTTTGCAACTGGTAAATAAATTAAGTGTGTGAACAAAATTGTCTCTGTATCTTAAAAAAAAAAAAAAAAACAGACGACCCGCGATATTAAACATTTCACTTTCTAAAGTTTTGTTCATGAATGTATGTTTAAAATTAAAATTGACATGATTTTTTATTCAAATCTTTTTAAAATTGATTATTTAAACGGACAATTTTCGATAATTTTACCTTATGATAATACTAATTATATATATGTAACAAGAGAGACAACTAAACATTATAAATGAATGATAATACATCCAGATGGCACAAGAATCTATAGGACATGCAACAAATGTCTTGGTGTGGAACTAACACCTACCCACATATTCTCATGCCCAGCAATGGCCGCAGCCTTGCAGAAAATTGTAGACTTGTAGATCAGAGCAGCAGCTTTACACACCCAAGATAAAGGACATTGCTGATGTTGTGATAGAGATGTATGGAGACATCTGAGGCTCTTCATTGGACACGACAACAACAACAGAAAATTGACATAGACCCAGAACAGCAGCTTTACACACCCAAGATAAAGAACATTGCTGCTGCTGTGATAGAGATGCATGGAGACATCTGAGGCTCGTCATTGGACACGACAACAACAACAGAAATTGACATGGACCCAGAACAGCAGCTTTACACACCCAAGATAAAGGACATTGCAGCTGCTGTGATAGAGATGTATGGAGACATCTGAGGCTCTTCATTGGACAGGACAAAAACAACAGAAAATTGACATGGACCCAGAACAGCAACCTTACACACCCAAGATAGAGGACATTGCTGCTGCTGTGATAGAGATACATGGAGACATCTGAGGCTCTTCATTGGACACGACAACAACAGAAAATTGACATGGACCCAGAACAGCAGCTTCCCACACCCAAGATAAAGGGCATTGCTGCTGCTGTGATAGAGATGTATGGATACAGCTGAGGCTCTTGATTGGACACAACAACAACAAAAGAGGAATATCTCCCTTTAATTATCCCTCAGAACGATGCATTATGTTCATCACCATAGTAAACATCTTTCCTAGTGGTCATAATGATCCACACACAAAACCAGTTTTGGAAAATTTAGACAAAAACAAACCTGAGTTGAGAAAATCAGTAAAACAATCCCTTGTATAGATATTGAGTAGAATATATAAGGCCACGGTTACCATGTTGTCTCCTGTAGATGGGCGTTCTTTCCCGAAAGCTTGAGATTAAAAGATTTCTGAAACGATACTTTTCACTGAAAGCCTGATATTTATACTTAGAAACAAACCTATAAACCATGGGTTGGAGCTAAGGCCCTCATCAGTATAGGTGCGGTTTAGATTTCATAACATCCTACGATAAGAGTTATAAAATCAGTCGGATTTACCAAACAGGTGTTTAAGCTGATGAAGTAACAAGGACCGATTTTCAAGCTAGAATACAACATAAAGTAGCGAGAAGATGATATTCATTTATCTAAGGAATAGTAGTATTTTCGTGTTTGTGCCACTAGCTTAAACACAAGTTGAAAACCTCTTGTGATATCATCATTTTTTGAGATAAAATTACCTATAGAATATTATATTTTGAGTCAAAATTTCATAAAATAAAGAATGAATACTGGTAAAGGAATATTTAATATTGATATATTTTATAAATATATAATTTCCGGCTCATATCTTTGAAAAAATGTATATGTTCAATATAAATGATATGACACTATTTTCTATTATATTCAACTTAGAATTTATATGTTGGATTTTAAAAGACGGTTTCTCTTTAATATGAAATGATTTCTACTATTCTCTTACTGCAATGTTATACATATTGGTAGGGTCAATCTCTCATCAGTAGTAAACCACACAGTGCTTTCACTGAGTTAATTTACCACACAGTTATACTATAGTATCGGATAATTCTGATTATATATTCGGTACTTTTGGCAAAAGTACTTCAAACGAACTATAGATATAAACAGGAGATTAGGAGATTTTTGACCAAGTGTAAACAAAAAGCGGTATCGTAAACTATTTTCAAACCACTTTTCAAACGTTGGATTTATATAAAAATTATTTTCAGAGGTTTAATAATCCCAAATTTTAAAATTCCCTAAATAAATTTTATCTTTATTTACAAATAAATGTATTATGTATCATGTGATATTACGTAATTTAATAAAATAATATAGAGTTACATTTAAAAACAAATTGCATTACCTGTCATTTATTTTTAAATATTAAAGAATTGAAGAATAATTTTTTAAATTTAAAACTGAAAGATTTTGAACAACATAAACCATAAACTGAAATATTTTCACCTATCTTTGAAACTAACCAAATTTACCCTATATGGAATTATGATAATAAAACATTTTATAACCGATATGAAACTAACCTAACCTAATATAATCCATTTGAAACTGGTTTTATCTCAATTAAACTAACCTAGGTTCACCTATCTGAAACTAACTTAACCAAAACTATGACCAAATTTAAACTATCTGAAACTAGCCTAACCCAAACTATAACCAAATATAAACTATCTGAAACTAGCCTAACCTAAACTATAACCAAATTTAATCTATCTGAAACTAACCTAACCTAAACTATAACCAAATTCAATCTATCTGAAACTAACCTAAACTAAACTATAACCATATTTAATCTATCTGAAACTAACCTAACCTAAACTATAACCATATTTAATCTATCTGAAACTAGCCTAACCTAAACTATAACCAAATTCAATCTATCTGAAACTAACCTAATTTAACCTACTTTTAACTAACCTAATTAACCCACGTAGCATTAATTTGTTATCGAATTTTTTCCTATATATTTTAAATTTTAATAATCAATTTTTATAGAATGTCATTAAAATTAATATAAAAATTATAATAAATAAAAATACATAAAGGTTTAACGATTTTCACTATTTTTTCAATAAAAATTTGTAATTATTAAACTTTAAAATATTTTTAATTAAATACGTAATCCAACGTTTGAAAGATGGTGTGAAATAGTTTACGATGACCCTCTTTGATTACACTTGGCCAAAATTCTCCCAATTCACCGATATAACGGTAGAAATACAAATAAATATGAATGTAGGATCCGAACACATACATACATTACCCTTAAAAAATATTTCTTCAAAATTTTTAATAATTTTTAAAACATGATGCATTAGAGCCCCATCTATATTTTAAAAGATAAACTATTTAGAACCCATGTGTTTCATTTTTAAATAGCAAACAAATAAAACACTATAAAATATTTGAGATAATAAGACAAATTTCAAATAAATAGTGTGACATTTCGGTAACAGCGTTATCACCATCATAAAAAAAGTACTGAATGATATTAGTTTTTATTCAGTACTTTTGTCTGTATATTGTAACAATTTTGTTACCGAAACATCACATAATATTTATTTTAATATTTGGTCTTATTACCTTGTGTTTATTATCTATCATTTTAAATTGTGTGTGTGTGCTTTTTCAATATAAAAACAAAATTGTTTATTGTTATGTATCCAGGATATCTTTGTTTACATTATTATCTTAGATAACAAATGTTTTATATATATAAGTTATAAACTTTAAGTGAATTATAAATGAATTAAAAAAATAAAAATGATTTTCATTGTTGCAACTTGCATCCTAACAACGATTTTACATATTGTTTCAGCCTATCTTCTTACTCTTCTAGAGCGCCTAGAAGATAGCCAGGCTGCTGAGGCCAAGTCTCAGGAAGATCTTGAGGCCATCAAGGCCACATTGAACAAAGCCCAAAAAGACCTTAAATCCAAAGATGAGGTAGCTTTCCACCTTTATAACGAAGCGTCGGAGCTTCGCGAGAACTTAGCGCGGACGTGCGCAGAAAGAGAGGCGCTGAAACAGAGAGTATGTGAACTCACGTCAGAACGTGAATATCTTGTGAACGAAATAAAAGCTTCAAACAAGATCACAACGGATCTTTTGGATGCCTACACTAATTTAAAATTTGAAGTTAATGTTTTGAAGACCAAAACGCCTGAAATGGCTATAAATGAACCTAACCTAATTAACCAAATAGATTGTTGTGGCGACAAAACTTTCTCTTCGAAAGAAGATTCGAATAACCTTCCGAAAAACAATCGAAGTGCTTCTGGTGATGAAAGAGAAGAAAATAACTTCTCCGGAGCCATCGGCGATTCTCTTGATCCGAGCACTAGAGTTTTTGGTGATAGGTTTAAAGAAGTCTACACTGACAATCTGAATGAAGACCGTACAACGGATATAGGCAATTTGATAAACGAAAAATCATCAGATTCCTTCATCCAATATTGGAAACTTCTAGGAATCGTCAACCTCTTTGAATTACGAGGAGAAAATATATTTTTGAAATCAAATAGAATAAATCTGTATCGCTTAATTGACGCCCTCAAAACTAAAAGTATAAAAATTGAAATATATCAATCCAAAGATTCGGCTGGTTATCCGTTTGAAAAAGAAAAAGCTAAAATTTCTAAAGTTGGAAATCTAGGAGCTTGCTCTAAATATCAAGCGCCATACACCAGAGTAACCCGTGGTTGCTACAAAGAAAGAGGCGACCAGGTGAATAATCCCTTCATAGGCCATTTCAGCAACTGCTACCTCAAAGATCTGGTGTCCGATCAGAAGAAAATAATGGATTTCACTAAAGAAAAGCTGGCAACATCATTCAGCCAATATTGGACTTTGCTTGGACTAGTCAATTTTTTTGTGAATCGAGGAAAAGATAAATTCTTCATTCCATATGGACTATATCCTCATATTGTAAAATAATAGTGATTTGGCTTTGTAAATAAAAAATGTGTTGTGGTATTTGTGTACTTTTAATTAGGTGTATTATTAATCAGATTTGTACTCTATCTATTCCTCATTACTAAACACAAAATGTTTATTTAGGTTGATTCTAGGGATTTTGAGATGTTTGGCCAAGTTTAAACAAAGAGCGTTATTATAAAATGAATAATGCTTCCAGGTTTAAGTATCTTGTACAACTATTTATTTTCAAGCTTTCGGAATTGGCAGTCCTTCAATGTGATTATCACTTTAACAACTTAATAATATATTACATGTTTATAAATATAAGTTGTTAAAGTGATAATCCTGTTGAAAGACTGACAAGTCCGAAGGCTTGAAAATAAAAAGTTGTACAAGAAACCTAACCCTGGAAGCTTCATTTATTTTATATTTAGTATAAATCAGGAAAGAACGTTTATATATAATCAAAGAGCGTTATCGTGAAAATATTTCACAGCACTTTTCAAACGTTGTGTGTCTGCATTACATAATTACATATTTGATTAAAAAGGTATGCACCAATACCTCACTTTGCGTCGTTTCGTTTTGCGTTTTTTTTTTCGAAGTTGCCTCGCTGCTTAATTTTTAATGATTTTCACTGTGCGTCGTTAGATTTTCGAAGTTGCGTTGTTTTGGATTCGAGTCTTTAATTTTTTTTTTCTAAAATATGGCAACAACACCTTTGTTTTTGATTGCGCCTTCACATATTTTCACTTTGCGTCGTGTTTTTTTTTTTTTTTTGGAACGTAACTCCGACGCAAAGCGAGGTATGGGTGTATATTAATTCAAAATATAATTTATTTTTCCAATATTTCAGATGGGTGAACGCCAGCCTTTTTTCAGGTATTATAACATATTAATGTGTGTCAACAACAAACTTGAAAAAAGTTGGCGTTCAGCTAACTGAAATATTCGTAAGATAAATTATATTTTGATCCAATATATGCCTTTTTAATTGAATATTGATTTATGGATTGCTCTATTTTCAAAATAGTTGAATATATAAAATAAATTTCAAGTTTAATAATATCTCTAATTTATATATTTTGGTTTACTAATAAATTTTCGTGTCATGTATACGTATTTCAAGTATAATTTCTTGCGATAAAAAAACCTCAGTAAAACTTCATTTTTTACTTTATTAAAATATGTTTATATGAAAAATTTACTAACATTCCGTGAAATGTTATCTTAAAATTATCAATAGAAATTAGATTTAAGATTAAATTGGGTTAGCTTCAAATGGTCTGTATTAGTTTAGTTTAGGTTAGTTTCAGATCAGTAAAATTAGGTTAATTTTAGAAAGGTTAGATTGAGTTGGTTTCAGTTAGAACTAGACGAATGACCCGGCTTCGCCCGAGAATTCCCCCGAGTGAAATTTTCTTCATACTGAAAGTACATCAATAATAAATAGTAGAAGTGCCATAGAATAGCAATACAGAAGTAACACATAAACCACAGGCAAAAAGTGTGTGATGGCAAAAATTGCATTATATTAGTGTTTAGGAATTCGATTTAATTATTTTATAGTTTAAATAGATGGCAGCTTTTCCACCCAACCCCCGAGGTTCCGGCCCCAGCGCATTAACCCTTGAAATTGCCTGAGTTGAGTGAGTGACTGAGATGGATCTTGACTGCGATGCCCATCTTCTCAGTAAGAATAAAAAAAAGGTTTATTATTATTAGGTAAAAAAAATTAATCCAAAATACCGGCATGTAAATATTTTTCTGTAAAAAAAAAGAGCACATGGAAATTAGGAAAACATGTGCTTGCTAATGACAGCGACTGCATTTTGAACGATTCAAAAAAAAAAAAAGAGATAAAAAAAAAGGACAGAAAAAAAATTAATAAAAAATATGAAAACCATTATTTACATACAGTAACGATAATTTTGTAAGGTTTTTTTTTAAATTGCATTGTGTGCACTTACCGTAACTTAGTAATATAAATTTATCTCTCAAT
This sequence comes from Cordylochernes scorpioides, assembly GCA_030710605.1. Classification (NCBI taxonomy): domain Eukaryota; kingdom Metazoa; phylum Arthropoda; class Arachnida; order Pseudoscorpiones; family Chernetidae; genus Cordylochernes; species Cordylochernes scorpioides. The sequence goes on along the minus strand of CP092863.1, from coordinate 208,883,712 downwards.
ATATTTGTAGAAAAAAAGTAACACTCGTATAAAAATATATTTCAAAAAAAGTACGCAAGCAACTTGAAAAATAAAAATGCTGAACGCTCATTGGTCATTTAATTGGCCTGATGCGCATGTAGTTGTGGTACTCTATCATACCTTCTTTCTTTTTCTTTTCTTTGGGACCACCAGCAACCATACTCTGCTTTCAGGGTTTGGGTTTTCCTTATAGAGACATCCATTTTTTACTTTAAAATTCTTTGTAATTGATCGATTGCTTTCTTTACGGATTTTCTAAACATTTTCTACGAAGTCATCCTCCTCGTTTATTATCTGATTCAAAAATAGTTGTTTATAATCTTAGACCCAATCCGTTTCAGGTAGGGGTCCTCTAGATAAGCCATAAGTATCCAATTAATTTTTAACCGATTTGTATATTATGTCAAAATCGTATTTTTGAATCGTCAGTGACATCTTGCAAGTCTACCTGTTGGATCTTTTAGATTTTACAGCCAGCACAATGGTCTGTTATTATCTTGAAGTGTATTCCATATAGGTAGGGTCGTAATTTTGATATCGCCCACACCACAGCCAAACATTCCTTTTCGGTGGTTGAATAATTTTGCTCAGATTTACTTAGAGTTCGACTCAAATATGATATCACCTTCTCTACCCCACCGATATTTTTACCTAGTGTTGCATCTATAACGATGTTAGAGGCGTCTGTGTGAATGTATGTGGATGCATTTGGATCAGGTTTTGGAATGCTTCTTCTTGTTTTTCTGTCCAGATAAATTGTATATTTATTTTAATGAGACTGGTTAATGACTAAAAATATTTAATGGATTTTTAAAATATAATATGAGCACATTTCTAAGAATTTATGCACTTTTTTTAACTTTATGGGCTGAGGAAAATCTCTAACGGCTTTGATATTATATTCGGCAGGTTTAATACCCTGTTGGTTGATTATATGGCCAAGAATTTCAATTTCTTCGAAAGAAAATCTGCATTTATTGTCTTTTAGAAAAGAGATTCGGCCCTGCGAAGCCGGGCCAGGGATGATATAAACTCCTGTGGTCTTTACATCACGGTTACCTCCTCCAGTCACCCAGCCAAAAGAATGATGTATTCTCCATGCACCGAGCGGCCATATGATATGGCCCCTCGCACCCGCCTTTATGGTCTAGCTCAGTGGAGTCGTCCAGGCGCCAACAGGCATCTTCGAGAGCTACTTAGCCAGGTTGCTGTTCTCTCGTTCGGACTTGGAAAACCCCGTCCTACGCTCCAATAGGACTCCCCCCCCCCCCCCTTTGGCCCTCGTGTCCTTAGTTCCCAATACACCCTGAGTCTGCCGACGAATCAGGGACCTCTGAGGCACGAGGTTGACACGGGGAACCTCGTGAAAGTGGGGGGTGATTCTGCCGTGGGCACACCTTGGAATTTCATGGCACGTTCGGCAAGGACGCTCCCAAACGCGCACACACGGAGCGAAGACCCAAGAGTTCAGAACTCTTGGCTGACCCACCGCCAGTGATCCTACATGGCGCGGGAATCAGTTTTCCACGCTTATTGTCTTTCAGTTTATAATTAGATTTTCTAAAGCATTTGAATACAACTTCAAGTATTCTTTATAATAGTTCGTTCTTTGGCGCTCACCCTGTATGACTTGTGCTTTATCGGTTTTGCATCTTCTGTATCGATCGTTGGTTTTGACAAATTGGTCCCGCCTAACTTAGCCCGCCTAAATTATTTCAACCACCTTTTTTCCTTAGGTGATACATTTTTTTTTTAAATCTGAAATTGGTTTTCGTAATTTTCATTTGGATTAATTTTCTCTATAATTCTGATACCATTTTACAAATAAATGTGAAATCCACCTTTCAGCAATAGACGATATAAACAACTGAAGCTGCAATGATTGGACCAAAACAAAGACAATCCACTGATAATTTACTATCTAAAATTCTCAAGGATTTAAGATAAAGATACAAATAATTTAGGTATATAAACATTATAAGATCTTTTATTAATTATTCACAAAAAGGTCTTATAAGTATATTTATCAACTTATAATCTATGCCTATTCTTGAGAAATGTTCGTTTAGGCCAAAATATAAATTTAAAATATGATGAGTACAGATATTTGAGTGTGGAATAGGAAATGATCTAATGTTTTTAATATTTTTATAGCGATAAAAATGTGATTATACAACAACAACAGCTTTATTAGGACTCAAATGTGATTATAATTTTACGAATTAAGTGTATATTGAAAATTAAGATTTATATGATCAATATCTTTTTAAATGATTAAATGGAAGACAGTGAATATCTTTTTAAATCCAAGGGATACCCCCCCCCCTTTGTTTCTATTATAATTAACCTGAGGTATTATTAATTATTGTATATTGTGTGACCAGAGGTGCATTGAAAGTTTATAACTTTTAAAAAACGTTATTAAATAACGAGCAAACAAAATGATTTTTATTGTTATAACATGTGTCCTAACATTGGTGACGCTAATTGTTGCAGAAATTATAATTGACCTTCTTGAGCGCCTAGAAAACACCAAGGCTGCCGAAGAGGAAGCTCAAAAAGAGCTAGAGGACTGCAGAGCTGCGATGGCCAAGGCCCAAAAGGATTTGGAGATAAAAGACCAAACAGTCTATCACTTATACAACGAGGCAGCAGCTCTCCGCGAGGATTTGGCACGAACTCGCGAAGAAAATAGTGAGATTCACAAGCAGGTGATTGAATTAACCTCAGAACGCAAGAAACTGCTGCAAGAAAATGAAGCAAACCAAAGGATAACAACGTATCTACTTGATCCGTATACCAATTTGATATTTGATATTGAAGTTTTGAAATACAAAATGCGTGAATTGAGTGAAGCGAAAACTCATGAAAGGTCTCAAAATGATATTGAGATGAAAGACCCAGATTCAACACAATCTACAATGGACTTCAGTCAAATTCCTCCGCAAAGGTTTGATGCTGAAAACATCGAAAAGAATTGTGCTGAAGATTCCGAGAAATTCCAGAAAGGTAAAGATGGTTCTGATAATCTTGACGTACACGAATCTTTGCAGGAAGATTCAAAAGTCCCAATGATGCATCTAGATACCAGTGGAGATCAATCAGCTAAAGAAGAAGTGAATATTTTCGTTCCAGTTAAAATAATTCATGATACTGACAATTCCCTTTCTCCAAACACTAGAGAAATAGAAGCTCCAAATAAAGCAATTTCCAAACAAACTGTAGATCCATACATTCAACATGTAATTAATAATTGCATAAAAGAGCTTAGCATCAATCAAAAGAAAATTATGAATTTCACACGAAGAAAATCCTCGATATTATTTAGCCGATATTGGAAAATGTTGGGACTCGTTCATATGTTTGAAATACGAGGCAATGATATATTCCTAAGAAAATCACTAAAAATCCATCGCGTAATCAAAAAGCTCAAATCATCGCAAGAAACTACAAAGTTACAATTGAATCAGACAGAAAACTATGGAGATTTACCAACACAACATGAAGCCAGCTATGCCCAAGAAAGAAGTCCTTATGATTCCTACAAATATCAGGATAATGACACGAAAGAATCAAGAAATGGAGGCATGAATGGTGAAACTGGACAACAGAATGTTGATCCTTACGTTGACCAAGTCATCAAGAACTGTATTAAACAGCTGGAAGATAATCAAAGAAAAATTGTCAATTTTACCCAAGTGAATTCAACAACCAACTCTAATGATTTCTGGAAAATCTTGGGATTTGGTCATCTCTTCAATAAAAGAGAATATAACAATTTTAACACAAAAGCCCAATACCTTACTGAAAGATGAATGAACTTTTTACTATTGTTTGTGTGAATAATAAAATTTGTGATAATTGTAGATTCATATTTCAATTATTTTTTTCCCATAATAAATGAACTCAATATATTAAATTGTTTCCTAGTTTTTTCTTTTGGAAATTTACAATATTTAGACACATAATTTCTAACTCTATTCAAAGCATATCAATTCTGAAATTTGAAAATATAAAAAAAAAAATTATTTGAAATATATTTTCAGGAGAGAATAAATATGTGGGGGTTAATGAGATTACTGAATTACACTCATGGACCAAACCTAAGGAAGTTTCAAATTTTGATGTCTCTGGACAAAACTTGAGAAAGTGGAGAGTCTTTGTTGTCATCGGTTTTCAATAAAGGTCATTGAGTATCAAATATCTTTCAGAATTATTGTATAAATCTCAATATACCAGGTCTATTAGTATGAAACGCGAAAATTTTCAGTGAATTCAAAAGTTCACCAAATCCATACAACAAAAGATTTTTTTATTCAAAGTAATTGCCCTGATTAGCTATACACTCGGACCACCTTTCAGGCAATTTTCGAATTCCTTGTCTGAAAAAATCTATTCCTTTTGAGTCGAACCAGTCAACAAGCCATTTTCGGAGTATGTCTGAGTTCGAAAATTCCTGGTTTTTTAGGGCGTGTCTTAAAGATGTGAAAAGGTGGTAGTCCGACGGCGCTAAGTCTGGTGAGTACAGCGGGTGGGGTAAGAGTTCCCAGCCCAAGTCTTTTATGGTGTTTTTGACCACCGTAGCGTTGTGGGCTGGAGCGTTGTCATGCTGCAGTATCAGCTTGTTGTGCTTTTCACGCCATTCCGGTCTTTTTTCATTCAATTCTTGTCTCAAACTGTGTATTTGTTGTTTGTAGCGACTAGTATCGACCGTTTCGCCAGGTTTCAGGAGCTCGAAATATACTACACTGGTGTGGTCCCACCATATACAAAGCATTGCCTTTTTTCCGAAGCGATTGGGCCTAGGCGTCTGTTTTGAAAATTGGCCGGGCAGGACCCATTACTTTTGGCGCGTAGGATTGCTGAGTGGAATCATTTCTCATCAGAAGTTACAATTCGATGCAAAAATGACTTCTTTTCATGCCTGGCCAGCAGCCCTTCACAAGTTACCAGACGCCGTTCTTGCTGCCTTTCGCTCAACCTGTGAGGGATCCATCTGGAAAGCTTTTGGGTCATTCTGAGGCTGTTTAAACATAGGGAAACAGCACCTTGAGACACCTGGAGCTGTTTCGCAAGTTTATCCTGCGTTTGGGCACTGTCCTCATCCAACAAAGCTTGCTGTTCAGCGTCCTCGAACTTTTGGTGCGGTTTTCCACGTGGTTCATTATCAAGTTCGAAATCGCCACTTTGGAATTTTTTAAACCACCTGTAACACTGCGATTTGCTCAGAGCGTGGTCGCCGTGAACTTCCTCGAGCATTCGGTGGGCTTCAGTGGCACTTTTCTTCCAGTTGAAGGCGAACAACAAAACTTCCCGCAAATGGGCACTTTTTGGCTCGGAAATCACCATTTTCCACGGGCTCCAGAAATTTTCCACGATTTGAATTTTTCTAAAACTCCACGCATGCTGATGCCACGTAAGTCAAAAAACAAAATGCATTCAACAGCGCCACCGTCGGCTCAAATAAAGTTGCACAGCGCCCTCTGGCAGCCATTTTCGCGTTTCATACTAATAGACCTGGTACATGGTAAAAGGTACAACTTCCTTAAGTTCTGTCCATAATTATAAATGATTGAAATCAGAGAGAGCTTTGTTGGCATTAGAATTATATAAAAATAATGCATCAAATTTTAATCTTCAGCTAATAATATACAAATAAGATTTTTATAAAATTATCTTATTTTAATTAAAAAAGAAACACAAGATTTATAAATATTTCCTTTTCATAAATATAAATAGTACGCTTTTACCTAATTAAATCCGAAATATATTGGAATTATCTGTATTCAAAGAACTGAATAATATATATTTACATACATTCCTAAACATATTAGTTTCCAAGATTTAGTCTAAAGGAACAAAAAGACAAAAACTTTGAAACTCTATTATTCTCCTTTCAGGTAATTCTCAAGAGGGTATATTTCTCAACTTATATTTCTAAACCTCTCAAAACATTGATTTGTTTTTAGATAACACTGAAAATAATACAAATATATATTTATAATTTTAAAAAGGCATATATTGGATCAAAATGTTTGTTGTTGACATACCTTGTAATACCTTGAAAAAGTTTGGCGTTCAGCCAACTAAATTATTGGTAAATATATTATATTTTGATCCACTATAATCCAATGTAATGATATTAAAATATCGAGCAATGCATATCAGCTAATAATTCACCAATAATAAGACCTATAAAATTATCTAAAATAAATCCCTGTGATAAATATTGTTTCGAAACTATTATAGACACGTTTGATTATTTTAAAAAATAGACAATTATTGCAAAATTTTTCTCATTGCAGTAAGGGCAGTAGAAGTTGTTTAATTTTTAAAAGAATCATACGCGTCTATAATAGTTTGGAATTTTCTTAACAGAGGATGCCCTAATGCATCATAATATGCCTTTTTAATTCAATATATATTTATGAATTACTATATTTTCGAAATATATATACATATACTCTATCTTTCTCATCTCTCAAATCTGAATGTAAAATATGTAAATAGTGTAGTGTGTGTGTGTGTGTCGAAAATTTATTCATCTCTAAAATGTATTCAAATTTATTTATTTATTTATTGTTACAAAAGCACGAAGTCCAAAGGACTATTGTGCTGTGCTAGTATTATTTACATATATATGATTAATTATTTACACGATGGATTAGTAGTGTTTTGTAAATTATTGTACAAATAGTTCTAAACTTAACAAAGTTCTCATAAGATAGAGTATATACACAAAGAGAATTTGGTAATGTTTCAAAGTATCTACATACAATTTGATTAGTCAGAGGGCAAGTTAAAAGAAGATGCTCTGGTGATTCAACATCTAAGCGGCATTCACATGTTGGATCATAAACAAAACTTAGTGAAGTTGTATCTTTTAGAATGCATATCGGGATTCATACAATAAACTGAAAGATATTTGATATACGGGAATCTTTAATGAAGACTCACGAGATGACCAAAAAGAAAGACAACAAAACTTTCGAATATTTATATTTTTCCCTGTAATTTTATTATTATCACTTACAATATACATTTGTGTTGTAATGCATAGAATGATTCATTCATTAGAGTATATAGAGAACAGTTCTTCTGATAATATCCAGGATACCATTGTTTCACTCGTATTGTTACAAAGTTTCTATTATATATCGTATATTGCATACAAATGCATTGAAAGTTGATAACTTTTAAAATATTTTATAAATAACCAGCAATTATATAAAAATGATTTTTATAATTTTGACTTGTGTCCTTACACTAGTGCTGCTCCTTGTAGCAGCTTTTATAATCGAACTTCTGGAGCGACTGGAGACCTGCAGGGATGCCGAAGCATGTGCTCAGAAAGAGCTAGAGGCCTGCAGGTCTGCCAAAGAAAAGGCCCAGAAAGATTTGGAAGTAAAAGACCAAATCGCATTTGGCCTATACAACCAGGCAGAAGGGCTCCGCGAGGAATTGGATCAAACTCGCCAAGAAAAGAACGCGCTCCATCAGCAAGTTGCCACATTAACCTGGGAACACGAGAAGCTGATCCAAGAAAATGAAGCAAACGGAAAAATAACAACGGATCTTCTGGATTCTTATGCCAATTTGAAGGTTGAATTTAATATTTTGAATACCAAAATGCGTCAAATAATTGATGCGGAAGCTCAAGAACGGCTTCAACAAGATTTCGAGCCAGAATTGCCAGATCCGAATCTATCCAGAAAGGATTTCGGCCAAAATTGTCCAGAAATCTTCAAATCTGCGAATATTGAAGAATATAGCGACGGAGATTCAGGAAAAATACAGCATATTGATGGCAATAATGACGCACGCAAATCTTCTCAGAAAAGTCGGAAAGCTTCAATGGATCAATCAGCAATCTGTGATGAGCATCCAGATAAAAAAGAAGAGGCAATAATTGTGCAAGTGATGAATCTTGATGCACCCGACAATTTGCTTACTACAAAAAGTCAACAAAAGAAGCTAGAGATCAATAAGAAGACAGATATTAAATTCTCTCCAGATAAGTCGACCTCATCATTTTCCCAATATTGGAAACTGTTGAAAGTCGTACATCTTTTTGAAGTACGAGGGAAGAACATTTTCTGGAAGCCAGGACTCAACCTCCAACGTGTAGTCAGCGCGCGCAAGTTTTGGCAAAAGGATCGAAAATTTCAAATGATTCAACCAGAAACATATGGCGGTCAACAAGTTCAAAAAGAAGAAGCAAACTTTGACCAAGATGGAAGTCTTCATGTTTCTTACAAACGTCAAGATGCTGGCCCGAAAGAAGAAAGGAATCGTAGCCTGACTGGAGAAACTGGAAGCCTCTTTGTCGATCCCTACATTGACATTGTCATCAAGAACTGTGTCAAACAGTTGGAAGTCAATCAACAGAAAATTATCAATTTCCAGCGAGTAAAATCACCAACTAATTTCAGCAAATTCTGCAAATTTCTAGGATTTGACCATTTCTTTAATAAAAAAAGAAATGACTTTTTATCTACCTAAAAAGCAAAATACCTTCGTGAAGGTTAATGAACTGATTACTATCGTGTAAATAATAAAGTTTTGTTGTAATTGTGTGGATTTATGGTTTTACTATTTCTGCATTAGAAATGGTATTCAAGCAAACTATGAACATAAGCTTTTAGGACAGTAGAATTACATATAAATATTTCATCGAGCAATGCTCTTCCGCAAACATGGAATGGAAGCATTAAATCACGAATGTTTAGTTTACACATAAAATAAACTTCTGCTGTCCTTACTGCGGAGAAATATTATATTGGGAGGGCCTAACATTTATGTGTAAAGAAAACTTCGTTTTTTATGCTCTGATTTCTTATAAATAGATAGTGCTTAATTATCGAAGATCCGAAAGTCCAATATCTGTAGCTTGCTCCTTTTCATAACTACAAGGTTTAATTTGCATATAATATATTCTAAATTTCAAATGAACATATTTACCAATAACAATATTTAGTATAGAAAAATATATTTTAAAAAAGCTTGAAAATAGGTTTAAAAGTCTATATATTGTGGCGAAGAAATATTTTATTATTTAATTTAATATTATTCAATGAAAATATTCAACAAATTATAAAAAAATATATTACTCTGTATTTGTGAAATCATCTTTAAAAATTTCTTTGCTTGCTTGCTTAAGATTCCCTAGCTGTAGATACTTTGGCTGACCTGTTAATAATTGTCGACTCGTCGCCGTGACGTCATTAATAAATACTTTTATATCTTAGGATATTTCAAGGCTTGGTTTCTACGCTACAATATATACCTAGATAGGTTTTTTCCCCCATTGAATATGCATCAGGGCATCGCTAGTACTGATCAAAAAGAGTTTAAACACAAGTTTTGGAAAAATCCAGGAAAAGAATAACGAGGGAGAGATAAAGAGGGAGCAATCTCTCGAAATATTTTGATAATTATTTTTTCTTTACAGATCCAGAGGTACGCCCTTTTATATAAACTATATACAATGGTTTCGGAATATGGCCCTCATCAGTACAGAGGTGACTTCGATTTCATGATATCCGTTCTCTCCCTTTAATTATGTATAAGAACGATACATCACTAGTATCAGAAAAAAGAACAACCTATATACCATGGTTTCGGGCTATGGCCCTCATCAGTACAGGGGTGACTTCGATTTCTTTTATATATGTTCTCTCCCTTTAAATATAATTCAGAAAGATGCATCACTAGTAGTGATGGAAAAAGAGCAACAACAACAGTTTTGAAAATTAAGAGAAAGACCAACATTTATACCATGGTTTCGGGCTATGGCCCTCATCAGTAGAGAGGTGACTTCGATTTCATAACATCCTACAAAATAGTTACCGTGTGTAATAGAGATAATGTATGCTTAAATCTCAACCGATTTTTAATTTAAATATCGACTTTTCAGTGACTTTCTGTCACTCTATTCAGGAGAATGATTCACCTGAGGAAAGTAACATCGAGTCACTTAAACATCGTGAACTAAAGAATTCAGTTGATGTAGCCATATCTTTTCCAAATAAACTTCCAATCAACAAATTATCTTCAAAAGATATAATATAGTGTTTAATATCTTACTATTCTAAGATTGTATTCATATTTTTACATCAAATGCATATATACATAAAGATATATAATCTGATATATATTGGTAAATAGATAATTGTGTATCTGTTTATATCTTGGATACCATTGTTTCACTTATATATTTGAGATTTCATATATTGAAAACAAATGCATTAATAATTTCATATTTTACAAGTTTAACTGATTAATTTAAATAAAAATGATTTTCATTGTTCTGACATGTGTCCTAACAATGCTGCTACTTATTGTAGCAGCTTTTATCATCGACCTTCTAGAGCGCCTAGATATCAGCAGGGCTGAGACAGCAGACTCTCAAAGAGATCTGGAAGCCTGCAGGAAAGCCGCTGAAAAGGCCCGAAAAGATCTTGAAACAAAAGACCAACTAGCTTTCCACCTCTACAACGAGGCTGAAGAGCTCCGCGAGAATCTTGCACAAGCTCGCGAAGAAAAGAACGAGCTCAGCCACCAAGTTGTTGAATTAAATTTGAAACGCGAAGAGCTGCTCGAAGAAAATGAAGCGAATCAAAAGATAACGACTGATCTTCTGGATTCCTATACCAATTTGAAGTTTAAATTTCAAATTTTGAATACCTAAATGCGTCAAATAATTGATGCAGAAGCTCAAGACCGACTTGAACAAGATTTCGAGCCAGAATTGCCAGATCCAAATCCATCCAGAAAGGATTTCGGCCAAAATTGTCCTGAAAAATTCGAATCTGCGAATATTGTAGAATATTGCGACGGAGATTCAGGAAAAATCCACAATATCGATGGCAATAATGGGGCGCACGCAAATCTTCGCAGGAAAGTCTGAAAACTTCAATGGATCAATCAGCAACCTGTGATGAACATCCAGATAAAAAAGAAGAGGCAATCATTGTGCAAGTGATGAATCTTGATGCACCCGACAATTTGCTTGCTACAAAAAGTCAACAAAAGAGTGACCTCAAAAAGCCAGGACTCAACATTCAAAGTGTAATCAGCGCGCGCACGTTTTGGCAAAAGGATCGAAAATTTCAAATGATTCAACCAGAAATATATGGCGGTCAACAGGTTCAAAAAGAAGAAGCAAACTTTGACCAAGATGGAAGTCTTCATGTTTCTTACAAACGTCAAGATGCTGACACGAAAGAAGAAAGGAATCGTTATCTGAATGGAAAAAATGGAAGCCTTTTTGTCGATCCTTACATTGACATTGTCATCAAGAACTGTGTCAAACAGCTGGAAGTCAATCAACAGAAAATTATCAATTTCCAGCGAGTAAAATCACCAACTAATTTCAGCAAATTCTGCAAATTTCTCGGATTTGACCATTTCTTTAATAAAAGAAGAAATAACATTTTTTCTACCTAAAAAGCAAAATACCTTCGTTAAGGTTAATGAACTGATTAGTATTGTGTAAATAATAAAGTTTTGTTGTAATTGTGTGGATTTATGGTTTTACTATTTCTGCCTTAGAAATGGTATTCGAATAAAATTATAGTCATAAGCTTTTAGGACAGTAGGATTAAATATAAATATTTTCATCGAGCAATGGTCTTCCGCAAACAATAAGTACAAGGCCAGTCAGGCATAAATTAATTAAGAGGCAATAACATGCCACTATATAAGGAATGGAAGCATTAAAGTACGAATGTTTAGTTTACACATAAAATATACTTCTACTATACTTACTGCGATGAAAAAATATCTTTGGAATGCCTGACATTTATGTGTAAAAGAAATTGTGTTTTAAGGCTCACAATTCATATAAATAGATAGCGTGTTATTGACTTATGTTTTGATTAATATATAGCATTTAGCGAATATCCGCAAGCCCATTATCTAGCTTCCATTTATCTATTGCTACAAGGATTAATATGCATATAATATACTAGCCGAATGACCCGGTCAACGCCCGGAGTTTACCCGATTAAATGCTTTTATTAAAATAATATTCGTTACAATTATAAACTGGCGCCGTGGATGTCATTCTTGTATAATATATAAATGAGTTTTAAAAATTGTAAAAAAAAAAAATGCATCGGCCGGGAATCGAACCCGGGGCGCCCGCGTGGCAGGCTAGCATTCTACCACTGAACCAAAAGCAAACGGTGACAGAAGTGTCTCGCGTATTGGCGGCACCAAATGATGGGGGGGGGGGGGGGGGGGGGGGGCAAAGGTAGCGTGATCGTAGCCGACCAATAGGAGGGCGCCATTCCAAAAAAAAAAAAAAAAAACCGTGACAGAGGCGACGAAGAATGACGCTCGTAACTGTATATAGAATTATAAATTTAAAATGAACATATTCACTCCAATAAAAAAAAAACAATAATTTAGTATAGAAAATTATAAAAATGCCTGAAAATTAGTTTGTAGGTCCATATATGTACCTATATAGGTCTTTTCCCATTAATTATGCATCAGGGTATCATTATTAGTGATAAAAAAGAGTTACAACAACAATTTTGGAAATTTTCAGAAAAATAAGAACCTATATACAATGGTTTCTCTCGAGGTATGACCCTCATCAGTATAGAGGCCACTTCGATTCCATGATATCTATTTTCTCCCTTTAAATATGATTCAGAGAGATGCACATCACTAGTAGTGAAGAAAAAGAAAGAGCTACAACATCAGTTTTAGAAATTTTCGTGAAAAGATTAACCTATATTACATGGTTTCGAGGTATGGCCCTCATCAGTACAGGAATGACTTCGATTTCATGATATCCGACGAGAGGAGGATCCAACGTGTGTAATAGAGATAATGTATGCTCACATCAACCAATTTTCTATTCAATTATCGAGGTCTCAGTGACTTGCTGTCACTCTATTCAGGAGAATGTATCACCTGAGGAAAGTAACATCGAGTCACTTAAACATCGTGAACTAAAGAATTCAGTTGATGTAGCCCGATATTATCCAAACAAACTTCCAATCAACAAATTATCTTCAAAAGATACAGTAAAAAAACAATGAAGGCATATCCTGACGAAGAGCACATGTGATTCCTATTTTTATTATCATTTTTTTTCCATTATTTTTTCAGATATTGTATAGTGTTTAATATTTTAATATTCTAAAATAAATTGTATTCATATTTTTACTTCAAATGTATATTTAGATGAAGATATATAATCTGATATTTAATTGGTAAATGGGTATTTTTTAATCTGTTTATATCCAGGATACCATTGTTTCAGTTATATTGAAATTCATATTTCGGAATTCAAAATGCGTCAAATGAATGAGGTGGAGAATCAAGAAAACCCTACCAAGATCTTGGGCCAGAACTACCAGATGCCGCCCAGTCCACGCAAATGTGCGAGCCTGAGAAAAGTGAAAAAGAATTCGGTGAAGGTACCTACGACAAGCAGAATGGTGGAGACAACCATGCACTTCAACCCTGGCCCGAAAATCTGGAAACTCCAATCTCTGTGGAGATGGATCAGCTCAAAAAGAAAATAATTATCCTGAAGTTGAAATTCTTGGTGCCATTGACGACACAATCCGTTCAAAAACACCCAGGAAAGAGACGAAAGTCATCTCAGGAAAGACGGCGACACCATTTGGACAATTTTGGAATCTATTGAACATCGTCGAATTCTTCGAAATACGAAGAAAAGGGATTTTCTTGAAACCAGGACTGAAATTACATCACCCAGTTGGCCTTCTAAAATTCTCCGAAAAAGATCCAAAAGTCCAAATGTTACAACCAGTGGCCTATGGTATTCAACCAGCTGACAAACATAAAACTTTGTTCAAGTAGGAAGTCTTGGTAGCTCCCACAGAATTTGGAGTGCTGATTCGGATGGAACAAGGAATCGTGGCCTAATTGAAGAATCTAGTCGACAGAATTCTGATCCATACATCGACAATGTCATCAAGAACTGCCTTGAACAGCTTCAGATCAATCAGCGAAAAATTGTCAATTTCCCGCGTGTAAAGTCACCAGGTGTCTTCAGAGATGTCTGGAAAATCCTGGGATTCTGACATCTCTTTGATAGAGGAAGAAATAATAACTTTTCCAACACCAAAGCCAAATACCTTCGTGGAAGGGAAATGGACTATTTATCCTTGTAAATAATAAAGTTGTCAGCCAAGCGCAGGCTGCACCTAAGACCACTCAACCAAACTATTCCTGATGAAGAGCGACCGCGCGAAAGCTTGCCTCCCAATATCTGAATAAAGAAACTCTGCAAATATTTTAAAATTTATTTAATTCAATTATAATTTCATTTACATCTATATTTCAAGTACAAACTATTCCTGGCGTACACGTGTTAACTAACGGTCATATCCTAAACTCGACAAATTCCATTCTTACCTTCCTTAACACTATGAATATACCATCTTTGACCCAGAACTATCTAAACCAAAGAAAATTTAATTCCACAATTATTGTCAATCTACTTGATAGATTATCTCACCAATCTAACTTTTTTTTTTGCTTACCCTTAGTACACCTGGTACAGGCCATGATAAACATGGTGGGTAGAAGTAGGCGACTGCTTTTACTATAAGTACACCACATGTCTACATATGTGAAAAGCAGTTCGACTTTGCACTTACAAATGTGCCAGAGCCCCGTTTGGTTACTTGTACTAGCTAGTGGGATCGGACCTTTGCAAGAATCGGGGGCCATTGGAGCATAATAAACTAATACAATATTAGAATTATTTTTGACGCGTAATATTCTATTAAAAATAACTTATCAAGTGAATTTGAAATAACAAAATACATCATTTTTGAGCAGTATATATAAATGTAATTTGATTAAGCTTTATGTGAAAACTAAACTAAAATATATATATTATAATATATATATAGTGTAGAAACTATATAACAAAATTATAACAGTGATTCTACTTTTAAAACTTAAGGAGCAAACTGATAATAATTATAACTTATATCAATTAGATTTGATTAGATTAGCAAGCTAAATCTAAATTAATTATAATAATAAATAGTTATTTAATTTTATAGTCCAGTTTTGTATTAAGATTATCTTCACTATTATGATCATTTAAATTCAAATTATAAAATTTGTAAAATGTTATTAATTTGTAGATAGAGAGAGAAAAAATAATCCTTTACTTCTAATACATCATCAAGTTAATTATATATTTATAATTAATAACAATAAAAATTAACAACGTAACGTCTTTTGCATCGGCTTTTACGCGTCATTTAGACATACTCTAATCCTATATATAGAATAATCGAAGTGAGAATATATATAATAGTTAGAAAAAAGAGAGAAAGACAGAACCATGCACTTTTAATCAAACTAATAATAAGGAAAAAAAAATTGTAAAGAAGGTAGATAAGATTGTTAGTATATATATATATTTTTTTATAATTTTATATTTTATCCTTTTTTTTTTTAAAGATTTTTTAAGGTTTTTTTTATTTTATAATATGATTATAAATAGTTGTATTTAGTAATATATCTATAGTATGAATTAACATTTGTTATAAGTTTGGATATTATGTTTTGAAACCCTAATGGTAGACCAGACATACACAAAAAACTTTAAATTGAAATAAATTGGAAAAAGAGATCTGCTGGACCGGGGATCTTCAGATAAAAGCCCAGCGAAGCCCAGCGAATAAAGAAGGGGTGAAATGTCGCTGGGCTTTTATCTGAAGATCCCCGGTCCAGCAGATCTCTTTTTCCAATTTATTTCAATTTAAAGTTTTTGTGTATGTCTGGTCTACCATTAGGGTTTCAAAACATAATATCCAAACTTATAACAAATGTTAATTCATACTATAGATATATTACTAAATACAACTATTTATAATCATATTATAAAATAAAAAAAACCTTAAAAAATCTTTAAAAAAAAAAAGGATAAAATATAAAATTATAAAAATATATATATATATACTAACAATCTTATCTACCTTCTTTACAATTTTTTTTTCCTTATTATTAGTTTGATTAAAAGTGCATGGTTCTGTCTTTCTCTCTTTTTTCTAACTATTATATATATTCTCACTTCGATTATTCTATATATAGGATTAGAGTATGTCTAAATGACGCGTAAAAGCCGATGCAAAAGACGTTACGTTGTTAATTTTTATTGTTATTAATTATAAATATACAATTAACTTGATGATGTATTAGAAGTAAAGGATTTTTTTTCTCTCTCTATCTACAAATTAATAACATTTTACAAATTTTATAATTTGAATTTAAATGATCATAATAGTGAAGATAATCTTAATACAAAACTGGACTATAAAATTAAATAACTATTTATTATTATAATATATATATATATACAGTGTGGATTCTGATGCATATGGATGTTCTTTTGAAGGAAGATGCTGACTCATTAGCAAAGCAACGAGTATCTGGACATTAATGTTATGCAAATTATCAGCTTTGGACCACATTTACCAACTGAATCTGCAATGGACAAAACATAAAGGAGCGACAACTACAATATTGCCACTTCGTCTTCTTCTTCTTTCTTATCTCCACACTGGGTGACGTAGAATGCGTCTGCCTATGTTATTAAGACTGGGCGCACTACTCAGTGGCAGGTCGAATTAGCTTCAAAATAAATGGCCACCTCTGACTCGAGGAACAGACGCCATGTGCAGCCGCTCCTAACATGGAGTACAAACGCTGCTCATCCTGTATCCCTGGATTAGGAGCCCTTACAGGGTACTATCAGCCAGGCCAGCTGAGCCCAGGTTTTTTAGTGAGCTTGTTACTGCTCCCCCTCCTTCTTTTTCATCCCGGCTTCGCACCGGCAAGGTTCTTCGTGAAATTAGGAAAGGCAAATATGAGAATGAAAAACAATTTATAGACCAACCTTTTTCACAATATAAAAAATAGAAGCAAAAAGAATGAATTTTCAAGTATATTAATTTTAAAATTAGTATTCCGAGGATAAAAATTATAATATATAAAATATATAACTATACATAAAGAGATTTTCTTTGGAATTCACAAACAAATTCGCATGTATCTCTTCTCTTCTCGAAACTTATATCCATTAGGATTTGACTCGAAGGTAAACCTTCAAAGCAGTTTCTATTGTTTATCGAAATAGACAGACATGCATTAATTAATATATTAAACTATATTTAATATTCGAAACTATTATAGACGCGTATGATTCTTTTTGAAATTAAACAATTTCTACTGCACTTACTGCAATGGAAGGGAGGGCCTGGCTCATCAGTGGTGAACCCTCCCAGCCCGCTCTGCAAGTAGAAATTGTTTAATTCCAAAAAGAATCTTACGCGTTTAAAATAGTTTCAAATTTTGATAACAGATGGCGCGCTAGTGAATCATATATTTAATATATTTAGTACTATGAAAATATAATTTAATGAATATATATATTTAATTACAAACTATATGTGAATCAGTCTTGAAAAGATTAGAATATATTAAAATATTATAGAGAGAATTGGTTTTCTCTCTCAACCATATTAATTCACAAATAATAAACTTATGAAAGTTTTTCACTTGAAAACGAAATAATTGTGCTTAATAGTTTTAAATTTTAGATACAGATGGTGTGCTACTACTTTAAAACAGAAATATATTGAGATAGATTAGATTGCTGTATAGAAAGAAATGAAGAATGCAACTTACATTATACAAAATACACGGTCTCCAGGATATAGACTGAAGGGACAAAATATGAATATAGGCTCTACGATTCTTTTATAATAATTTTATAAGTATATTTAAAACATCCTTCAACTATTCTTATCGTGGTTAAAAAATATATTGGAACGTCATGGTTTATTATTAGTGAACGTTCCAGCGGTTTCGCTGATGTAACCCAATACACCGATGTGGTATTGTATACATGTATCTAGTATGATTCTGTACTAATCTACCTTTATACCCGGAGCATGAAACTTGATTAGAGTGTAGAAAGATGTTTTATTTATAAAAGGAAATATATCGCGCGCCTAAATAGTAACTTTCTTCATACATAGATGGCATCATAAGGCCTTATGTTATAAGGATAGAGGACATTGAATATATCTCCTTAAATATTCTACAAGTGATATACTTGATTTTTTTCTGAATTTTTGAAATTGACGTAAGCTATCAGTAACGTTTAGTTGCACTATCAGGAAATGACTTTTTCTCATAGTTAGTAGTAAATAAAGACCTGATCCACCTGATCCCAATACAATTTCACTTTTGTACTATATTTCCACACTATCAATAAAAGTTTGTTTGGAAAATACAATTTAAATAAAATATACAAGTTTATAAATAGGTGTTTGAAATATAAGAGAGACAGTTCAATATTTAATATGTTCCATATCTAAAATGTATAGTTATATTTTTAGTTCAAATGTGCATACTCAATGTGTGTGTGGGGGGGCACCTCATAATATTATGATCCAATAGAATCTCATATAAAAAATTAGTCAAATAGGGAATTGCAAAGTCTGTTTATATCCAGGATACCATTGTTTCTTTGTAATTATCAAAGAGTTTTGTTTAATACCCTATTTTGCAATTAAATGCAATAAAAAGTCGAGAACTTTTAAAAAATAATATTAAATAACTACCAAGTAAAATGATATTCATTTTCCTAACTTGTGTCCTGACATTATTGCTGCTGATTGTAGCAGCCGTCATAATTGACCTTCTGGAGCGTCTGGAAACAAGCAGAGATGCCGCAGTAGATGCTCAAAAAGAGCTAGACGATTGCAGAACTGCGGCATCTAAGGCTCAGAAGGAATTTGAAAGCAAGGATCAAACTGCACATCACCTATACAACCTAGCAGCAGACCTTCGCGAGAAGCTGGAACAAACTCGTCAAGAAAAGCATGAGCTACACCAGAAAGTTGCTGCTTTAACCTCAGAACGCGAGGGACTGCTTCAAGAAAATGAAGTAAATCAAAAAATAACAACGGATCTTCTTGATTCCTTCACCAATTTGAAGTTCGAATTTCATGTTTTGGAATCAAAAATGCGTCAGATTTGTGAGGCAAAGAATCACGAAAAACCTTATAAAGATATTGAACCAGAAATTTCAGATGCAGCTCAATTCATAGAATTCAGTCAAATTCAGCAGCGAAATTTCAAGGCTGAGAATATCAAAGAAGAATGCGCTAAAAATACAAAGAAATTCTTGAATGACAGAGATGGCTATGCATTGCAGGAAAGTCCCAAAGTTTCAATGATTCAGCCTGACGCCTGTGGGGATCAATCAGCTCAAAAAGAAGCTAACTTCGCAAAAGTTAAATTTCTTGGATCTCCTGACAACTTAATTTCTGCAATCTCTAGAGAAAAAAGTGGCCGTGATAAAGGACCAGACAAACAGACCTTGGATCCATCCATACACCATGAATTTAATAACTGTAAGAAAGATGGAGTTCATCAAAAGAAGGTAAAGAAATTCACTCCAGGAAAGTCGGCAACACCCTTTATTGAATATTGGAAAACATTAAAAGTTGTCAATATCTTCAAAATACAAGAAAATTATATTTTATTGAAAACAGGAATAAAGTTCCATCATCTGATTGACCTACTCAAACCTTCCAAGGAAGATCAAAAAGTACAAATAATTCAACCAGATGCCAATGGTAATCAACCAGCTCAAAATGAGGCATGCTTTTTTGAAGTAGGAAGTCTTAATAACGCTAAGAAACGTCAGAGTGCGGACACAAATGAAAAAAGAAATTGTGGCCTGTATGAACAAACTGGAAGCCATTTTGTCGATCCCTACATTGATCAAGTTATCAAAAACTGTGTCAAAGAGCTTGAGGCCAATCAACGAGAAATTATCAATTTCCCTCGTATCAAATCACCAACTTCATTCAGAGATTTGTGGAAAATCCTGGGATTCGGCCATCTTTTTGCAAAAGGAAAAGATAATTTTACCAGAACAAAAGACCAATACCTTCGTAGAAGGTGAATGAACTGTTTACCTTTGTAAATATTAAAGTTTATGATATTATGGATTACTGTTCTCTTGTTTCATCTACATTAATATAGGTTTATCATTAAATCATCATTATTATATCTATATATTATCATATTAATCATATTTAGCTTCTTGAATGGTTGACCGTGTTAATACTACAAATTTTCAATTATCATGATCATATGTTTATAGTATTGCTCATTCTTTTGGAACAATTACAATATTTAAGTACATTTGTATTAAAGTGTATACATTAAATGTATATACAGTCGACTCTCGATAATTTGAAACTCGTTAATTTGAATATCTCGATAATTTGAAATTTTTTCCCGGTCCCTTGAGAAAAACTTGATAAGTTGAATAAAATCAATATTAATTGGTCCCTTCGGTAATTTTAAGTTGAAGCAATAGTATTTTGCTACAAATGAACATTTGTGAATAACTGTACAAATGTTTAAAATAGTAAATCACGAATTTTTATATCAAACTCTGGTTTACTTGATTTTTCCCTTCCTCCCTCTTAGTTGTTTGAACTCTAATTATTTTGGAACTTTTGATAAATTGGAATTTTTCTTTGGCCCTTGAGTTTCAAATTATCGAGAGTCGACTGTATTTTTGATTTATACAATTGACATGGACCCAGAACAGAGCAGTTTTACACACCCAAAATAGAGGACATTTGACAGCTGTGCCAGAGATGCATGAAGACATCTGAAGTTCTTCATTGAACATGACGACAATGACAACAGAAAATTGACATGGACCCAGAACAGCAGCTTTACACACTCAACATAGAGAACGACTGCTGTGATAGAGATGTATGGAGAAATCTAAGGTTCTTAAATATTGTATTTGGGTTGTTTGAGATTCTTCGGTCACATTGCGCGACACAGGGGAATGGAGTACACCATACTGACTGGAAAGATGTCTGGGTGACATATACCTAGACGTCCGCGCTTCGTGGACCAATTAAAGGAACTCACTGGCTTAACGTTCGCCGAGATGGTACATCGAGCTCAAGACAAAGATGGCTGGTGTCGCATCGTGTTCGGGATGCAATGCGTACAGTGGGCCACAACGTTCGATCGCGAATAAAATTATTTATCATTGTATTTGTCTAGAGTTTTTTATTATAAAATAAATAAAGCTTCCAGGACTAGGTTTCTTGTTCAAATTTTTATTTTCAAGATTTCGGACTTGTCAGTCCTTCAACAGGATTATCACGATAATAAATTGATGATATATACATTTTTATATACAAATTAATTTTTACATATTTAAATATTAATTATATTGAAAGGGGGAGAAAATGTATATTACATTTTTTGTGTGTTTTACCCGGCACTGTGTATAGAAATATTTTTGGGAAGCTATTTGATTAAGCTATAGGAACCAGCGCTTTGATAAATTGAAGTATATTAAAATATAGCATCGTGAACATTGTGAACTTCAGTTAATAATTCACAAGAAAAAGTAATGAAGCACAAGAGCTTTAAAAAGTGTTTTAATTTAAAAAATAATTGCGCTAAATAGATTATAATTCTAATTGAAGATGGCACGGTTTTACCTTATAAATGCTGATACGTGCTGAGATGGATTAGACCAGTCTATATAAGGGAATGAAGAACATACTTAGCAATCTTGTAAACATCCTTTCTTGGATTTAGTTCGAAGACACAAAGACAAAGACTTTACAAACATTCTATTATTCTTTCACTGTAGTTTTATAAGTTTTTATTTTATTCAACCTATCAAAATATAGTTTTATTACGATGCACTAGCACGCCATCTGTTATCAAATTACGAAACTATTTTAGACGCGTAATATTCTTTTTAAAATAAAACAATTATAATTTTTATTTTAATTTTTAATTAATTTTTCCATTGCAGTAAGGGCAGTAGAAATTGTTTTATTTTAAAAAGAATATTACGCGTCTAAAATAGTTTTGTAATTTGATAAAATATAGTTTTGTTTATATATATTTTACTAATCTGAAGCAGTATTTTACTAATCTGAAAATATGTATTTGATTCTATTCAATATTTTCCTTTAGAAAAAAAAATATATGGATTAATTGTGAATATATTAAATCCAGGATACCATTGTTTCAATAATTTAATTGTTTCTATAAACTTTGTTTAAAATATCACATTTTGCATCTAAGTGCATTAAAAGTTGAAAACTTTTGAAAGATTTCTTAAATAACTATTTTTTAAAATGATTTTTATTATTCTAACTTTTTCCCTAACAATGCTGCTGCTCATTGTAGCAGCTTTCATAATTGACCTTCTTGAACGCCTGGAAGATAGCAAAGCTGCCCAGGGAGAAGTTCAAAAAGAACTTGACGCCTCCAGGACTGCGACAGCAAAGGTCCAGAAGGAACTGGAAAATAAAGACCAAGTCGCCTATCATCTCTACAACGAAGCAGCAAATCTCCGCGAGGTACTGGAAATTGCTCGCAGAGAGAACCGCGAGCTGCACCAGCAAGTTGCTGCACTAACCCATGACCGCGAGGAGATTCTCCAAGACAACGAGGCAAACAAAAATATTACAACGGACCTTCTTGATTCATATACCAATTTGAAATTCGAAATTCATCAGCTGAAGACCAAAATGTGTCAAATGATTGAAGCGGAATATCATGAACGGCCTAACCAAGACCTTAAAGCAGAACCAAAGGATGCAACTCAGTCTTCCACGGACGTTATGAAAGTTTGTCCACAAGTTTTCCAGGCTGAAAATATCGAAGATGAGTTCATTGAAAATTCTGGAAAATTCCAGAATGATGGAGATGGCTGTGCTCAAAAGGAAACTCCCAGGGCTCCAAAGTTTCTTCCTGTAGCTTGCGGTGATCAATCAGTTCAAACAGAAGATAACTTTGCTGAAGTTAAAATTAGCGATGCCACTGACAACTCGATTCCTCCAAACACACCAAAGAAAGTGATCAAATTCAACCCAGAAAGGTCGGCGACATCGTTTAGTCAATACTGGAAACTATTGGGGATCGTCGATTTCTATGAAATACGAAGAAATGAAATCTTCTTGAAACAAGGGTTGAAATTCAATCACCTAATTGAACTACTCAAGCCTTCCAAGGATGAACCAAAGGTTAAAATAATTCATACAGAAGCAGCCAATGGTAATCAACAAGCTCAAAAAGAGGCGAACTTTGCTCGAGTAGGAGGTTTCGGTGGCTCCTACAAGCATCATGATGCTGACATGAAAGAAACGAGGAATCCTGGTCTAAAAGAAGAACCTGGACACCATTCTGTAGATCCCTACGTTGACAATGTCATCAAAAACTGCCTTAAACATCTTCAGGATAATCAGCGAAAAACCGTTAATTTCCCGCGGGTCAAAACACCAACTACCTTCAGAGATTTCTGTAAAATGGGATTTAGTTTCCTTTTTGGTAGAGGAAGAAATAATGACTTTTCCAACGCAAAAGCGCAATACCTTCGTGGAAGGCAAATGAACTATTTACCCTTGTAAATAATAAAGTTTTGTTGTGAATTCATGTTTTTCTTATTTCACCTCTCCTACTCTGTCTCTAGGATCATTTTAAAAATTAATTTTAATAAATACTCAACAATTCTTTATGAAACTATTACACTATTTAATTACTTTTTGTTTAAGGTTTAAAAATCATAATTTCTAAACCTTATCTTAAAAAATACACATGTACAGGTATTTAAATAAATTAATTTTCCAATATACATTACAGGTGCTGAATCATAAAAATAATTAAACATCAAACTTCATGAAATTTTATTTACATGTTTGTATAAACGGATTTCATATATGTTGCATTGTGTGTGTCTTTTTATTTTTCAAATATTAATATTAGAATCCTTTACACTTATGCTTTATTATATAGAAATATAAAAACACTTTTAAGGATCCTATATATTTTGTGTTGCTTACTGCAAACAATATATAACCTTTTAAAGAAAGGTTTTTTTTTCACTGGAACAATAGTACACATGCTACTTATGAAGCTTCTAAACGTGTTATGTTTTAAAAATCAAATCTTTCAAGAAACAGTTGATGTTTCAATTAAGCCCATTGAAGAGCGTTTATCACTTGAAATTTTGCATTTTAATATAAGAAACTCATTGTGATAAATATTTATAGTTTATAAACGCTATTCACAATTTTATCTTAAATAATGAAAAATCAAAAGGTTTCTCTCACGTTGCTTAAATTTACCATGAAAGGTAATAAAGCTCCAAACATCAGGTTTTTATAATATATAAATTATATTATTTTATTAAAAATGATTAATAAATATAGTAATTAATCCCTTTTCAAACAAAGGCTCACGTGCACATGGGGAAAGGGATAAGGCACAATTTGAATTATAGATTAAAACACAAGGTAATAAGACCAAATCCAAATAAATAAATAGTGTGTGATGTTTTGGTGACAGCGTTGTTACCATCTTCAGACAAAAGTATTGAATGAGAAATTACCACAGCATTTTTTTTCCACTTTTAATTCTAAGAATAATATTCTGTGTTTCTCAGAAAACTATATTCTTCTTATCTGTTATCTTGTTTACACTTGATAACAGTAACTATTTAAAACATGCTGTTGTAAAATTTCTCATTCAATACTTTTGTCTGAAGATGGTAACAACGCTGTTACCGAAACGTCACACACTATTTATTTATTTGGATTTAGTCTTATTACCTTGTGTTTATGGGGAAAGGGAGGAAAAATTACTGTATTATTTTGTTGTTGTATGGCGAATCAATACAGGGCAATGGGCCCTAATAAAAGCCTTTTTGTTGTTTTAATAAATATAGTATCTAAAATTTTGGTTGGGAAAAGTACGATTGGAATTGTATAGCCATATTTAATCCTCTAAAGAAAAAAAAAAGAAATTTCACGCGAATCAAAAATAATGACCCTATATTCAATAAAATTATCAATTGCTCAATGCACAATCACTTTGAGCCAAATAAAACATTTAACGCTGATTTGCGGATTAAAATCACATGACATTGGCGAAACCGCAAGGAATGTTCACCACTGATGAGCCAAGCCCTCCCAATATTTATTCATCGCAGTAAGGACAGTAGAAGTTTGATTTATGCGTAAAAGAAATATTCGTACTTTAATGCCTCTATTACCTAAACTTTATTATCAAAAAGTATTAATACCCAAGGTAAGGCAATTGTTTACACATGCCCAATTATGTTCAATACAGTCGAACTGATTTTCACATGTGTATTCATGTGGTGCACTTACAGTAAAAGCAGTCGCTAACTACCCACCATGATTATCAAGGCCTGTATCACGTGTACTAGGGATAATTATAAAAAAAGTTCAATCTAATCTATCAAATAAATTATAAACTAAACCTATCTAATTTTGAATCAGTGTATATAAATGTATATACACACACACACAAAGCCTTTATTAAGACATTAGTCTTATACAGATTCTCCGTACAAGGTGCAATATCAGGAAAAGAGCAGCACAGGAAACCAGTAGTTCCGCAACTATATACAATTATTAGAAATAAGGAAAAGTAAGATTTAATATGAAAGGTCGACCCCTCGATGTTTCATCATTCTGAGGTGTAAGAACAATAGCTTCCAAGTTCTCTTTTCTCCCTCTTTACACCTACTGCCTTGTAAAAATTATATAGGGCCTGAGCAACTAGTCTGCTTGTTTGGGCACTGGTTAACATCATTTGGATTAACCTAAGTTGGCTGGTGTCTACCATTGAAAAGAATGTCCTTCTCTCCTCACTAATATATCTTGGCATTCATAGATATAATGAGATAGTTCAGTTTCCATATTTTCTTTGCAGAGATCACAAATCTTATCACCCTCTTTGAAAATGTTTGTATGGTTTTCCTTGAAAAACGAATATAGTATTCTCTGTTGTGCGATATAGCGTTTTACTGGGAATGGAAAGTTGCTAAGTAAATAGTTTTCAATTTGGAATGAACTGTGTAAATACTTATAGTGAGGGTAGAATTTAGAATTCTCTATTTTTGCCTGGTCACTTTGAATAGATTGTTCTATTGCAATTTTAGTTATTAAAGGTATTTCTTGCCGGATAATCCTTGCATCGTTGCAGTTAATTAACCATGAAAATCCTGTTGAGTTGAGTATGTTGGCCAAACTTTCCGCAAGTCCGAAATAAATATTTCTATTTCTTGATATCTCATATAGTTGAGCTAAGCATATATGGGGTGTAGAATAGTGTGAAATATATAAGTGATGTGAATATAAGAAAGGGAATTAAGAACAATACACTGACTGTGTTTTGTAAATATATAATTAATCTTTACTAAATTTAAATGTGTGTGATAAATAAATAATTATAATTAAATAATAAATATATAAGTTGTAGTTTATAAAAGATAAACAACACAACATATTTGGCGACGAGGATTAAAAAAAAATAATAATAATTAAATAAGCGTAACAGAAGATGGCAAATAATTTGACGTCTCCATTACCGTTGAACCTTAATGCTACAGATTTGTATTCCGAGTACAAACATTGGATGAATTCATATTTAATTTATGAATTAGCAAGCGGTGTTTCAACAAAGAAAGATGACGTTAAAAGGGCAACACTTTTGCATTGCCTTGGACCACAAGTCCAAAGAATTTTCTTTAATTTGCCAGAAGAAAAAGATACGTATGAAAAAGCAAAAGAAGCTTTAACTAAATATTTCACACCACAAAAAAATATTGTATCAGAACGATTTAAATTTAGGCAAAGAAAACAAAATACAGATAAAAATATTGATTCATATGTCATTGCCCTAAGAGAATTAGTCAAATCCTGTGAATTTGGAAATTTAGAAGAAGACATGATCAGAGATCAGATAAAAGAAAAATGCTATAATAGGCAATTAAAAGAAAAGTTGTTGCAACAAGATAATTTGAATCTTCAAAGAACAATTGAGATATCAAGAATGTTTGAAACAGTCAAAGAAGAATTTAGAGTATTGACAAATGAAGATATGACCTCAATAAATAGAGTAAACTATAAAAATAATTTCCAAGCAGCTAATGAATCAACTGTTAAAGGACCAAAAGCTCATAATGTGTACCATCAAAAAGGAAGCACCTCCAAGGTAAGTGCACCTAATTTGGAAGAATGCTATAGATGTGGCTTAACTACACATCCTCCATATAAATGTGGAGCTAGAAATATGAAATGCACATTTTGTAACAAGATGGGTCATCTTAATAGAGTTTGTAGAAATAAAAATAAATATAAAAATATTGAAGGAAAGAAAAGAAATATTCAAAATATTTCAGAAAATAATGAAGACTCAGATGAATACACTTTCTTTTTAGGCTCTGATAACAAAGAAAATATCTATATAGATGGAAAGGAAATAACAATGACTATTGATACAGGTAGTGATACAACATTCATAGGACTTGAAAATTTGAAAAATATTTTTCCTAAGTCTCAAATGCCAACTTTAAATGGTACAGAAAGGAAATTTTATGCCTATGGACAAACTTCACCTCTTCCATGTTGTGGATATTTCTTTGCAGATGTTTCATGGGGTGAAAGGTCTATAAAGGAACAGATTTTTGTGATTGAAGGTAAAGCAGAACCTCTTTTAGGAAAGAAAGCAAGTTTCGAATTAGAAATTATAAAGCGTGGAACAAAAATAAGGAATATTCAACAGGAAGTTATTCCGAAGGATATATATAATTTGATACAAGAAAACATGAACCTTTTTCAAGGTCAAGGAAATGTGAAGGGTTATAGTCAAAAAAATAACTCTAAAAATATTGAAGGAAAGAAAAGAAATATTCAAAATATTTCAGAAAATAATGAAGACTCAGATGAATACACTTTCTTTTTTCTTTGGATCAGGTCTAATTCCATCTTTACTAACAATATGGCCTAATATTTCCAATTCATTTAGAGAAAATTTACATTTACTTTTGTTTAGTTTGAGTCCAACTTGTTGAAATCTTTCAAATACTTTTTTCAGTCTTTGATCCAATTGTTCTATAGATTGCGCATATACAATCACATCGTCTATGTAGCATAACACTCCTTCTAAATGAGACAATATTGAGTTCATAGCTTTTTGAAAAGCTTCAGGTGCGCTGCAAAGTCCAAAAGGAATTTTGCAAAATCTGTAGCATCCTCTGGGTGTAATAAAGGTGGTCAATGGCCTGGACTTTTCATCAAGTTCAATTTGCCAAAAGCCTTTTTTCGCATCAAGTTTAGCAAAAACTTTTGCTCCCTGCAATGCTTGCAATATATTGTCAACTGTTGGTATAGGAATTCTCTTTCCTTTTAAAATTAGATTATCATAAACTGAAAGTTCTTCCTTAAATTTGTGCAAACTTTTAAGTTCATCATCATCAATTTGATATGGCCAATTTCCAGTTTGAATTATTTTAGAGTCGGCTGCTGTTCATTTTTAGAATTCTAAGCCAGAACCCGAGTGTAAGTTTCAGCACCGTAACTCCCAGTGACGTTCTTCCGCACTCCATACGTAGAATAAAACCAGGAGTATATCTGGGTAAATTTAGAAGTCTCCGTAAGAAATTGTCTTGTACCCTGTCAACCAAGTTTTTTTGGTTGTTTGCCCAAATTGGACCTGCGTAGAGCAAGGTTGACAGAACCATTGAGTCTAGAAGCTTGAGTGAGGATCTGATAGAATTGATTCTTGTTTTAGTCGATATTGCCCAGACCGCATTAATAGCATTTAGCGCCTTGTTTTTAAAATGCTTTGCCGCCTGTTGAGTTGAGTTTGACGCTGTCAGCTGGTAACCCAGATACGTGTATTTAGATGTTATAGTGAGAGGCAATTGTCCCCAGAACCAAACATCCGATCGGGCCTTTCGGCCTCCATTTATAAACACCATAACCTTTGATTTGCTCTGATTCAGCGTTAAAAAATTATCTTCGAAGTATTTTCTGAGTACATTGATCTTTTTTTTGTAAATTTATCTTGGATTCTCCGAGAAGTACGATGTCGTCTGCGACAGAAGGAGATGTATATTTCCATAATTCGATAAATAAATACTTGGCAAATCAGCGTCATCGTACAGAGAAACCAAGTCGTTTAGAAAAAGGATAAATAGATAAGGTGACAGGGGTTCACCTTGTAGAACACCAGCTTGTATTTTATAAATTCTGTAAGTGATCCGTTCCATCTTATTGTTGCTGACATTTGATTATAATAGCTTTGTATAAGGCTGATAAATCGGGTACTTAAACCATAAACTGTCAACTTTTTCCAAAGCAGGGAGTGTGGTACTGTATCAAAGGCCTTTTTGACATCTACGAAGAAGGCATATAACTTCCTCCTTTTGCGGCTCAGCGTCATCTGTATCAGTGAGGTAAGGGTAAAAATATGGTCTTGACAGGAATATCCACTTCTGAAGCCCGCTTGGTTTTCCGCTAAGATTCCCCTTTTTTCAATCCAATTATTCAATCTTGTCTTTAATATGGATGTAAAGAGCTTTGATAAGTTGGATAACAATGATATTCCTCATAGTTTGATGGTATATTTGGATCGCCATTTTTGAAAAAGGGATGAATAATTGTTCTAGTCCACACTGATGGAACCGAGGATGTCGTCAATATTTTGTTGTATATATTTGTTAATAAAATCAAATATTCGTCTGGTAAAACTTTGATTGCTTCATTTGGTATGTTATCCAGTCCCGTTGCTTTATCCTTCCCTAGATTGGATATTTCCGTGGTGACCTCCATAAGCGAAATTTCTGAATCCAGATATATGTTAGCGCCGGTGATATATACGCGTCCATTATAGGTGGGGAAGATAGCAGTCTTCGATAAAAATCCTCCCAATCACACATCAGGATATTGCCTTTAATTGTGGTTCTTTGCTTAAAAGATTTTATTATCTTCCAAAATTGAGAAGCGTTTCTAGCATTACAGAGGGCATTCTGTATATCATCAAAGTATTGGTTCTTTTTAAGTTTAATTAATGATAAATATTCTTTCTTGCTTGTGATAAACAAATCTTTGTTAACTACATTATTTTGTAATAAATACAGTTTAAGACTTTCTTTCATTTTTTTCTTAGCCGTATAACATTCCTCATCGTACCACGGTTTAGACCTCAAACCACCAGATCTTATCTCACGTCTCATCCCTGCTCTTGACATTGCCGTTTGGATATCAATTGTAAGCCTTTCGACTTGTGAGTCCAATGTGGAGCCCGTCAATGGTAAAATGGCTAAATCTCTCAAGTTGCCTTTAAAAGATATAGCCTTGTCTGCACCCCAGGAATACTTTGTTCCAAGACAAAACTTCGTAGAATCTTTTGACTTCATGTTATCTAAGCCCTTGAGTTTTAAAAAAAGTGGTAGATGATCCGAATATGGCATGCATTCAACACTTAGATCAACAATGAGTTCCAGTAATGCCGGTGAGACAACAGCAAGGTCTATAACTGAGGATCCTTGACTTGAGATAAAAGTAAAGTTTCCATTTCTGATATAAATGTATATTAATCAACTTTATTTTTAATGAGAAAACTAAGTGAAAAAGATTTACAAATATATAAACAGCACTATCTTTTACAGTGAAACGTTAACCTTGACGTATGCATAAAGGAACGTGTGACCACTGGACATACTTCGGAACTGTAGGCTGTTGTTGGGTTCTGCGCTGCCTGAAGTATAGGAGCTCCATCTATGCTTCCTTTCTTTCTGTGGTGAATCTGTATAAGACCGGTGGTCTTACTAAAACTGTGTGTATATATATAAACAGTAGATTCTTTGGCATGAAGCGGTTTCTAGGATAGAAGATAATGATTCATTATGGAAGGAACAAACATCACCATGATTAACTTGACTCCGAATCAACCAAATGAAATTGCAACGAAAGAGGAAAAACAGAAACAATCTCTATATATACGAAATGGAATTATCAAAAACTATCAGTTTTTATATTTAAAAAAAATTAATGTAATTATACTATCTTCAAAGATTATATCCATAGTTTGTTTAAATACCATAAAAATGATTCAACCTTTTAGTATAGGATATATAAGCAGATTCGTCCAATTCAGTATTAGAGTTCTAAAAGTTGATATGGTAGACTAAACTGTTTAAACCGTTGGGTGGGTTTCTCCATTGATGATCCAGGCCTACCCGATAATTTGTCATCGCCATAAAGTCGAAAGTTTGTGTAATAGAGAAAAGCAAAGTATCGTGCTTAATTATTCCATTGAACTAATAAAAAGACAACTTCATATAAACATTATTGAGAATACAATAATTGTGGGTTGTATTTTGATGATTTCTAGTTGTAGATTTATCAATCGTGTTTAAAAATATAATCTTGAGACGTTTGGATGACCAAATGTCGCCTTTTTCAAAGTTGGAAAGTTCATTAGAGCGAATTAGTATCAATCGACTCTGAGTCACAGAAACATCAGCACAATGAATAATTTAATTTTTTAAGGAGACAGAGGCAATTTTTTCCTCTTCTTTGGTTACCTCGTGTCTTCGAAAAAGGTCACTGTGTATCAAATATTTTTCAGAGTTATTGTCTGAATCCAGATAAACATGCTAAAAGGTATAACATTCTTAAGTTTTGTCCACGGGTCCACACTTGGTTATCTTGTGTGTCTTTATTTACTGAATCCCGATATACATGCTAAAAGGTACAACTTTCTTAAGTTTTGTCCACGAGTCCACACTTGGTTACATTGTGTGTCTTAATAAAGGTGACTGTGTATCAAATTATTTTCAGAGTTTTTGTCTGAAACCCGATATACATGCTAAAAGGTACAACTTTCTTAAGTTTTATCAATGAGTGTATATTATACTCTACATACACCAAAAATATTACATGGATATATAAATTTGAATGTAGAATGTAGATAATGTAGCGATTAATGCTTTAATCTCTTTAAAATTGTATTCATATTTTTACTTAAAATATGTATATTTATTAAAGAGATATTTAGGATGTGATTTATATAGTAAATTATTCATACTTGGCAAAATGGATAATTGTGATTCAGTTTATATCCAGGATACCATTGTTTCACTTATATTTCATAAAAATATGTGTTATATTTAATATATTGCAACTAAATGCATTAAAAAGTCGACGACTTTTAAAATATTTATTAACTCAATATAAAAAATGATTTTTATTATTTTAACATGTGTCCTAACCATTTTGCTGCTCATTGTAGCAGCAATTATAATTGACCTTCTGGAACGTATAGATACCAGCAGGGAGGCCGCTGCAGATGCCCAAAAAGAGCGGGACGCCAGCAAAAAAGCAGCAGAAAAGTCCCAAGAGGACTTAAAAACAAAGACCAAGCGGCCTTTCGCCTTTACAACGAGGCGGAACAGCTCCGCAAGGAATTGGCACGGACTTGCCATGAAAAGGATGAACTCACTCAAAAGGTGATTCAACTAACCTTGGAACGCGAGAAGCTGCTGCAAGAGAATGAAGCCAACAGCATAGTAACAACGAATCTACTTGATTCATATACCAATTTGAAATATGAAATTCAAATTTTAAACTTCAAAATGCGGCAAATGATTGAAGCAGAAGCTAATGAACGTCTTCAAAATAAGCTTAAGACAGAATCACCAGAGACAATTGAATCCAGAGTAGACTTCAGTCAAAATTGTCCCGAAATCTTCAAAGCTGTGAATATTGAAGAATATTGCGCTGAAGATTCAGGGAATTTCCCGAATCGTGAAGATCGCCATAATAATATTGAAGCAATCAAATCTTTCCCGAAAGATCCAAAAGTTTCAACTTTTCAACCAGCAGAAGGTGGTGATCAATCAGCTGAAGAGAAACAGAATAACTTTATCAAATGTATAAATATTGGTGCTACCAACAATTCTCTTTCTCAAAACACTGAAGAGAAAAATGTCCTCAATATTGGAACAAGTACTCAAGTTGAAGATTCTCACATTGACCATGTAATTAAGGATTGCGTGAAAGAGGTGGATGTCAACAAGCAGATAATCAAGAGATTCATCAGAAAATGGACGACACCATTCAGTCAATATTGGAGAATTCTGAAAATCGTCAGATTTTTCGAAGTGCGAGAAAATCATATTTTCTTAAAACAAGGAATAAACCTCCAACGTGTAATCAACACAATCAAACATTCGAAAGAATATCCTAAATTCCAAATGAATCAGCCAGAAACCTATGCATCCTACAAGCGTCAGGGTGATGACACCAAAGAATCAAGAAATCGTGGCATGATTGGAGTAAATGGACCCCAGAATGTAGATCCCTACATTGACCAAGTCATAAAGAACTGTGTTAAGCAGCTAAAGGAGAATCAACGAAAAATTAAAGATTTGCCCCAGATGAAAGAACCAACTACCTTCAGCACTTTCTGGAGAATCATGGGATTCAATCATCTTACTGGTAAAATAAGAAATGATAACGTTTTCAACACAAAGACTCAATTTATAATATGATGCACTAGCTCGCCATCTGTTATCAAAATACTCGAAGCATATTATATATTTATAAATGTATGTAATTCTACTGTCCTCTAAGCTTATGTCCATAGTTCTTCTAAAATACCCATTCAAAGAGTCTATCAACAATATCACTATAAAAGGAAGTTCCAAAAATGCAATATAACAGCGGTATGGTAGATTAAACTGGCGAAACCGCTGAGAGGGTTCACAACTGATGAGCAAGGCCCTCTCATTAATTTTTCAATTGCAGTAAGGGCAGTAGAAATTGTTTAATATCAAAAAGAATCTTACACCTTTAAAATAGTTTCGAATTTTGATAACAGATGGCGCGCTAGTTTATTATAAAGAACTGTGTTAAGCAGCTAAAGGAGAATCAACGAAATATTAATGATTTACCCAAGATGAAAGAACCAAATACTTTCAGCACTTTCTGGAGTATCGTGGGATTCAATCATCCTTTTGGTAAAAGAAGAAATTATAACGTTTTCAACTCAACGACTCATTGCCTTCGTGGAAGGTGAATGACCTATTTGTCATTGTAAATAAAGCTTGTGATAAATGTGAATTATAGCCTTTTTATCTTTCCCCATGTTATGTACTTTTCTACCTAATATTCAATAATCTTAGGTAGTGTAGTTTCTATTATAAGAGATTGTATGCTACTGAGAAGTTATAAATTTGCATAATATTTTATTATTACATAATTATCATAAGAACTCAAAACATGAATACCTCACGCTATATATTGATTACATCACACAACAACAACCAAGTCATTGGTCAAAACCATATAAACATTATATATTACACCCCACAACACGAATTTTCTGCTTATAAATAATTTATAAATGTGTTTTTTGGAATTTGTAACATATACATTTACTGGCAATGTGTTTCTTTTAAATAATATCATCAAATATCTTTATGCAATACCTTGAAGTAGAGATAATATATTTGACCGCGAAAAATATCTGTTGTCGGCGTCGGTATCGAGATTGTACTATCTGCCCTGGACCAACTTAGGGAACCAATCAAATAAACTAAATAAATATTTAATTAAAAAGGCATATATACCTCCATATGATCCAATATATGCATTTCAATTAAACATATATATTAAAATCAAAAAAAGGCATATCCTGACCAGGCTCACATGAGAATTTCTAGATGGCAGAGCGCCATCTAGTGGAACAAAAATAAACTAAACGTTTATTCAACTTTTTCCCTGATATTTGGTCAACCCAAACGTTTAGTTTATTTTTGTTCCACTATATGGCGCTCTGCCATCTAGAATTGCTCATATGAGCCTGGTCAGGATATGCTTTTTTAATTTTAATATCAACACCTGACCATTTATATATTTTTTATTTTTTTTATTGATTTTTCGCGCAACAACAACAAAGCCTTTATTTAGGGCCTCTCGCCCTATATACAGGATTCGCCAGTTCTCAAGGGATGCGGAGAACACTGTGTGGCCTTTTTCCGGGATATAATCCTGTGGAATCCAAATATCGCCACCGCTATATACCTATTCTTTGATATTTCATTAATTAGTGCCGGAAATGAAGGACAAAGTGGCCCCGTTTTATCATTTAGTTTTCGTCTTTCCTCAGACAGAGCAGCACAATCAAATAAGTAGTGCAACATCTCCATTGATATTTCTGATTCACAGAAAGTGCGCTTTTTCATATTAATATATCCTATTATATTTTCTGTGCCTGTATAATGTTGTATATAGTAATGTTTAGCATAGAAACATTAAACCTGATTTAACTTCAAAAATGAATTCAATAAAGCCTACCACTGGAAATAAGGGAGAGGCACCCAGTAATGTCGAATAACAGGTCATTGGAGTCATTGCAAGACATATCATACTTCTATATGTCTTCTTCCAACCAGTTAACGGAAAGAAGGAACTGTAGGGAACCACAAGATTGTAGTGTATGCGCATGATGTGTATATACATGATAGTTATATATAATTGAAGATATATGTATATTTATTGGGAAGTATCCAATGTGGTGTGCGTTGGCCCTAATAAAGGATTTTTTGTTGTTTTATATTTTTGATTGTGAATGAAGAATGATCAAAACTGTTTATACATCCAGGATACCATTGTTTTAATTGTATTAAATATAATATTGTTGAATATAGTATTGTGCAACTAAATGCATTAGAATTTGATAACTTCAAAAAGATTTATTAAATAAAAATATCGAATAAAATGATTTTCGTTATATTGACCTGTGTCCTTACCCTGCTGCTGCTAATTATTGCAGCTATCATTATCGACCTGCTAGAACGTCTGGAAACTAGCACAGCTGCCGCAGAGGACGTTCGAAAAGAACTAGACATCTGCAAGTCTGCGGCAGCTCAAGTCCAGAAAGAATTGAAAAGCAAAGATGAAACAGCCTTTCATCTCTATAACGAAGCTGCTGATCTCCGCGAGAAATTGGCACAAGCTCTCAGAAAAAAGACCGAGCTCCAGCAGCAAGTAGCTGCATTAGCCCATGAACGCGAGGAGCTGCTCCGAGAGGATGAAGCAAACAAAAAAATAACAACGAATCTTCTTGATTCTTATACAAATTTGAAATTCGAAATCCTTGTTTTGAAATCAAAAATGCGTGAAGCAGAAATTCATGAACGGCTTTACCAAGAACTTGAACCAGAAATACAACATGCAGTTCAGTCAACTGACTTGGCTCAAAATTATCCGCAAATGTTCGAACCTGGCAATAACAAAGAAGAGTGCGTTGAAGACGCCGTAAAAACACTGAATGGTGAAGATTGCCATGATAATTCTGATGCACATCAATCTTGGCAGGAAATTCCCATTCTTCCAATGTTTCAACCAGAGGCCTGTGGGGATTCTACAGTTCATAAAGAAGAAGCAAACTGGGCCAAAGTTGAAATTCTAGATACTACTGGCATTTCTCCAGATACTCGAGAAACAGGCGTCCAGACTGAAGGACCTATTATTGACCATGTAGTAGACAACTGCATCAAAGAACTCGACGCTCACAAGAAGCAAAATGAGAAGCCAACCTTCAAAAATTCGGCGAAATTTATCCAATATTGGAATTTAATGCGAATTGTCACGGTCTTTGAAATACGAGGAAACAATATTTTCTTCAAACGTGGAACAAATTTCAATCACCTGTGTGACCTGATCAAGCCTTTCAAGGATTGCCCAAGAGTTCGAACAATCCAACCAGGAGACCATGATAACCAAGCAACTCAAAAAGAGGCTAATTTTGTCCAAGATGGAAGTTCATATGGTTCCACCAAGCATCAGGTTGCTGATACCAAAGAAGCAAGATATCGAAGCCTGGATGTAGACAGTCAACCACAGCTGGTTGATCCCTACATTGATCAAGTCATCAAAAACTGTGTAAAACAGTTGGAGATTAATCAACAAAGAACTGCCAATTTCCCGCACATGAAATCACCAACTATCTTAAAAGATTTTTGGAAAATCCTAGGATTTGGCCACCTTTTTGATAGAGGGAGAAAGATGAACTTTTTAAATACCAAAGTCCAATTGATTCATGGAAGAAAAATGAATCGTTTACCTTTGTAAATAATAAAATTGTGATAATTGTGGATTCATGTTTTCTATTTTATTACCGAAATTATTAAAAAACCTTTAAATACATCTTAGATACTAAATACGATTTATTTCTTTTAAGGAAGATTATTCTCTTACTAGAGTTTTTTAGAGTTTTTTATTTTCTAAACGTTTCAACAAAAAGCTTTTTTCTTCGTCAGGAGAAATAAATAAAAATAAAGCATTTGGCAAGGCGTTAAAAATTGTTCTGGGGTTGCAAGGGCGTTCTCACGTGATTTTTCGAATTTACCTCAATATCTAAATTCTATCGTCAGGATAGAAAAAAATAGTTTTTATTCTAGTTTGTCTTTTAATTTTTATAGAAAAATAAAAGGGTTCAGTACTTCAAGGTTTTCCTGTATTTACTGAAATGTCAACAAAAATAAGGATTATTTTTTTGCCCAGTGTCAATTTACTGATGGATGCGAAAGTACTCTAGGCAATCTCCTTCTTTTTTAATAAATACTATCAAAGCAGCTATAACTAATTATACACTCATAGACAAAACTTAAGGAAATTGTATCTTTTAGCATGTATATCGAAATTCATACAATAACTCTGAAAGATATTGTTACGTCGTACCCTTTGTCTAATCAGGATGCCACAAAGATACACAGGTGATTTGGAAGGGATGCAGAAAAAGTTATATCTTTATTATACCTGGCTCTGAACAGAAGGAGTACAATAAGGGGGACTTGCGTTCAACCTCCTCGTCAGAAGGATCCTTGGCGCCGTGGATGTCACTCTTGTGAAGCGTTCAGCTCCACACTGTACATGTTCAGCCTGGACTACACCGGCTTGTAGGCCGCTCCGATGTCAGGCTCTCTGGGCTCCGTCTTACAGGATCATCCACACGCCCGGAAGCAAGTCGCCACGTCTTCTCCTCGTCACAGATGTGACCAGACTCTGTCTTCCCCGACACATGAATGCTGTTTTTAGCGCCTGCCTCCCTGAAAACACATGGCCATCTCTCACTCATCTTCACCCAACTTTACTCTGGAATCTTGGCCTTGTCATCCATTTTTAAATATCACATATATCACTCAATATATAATCATGGGATAAACTAAAGGAAGTTGTATCTTTTATCTTGTATATTGGGATTCAAACAATAACTCTGAAAGATATGATACACAGTGACCTTCATTGAAGACACACGAGATAACCAAGTGTGAACAAAATTGTCTCTGTCTCCATCAAAAAACAGATGACACGAGAGACATTCCACTTTAAGTTTTGCCCATGAGTATAAATACGAGTGCCGGCTAGGTAATATCCAACTTCAACTGGAAACTATATGAATCTAAGAAATATCTATCCTCAACTATTATATATAACAACCTATCATCAATTATCATCAATCTAATCCATAAACTAAATTAAAAGAATAATAGTCAACCTCATTTTCAATAATGTTGTTGTTGTCGTGTCCAATGAAGAGCGTCAGATGTCTCCATGCATCTCTATCACAGAAGCAGCAATTCATTTTCAATCAATATATATATATATATATATATATATATATATATATATATATATATATATATTATATAATCTAAAAATATTATATAATCTAAAAACCTCAAATATTTCTATATTTTAAAAAATATATATTTTATTTTATTCATTGATATTTTTTATTTTTGTTATCATCGTTTTTTAGAAAGACTTTCAGTTTAGATATATAGTTTTGTTGTAAATATGCGTAGTTAACCAATCAATCATTTTAAATCACTAATATAAGATTAACTTAGAAATTCTATATAATGTGAAAACTAACTAATGTGTAATATTTCCTCAAGTAATTGAAAATAAAAAGCTACTTGACGGTAAATAATTATCTTTTTTATCACGACTGTACCTCAACCCTTTATCTTATCGATCTTTTGTCTTATCAAGCCTTATCTAACCACAACAACCAAAATTTTCATAACATATATATATGTCATAATTTGTATATAATTAAATGCAACCCCGACCCACTATGTATGTACCATGTATGATTTTCAAAGACTTAATAAAGAACAAGGTAACTGGAGGGAAGCAAGTAGCATTAAGATATAGGAAGTAGACCTAAGATTGGCACGACTATTCTGGGCACCCCTGTGTCAATACTGCAGGGGCAGAGACCGGGCGTCTCTAGTGACCGCAGAAGTTATTTTAGCCAAGATTCACTCAATACTTCCTGACAAACAGGACGTGTCGAGTGACCAAAAGTTATAAAAGTTTGAGAGACATCCAATGCTTCCGGCAAAGATAGGACGTATTTGATAACACGGAAGTAAATAAAGTCAAAAATAACACTCGACACTTCCTATCAAGCAGATCACAGCTTTCTTCAAGGAAAGCCGCGGGCCAATCAAAAGGCAGCACCTTAAATAGGTCAACCAATAGGAAAAGATCATGTGAGATCTCTCAACCAATCAGAGAAAAACTGACTCGTGGTGTTAAATCGAAAGACAAGAATAGTTAGTTACGCTTTGGCTCCCAAGGAAGTGACATCGGCTTTAGACCTCTCTCCCTCGGCTCATCCCACAGCTAAGTACAATCACCGCCATGTGATCAACTAATTAATAAGTCAAATCGCTCAACTCTTCTCAAGCTTTCTTCCCTCCAACCCAGTTACCTTTAATTTTCAAAACAATCACGTGTCCTGATTATTCCTAACTGTATGCTGCAATTTCCACTCAAACGGCTGCGCTTCAATCAAATATCACCATTCGCATCCAATAACAAAAAACCCCGCAACGATATTGCCACAGAACGGTTAAGTCGACAGGATAGTGAGATGGAATTAAATCAGGATCCCACAGGCGTAAAGTCAGACGATCCAACGGAAACAATGGAAAGAAGGCAAGAAGTAAGAGAGAGCGAATCGGCAAGGGAAAGACAGGAGGTGATCGGCCGAGAGACAACTGCGCCCCTAGCGGACGCCGTCAATCAGCTGTCAACGCTTCTAACCCGTGCAAAAATTTCTGATGGAGCGGAATCGGCGATCCCGCCTTTCGACGGCACATACAGTGCGACACAGTTTTTCCAGACGTTCGACCGAAAAATGGAAGACGCATCCATGGGAGAACAAGAAAAATTATTGCGCCTGCCAAACTACCTGGTGCGACAACCCCTGGAACTCTTCAGGAAACTTCGGCTGGCCGACCGGAGTTATTTCCAGGTGAGACAAATCCTCCTAGATCTCTACCCTGAGTCAAGCGAAGCGTCCTTTGCGAAATATTTCGCCATGAAACTCACTGGACAAGCCAACTTAGAGACCTACTACCGGGAAAAAACCGCCATGGGATTGCAACTAGGACTTCCACAAGAGGTGATCCTCGAGACGCTGACAGAAGGACTGCCATTCAACGACCAACGCCTAGTCCGCGTAGTACCTCCCGAGAACCTAGGAGAATGGTTCCGCCTGGTACAGCGGATCCACGGGCCCAGTGTACCGGCAACGCGATCCAGAGAAGATCAACCACCCACAATGTCGGGTCCGTACCACAGCACACCCCGACGCTCAGGTGCATGGAATGCACCTCTTCCGCCGTCCAATTGCAAGTTCTGCGGCGCGAGACACTGGCACAGCGAATGCCGACGTCGACCAGTCCCGACGATCCACGAAAAAGTGCGGACGGTGCAAACAGTCCCAAAACAACCAGCCCCGATTCCACAACAACCAAGTCAAGCCAGGGACACCCCAGCCGAGCAGCCCTTTCGAGACTGAGGTAGGATCCCTAAACCAACTGACTGTCAAACTTTTTCTAACCCCTAATGTATCATGCCCCTTTTTAATTGATACAGGCGCCAGCCTAAGTATAGTGCCATATAATATTTATCATATGCTAAAAACCCACCTGCCTAATTTAACACTTGAGGGACATTCACTACACCTCCAAACCCTAAGCGGATTTGCTAAAACCATGGGTAAACTAGCTATCCCACTGACAATAGGACGAATACCACGAAAGGAGTATTTCCATGTAGTGAATGCACCATTGCCATTCGGAATTCTTAGTATCAATAGCCTCCATAAATTCAGATTAACCATAGATTTTAATAAATGCACTATACTCCAGCTGGGCGCCCCATTGTCTACCCTTTCCTACCATTTTAATCATGTGTCCAATGTATGCACGTACTGGCAGTGTCAGGCGATGTCACAAAAAATTTTCCCCACATCCCAACTTTCCGCCTATGACAACCATTGCGTGCATTCATTGAGAAAACCCCATTTATCTACATGCCCCTTTTTCACTAAAGCCAATTGCCCTTTTTACATGCCCTCAAATAATCAAACCACAACAACTTCAACTTATGAACCTGTCCAAAGCGCACCCACACAGCGGGATAACTCGCATACCAAAAACATAGGTGATCACACACCGTTGCACAACTCTCACATGACCAACCCACACAACGAACTCGACACTCACACTAGTACACAACAAAACCCTTTACCACATGCATACTACAACACAACACCTAACACTCATTACACGCCACAGTTCACAACACTTCTACAAAGGTACACTCACATTTTTTCACAGGACAAATTCAACGTACCATGCTTACGGATTCCACCAGTAAAAATACCCACGAATTCCGAAAAAATAATCACCATACGTCCATATCGTGTTCCGATATGTGACCAACAAGAAATCCGTAACCAAATACAACAAATGCTGGAGAACGGCATCATAGAGCAATCTTTCTCACCTTTCTCGAGCCCTGTCACCCTCGTCACTAAGCGCGACAAGACCAAACGGTTTTGTATCGATTATAGGAAGGTGAACGAGCTAATCAGCTCTGATGTCCATCCCCTCCCGAGAATCGAGGATATCCTAGACCGCCTCGCACAAGCCAAATATTTCTCCACGGCCGACATATCCTCTGCGTATTGGCAAGTCCCAATACACCCCGATTCTCGACCACTGTTGGCATTTGCCACCTTTGAAGGATTATACCAACCCACTCGATTACCTTTCGGGTTAAAAACCAGTCCTCAGATTTACGAACGAGCCATAAGTCAGGTCCTACAGAGACACGGACTTGACTGTGTGGCACATTACTTTGATGATTTCATCATTTACTCCAACACGTTGGAGGAGCATCAAAACCACCTGCGACAATTTTTCGCCTTTTGCGAAGCGGAGAAGTTACAACTTAACTTCGCAAAATGCGAATTTTTTAAGCAATCCATAAATTTTCTAGGTTACACCATCACAGCTGGTACAATCACACCACTCACACGTAACACCGACATTATCCACGCCATAAAACAACCACACAACCGAAAAACACTACAATCCTTTTTAGGCGCTGTGAACGTCTATAACAAATTCATTCCGGAATACGCTCGCTTGCGAGCACCCCTCAACAATCTCCTCAAAAAGGACGTCGTGTGGAACTGGAATGAAGCTTGTCAAAAGGCGTTCATTGACCTGAAAGGAAACCTCACACAACACCCCATTTTACACCTTTACAAAGAAGGTCTGCCATGCCAAGTGTATTGCGATGCATCCACCCTCGGTATAGCAGGCATTCTCAAACAAGTTCACCCTGACGGAAACGTATATCCAGTTCAATATTTCAGCCGAACATTGCGACCACACGAGAAAAACTACTCCATCTCTGAACTTGAGTGCTTAGCAATCATTGAGAGTGTGGAGAAGTTTCGCATCTATCTTATGGGCAGAAAATTTACTATATTTTCTGACCATCACGCATTACAGTGGTTGAAAACCATCAAAAACCCGTCCGGCAGACTGTTTCGATGGAGTTTACGACTATCGAGTTACGAATATGAGGTCCGCTACATAAAGGGAAAACTACAATATGAAGCAGATCTCTTATCCCGTAACCCGTTTTGTGGATTCTTGGACGCCACCCTTATCAAGACCCATCAACCTCCTCCATCGAAAGAGTCTAGCTTGACCATTGATCGTAATGGACTACATACAGTTTCCCGAAAAGGTGTAACCAAGATTATACTTCCAAAACCACTCATACAACAACTCTTACAA
Source organism: Cordylochernes scorpioides (assembly GCA_030710605.1). Classification (NCBI taxonomy): domain Eukaryota; kingdom Metazoa; phylum Arthropoda; class Arachnida; order Pseudoscorpiones; family Chernetidae; genus Cordylochernes; species Cordylochernes scorpioides. The sequence continues at coordinate 208,840,607 of CP092863.1, read as the reverse complement.
ACAGTACACACACAATACAATCACCCCGGTATTTCACAAATGTCACGAATCATCTCCACACAATATTACTGGCAAGGTATGTCAAAAGATATTAAACAAAGAGTTAAGACCTGTCCCACCTGCCAATTAACAAAACGTCCAGTAGGACCCACTTACGGAGAATTAAGTCAACCTCCGGAATCTAAAGAACCCTTCGACCTTTTATCTCTGGACACCATAGCAGGATTTGCTAAATATGGCAACACCAAGGTATACCTCCATGTGGTAGTCGATCATTTTTCACGCTACGCGTGGGCTTTTCCATCTGAATCCACCAGTACCACCACCTACCAACAGGTACTTAAACGAGTATTCCAGGATGGTTCTCCAAAACGCCTTCTTACGGATAGAGCCCCTGCCTTCACTTCACCCAAATTTCGTAGTTTTCTCCTTAATAGAAATATTCACCCGTTAATCACAACCAGCAACAACCCACAAGCCAACGGCCTATGTGAACGCCTGAACGCCACCCTCACGGGAAAACTGAGGTTATTACACCTAGAAAATCCTAAGGTCGCATGGACCAAGTTGGTCAAGAAGGTTACACTTATATATAACAAGACACCCCACTCTACCACAGGTTTTCCACCCATATACTTAATGTTTGGTATCCTACCCCCAGAAATTTCTAATCATAACACACCGTACCCAGATATCGACAAAGCTAGAAAAATTGCACACACACGCACACAAAACAAACATTTACAAGACAAAAACACTTATGACAAACGACACAAGCAACCACATTTCGAAGTAGGTGATCTAGTGTTAGTAAAATTATATCACCACCCAAATACAGGGAAACTTGCGCCATATTTCACAGGACCTCACACAATATTAGAAATTATTTCACCAAATGTGGTCCGCATAGATCGACCAAATCAACCACTTCAAAGAGACACTGACACAATCCACGTCAACAAACTTAAACTGTATACAGAAAAAACCCCTTATATATCACCACCCGCCGTTAGCACCTATCATATAAAGCACAACCCCAATTACACGTTCCCTTTCAAACATTTAACACCCGAATTATTCCCAACAGAGTCATTAAGGTTCAAACCCACCAGCAGCGAACCTTTCAGGCATTTAGACCCTGCCATTTTTGCAACAAGACGATTTACATCACTCTTCCCCGACGTTAAAAACTGCAAACCTGACAACCAGCTCAATCATATCACACCACTCCCTAAAGATATCAAACAGGAGAACTGCGAACCTACCAATCATTTAAATTCTATAATTAATAAGGTTCAAGCAAATAGTTCAGAGTCCCCAGTTACAAAAATGTGGACGAACATGGGACAATATCCTATCTTTCATCTGATTTTTATCCTTTGTTTATTAGTTCTACCGTACAACTGTATTCCAATTTTATTCATTAAGTACTTGTTTATCTATGCTATGCCCGATCAGAAAATCTTCGAACTACAAGAGGTAGTTTTTAATTTAGGACAAGCAGTTTTTCATTGTGGTCAAGCAATTCTTCATTGTGGACAAGTATTTATAAAACTTCTCATAATGTTAGGAACCATCTTCGCAGAAAATCTAAATAAACTCCGAAGAGATAGCAGTAATTGAAGGATGACCAACCGATGCCAGAGAAGTCATGCTCCAAAAACAAGATCTGAGCCGCACCAAAAGTAAATAGACGGCAGGAAACGAGAATTTGAGACACCACGACGGAAGTGTAGTCCGCAGCGATGAATTCGGCCTCTGTAAACAAAGCGGAACGCCTCGTCCGATCTCCAATTTCATTCCCTCTCTTTTGCCCGACACACCCCACTTCCGTATCTCTAATTACAATGAGAAGATCCCCTATTGAGGTCAACTGGGAACCTCGCTATGCCACCAATTTTGATTCCAGTTCGAGTCTACATATCGATTTTTACCAACCAATTCTACATCCACGAGACAACACATAAAAATAACTCACACATTTCTTACACCACCGACTTCTAACATTTTTTCACAACACACACACAAAGACAAAAAATTACACATAAAGATTATATAGATTTCCATGTCTCCTGTACACAGCATAAACGCACTTGAGGGCTAGAATCACGTTTTTCACCTAAGTGTCGCTACAGATGAGACAAAAAATTTATAGGGCATAATTGAGCAAGTAAAACCTTTATAGGGCAAAATGGAACAATCAATACATTTAGATCAGGGCATGTAGATACCAAAGGGTTCCAAACCAATACATCTTATTTTTCATATCAATCATTTTCATTATTTTCTCGCAATTAAAAATGTAAATATTTAACCAATTTATCAATTTATCCAACTTATTAGCACTTTTAATCATCAATTATCACCTTTTTCAATTAGTTTATATTATCATTTTTATTTATCAATTATCATTCTATTTACCACTTAGCTTAAATTGCCACAACTCAATTACCAACGAAAAATCACTGGTTTTCGATTAAACTAAAAACATTAAATCACCCTTTGTTGTTGAAACCTTTTTATTTTTCATTTTTTTTTTAAACACTCAACTTTGATTTCGTTCAACTTTTATTTTTATTTTTATTTTGATTTCTCACAAGCCCTAATAAAATTCCCTCGGTTTCCATTCCCAATTCCGAGCTAGAATAGGGTTAGGCATTTTCCTTTTTTTTTCTCACAACGCACCAAGCATTCACTTTGATTTCTTCCAACTTTTTATTTTTATTTTACTTTGATTTCTCAAAAGACCTTATGAAATTGCCTCGAATTCCTTTCCAAAATTCAAGCAAAAAAGTAATTAGGCATTTTCCTTTTTTTTTCACCATTCAATCAAGCACTCAACTTTGATTTCGCTCAAAAAAACTTTTAGTTTATTTTTATTTTTGATTTCTCAAAAGACCTAATAGAATTCCTTCGATTTCATTCCCAATTTCGAGCTAGAATATGGTTAGGCATTTTTCTTTTTTCTCTCACCATTCAACCAAACACATTCAATTTTAATTTCATTCAACTTCTTATTTCATTTTGTTTTGATTTCAAAGCACCTTATGAAATTTCCTCGATTCCTTTTTCTCAGAATTCGAGCAAAAAAGTAACTAAGCAGTTGTCTTTGTCACCATGCAACAAAATATTTTTCTTTTTTCAACCAAACACATTCAATTTTGATTTCATTCAACTATTTTTATATTATTTTTATTTGATTTCAAAAGCCTTAATAGAACGCCCTCGATATCATTTCTTATCTCGAGTAGAATTCGTTTAGGCGCATTTTCTTTGTTTTACCCACTATGTACCATAACATTCATTGATTTCTTACAATTAAAAAATTTTTGATTTCTATTAATTATACTCAACCTATATCATCAACCCCATTCTATCTTACTTATGTCACCAGCAATGCTTGTATATAGCCCCTCAATACCTACAACTAATTTTCCCACAAAATTATTTTTCATTTTACAGAATTCTCTCAGGCTAACCCCTTCTTGAATTCTTCACATGTAGGGGGCGCATCTGTCATAATTTGTATATAATTAAATGCAACCCCGACCCACTATGTATGTACCATGTATGATTTTCAAAGACTTAATAAAGAACAAGGTAACTGGAGGGAAGCAAGTAGCATTAAGATATAGGAAGTAGACCTAAGATTGGCACGACTATTCTGGGCACCCCTGTGTCAATACTGCAGGGGCAGAGACCGGGCGTCTCTAGTGACCGCAGAAGTTATTTTAGCCAAGATTCACTCAATACTTCCTGACAAACAGGACGTGTCGAGTGACCAAAAGTTATAAAAGTTTGAGAGACATCCAATGCTTCCGGCAAAGATAGGACGTATTTGATAACACGGAAGTAAATAAAGTCAAAAATAACACTCGACACTTCCTATCAAGCAGATCACAGCTTTCTTCAAGGAAAGCCGCGGGCCAATCAAAAGGCAGCATCTTAAATAGGTCAACCAATAGGAAAAGATCATGTGAGATCTCTCAACCAATCAGAGAAAAACTGACTCGTGGTGTTAAATCGAAAGACAAGAATAGTTAGTTACGCTTTGGCTCCCAAGGAAGTGACATCGGCTTTAGACCTCTCTCCCTCGGCTCATCCCACAGCTAAGTACAATCACCGCCATGTGATCAACTAATTAATAAGTCAAATCGCTCAACTCTTCTCAAGCTTTCTTCCCTCCAACCCAGTTACCTTTAATTTTCAAAACAATCACGTGTCCTGATTATTCCTAACTGTATGCTGCAATTTCCACTCAAACGGCTGCGCTTCAATCAAATATCACCATTCGCATCCAATAACAAAAAACCCCGCAACGATATTGCCACATATATATATATATATATATATTCAAAATAAAGAAAGCATATCCTGACCAGAAGCACGTGTGCTTTTTAGATGGAAGAGCGCCATCTGGTGGAACAGAAATCAACTAAACGTTGATTTTAACCTATTTCCTGATATTTGGCCAACCCAATTTCTTAATAAATCAAAAGAGTCATTCAAAAACGCGTTTCACGCTGTTGGCGCTCGATAGCGTGGAGTAGGCTGTACCACTGCGACCAAAAAGATTTTTGGTCCCAGAGGCTTCTTGAGAAACGAAGAAATGGATATTTAAGGTCAAATTTGAGTAATTACGCTCAACACATGGAAAAACATACATATAAATATATGTGCTATGTAAAAATGTAGGTATATGAACAAGCCTAAAATATTTTAAATTAAATCAAGCTTCCAGGGCTAAGTTTCTTGTTCAACCTTTTATTTTCAAGCTTTCGGACTTGTCAGTCCTTCAACAGGAGTATAAAGTTAATATATTAATGATATATACTATTTTTATATACAAATTATTATTTACATATTTTAAATATTTATGATATTGAAAAGGGGAGAGAAAAATAGTATTTATCATTAATTTATTAACGTGATAATCTTGTTGAAGGACTGACAAGTCTGAAAGCTTGAAAATAAAAAGTTGAACAAGAAACTTGACCTTGGAAGCTTTATTTATTTTATAATATTATAGATCAAGAAAAAAGGCTTAATATATATCTATAGGGAATTCCTTAGCATATTGAGGTCCATGGGAAAGATGATACTGACGTATCTTGAGAATAACGAACATCTGGAATCCTCTATGAAATTGAACCTGAAGCAAAACTTTCAGCAAGAAACCACATCAACCAAGCTATAACGTATTAGGTAAAACGGGAAACAACATCACCATTATGATGCATTAGCGCGCAATCTGTATATGTAGATTAAACTGGCGAAACCGCTGGGAGGGTTCACCAATGATGAGCCAGGCCCTCCAATAAATCTTTTCATTGCAGTAAGAGCAGTAGATATTGTTTTATTTTTAAAAGAATCATACGCGTCTATAATAGTTTCGTATTTTGACAACTTCACTATATAAAAAATAAATCTATTAAGTTTTAAATTTTATTTTTCTAATAAACAAATACCGTAAAAGAACACTAATAATATCTGATTATAGGCTAATAAAACACCTTTTAGTTAAAAGTACAAGTAGTAGAGATTTAGGTGGCTATTTTTAAAGGTATATGTAAAATAAGTGAAAGCAAATTAAAACGTGTAGCAAATAAAATAATATTTTAGATGTCATTGGTTGTAATCTTCAGCTATTTAAATTGAGATAATAAATTTTCATTGTAAATAATATTTATCTAAGTACATATATAGACCCCATATATAACGCGTGGATGATTTGTCTACAGGGTTAGAATCCCCGAGGAAGATATGCGAGAAGCCTCATCGAAATATTGGAAGTTATAAAACATATTTTTAACCAAAATAAGCGTTATTAATTCAATATCATATTATTAAAGCGCAAAAAATGTTTGTTTGTTTGTTCCCTAACTCCTCTCATAATATTTTCTTTTATACGACAATATTTCGTATACATATTACATTTAGTCCCGGAATTATTCAGGTAACTTCAAAATTATATTTAAACTTTTAAAAATAACGCAGTTAGCAAAAATACGCATTTAGCTCGACGTTAAGCTCGACGTTAGCGACACGCTCGGCCATTGATTGAAATAAAACGAAATAATTTGATATATAAATATTCGTAATTTAAATTTGTTAGTTAAATTTTTAAAATTTTAAATTCGTAATAAATTCGTACTTTTCATAGTCCAAATATTTATTTTAGTAAAACATTTTTCATTTTTAACATTTTTAGCATTTTTTACATTTTTATTCTTTTGTTCATTTTAGCACCGTTTTTATTTTTTATATTTTTTATATTTTAAGATTTTATCTATAATATCTAATTATCAAAAAATTTCTGTTTGTCTTTTTTTTTATATATATAAATATTCGTAATTTAAATTTGTTAGTTAAATTTTTAAAATTTTAAATTCGTAATAAATTCGTACTTTTCATAGTCTAAATATTTATTTTAGTAAATCATTTTTCATTTTTAACATTTTTAGCATTTTTACATTTTTCATTTTTATTCTTTTGTTCATTTTAGCACCGTTTTTATTTTTTTCATATTTTTTATATTTTAAGATTTTATCTATAATATCTAATTATCAAAAAAATTTCTGTTTGTCTTTTTTTTATATATATAAATAGCCACATCAGCCACATAAATAGCTCTGGCGGAATAAATTGTTACATCAGCCACATATTTGATAATATTAACATACACTTTAAAACACTTTAAATACTTAAAATACACTTTAAATACTTTTCATACTTGCCTTCTCTTTTCTAATTTTTAAATGCGTACTTTTAACGACGACATTTTTCATTTTAGTAAATCATTAATAACATTTTTCATTTTTCATTTTAGTACTTTTTTTAGTACTTTTAACGACGACATTTTTCATTTTAGTAAATCATTAATAACATTTTTCATTTTTCATTTTAGCACCGTTTTTATTTTGTTATGGTCATTTTTTCATATTTTTTGATATATAGCTAGCAATAAATATGTATATATATATGTTTCTATGAAAATGTTAATCTGCAAGACGCAGGTTATCATCATCCCTTTTTGATTTGTTTTTGTCACTTTTTGGCGTTTCGAAAATAAACAATAAAAGGCTGTATCAGACTTTACTAAGACAATAAAGATTTGCTAAAAATAAATGTGTACGAAGATGTTGCATTTGGCGACGAGGATATAAGAGTAAGTACCCTCGAATTTTGAAGTAAATATTTTTAGAAAATATCTTTGATTTTGCATATAATTGAAAGTAAATTTTGAATGACACAAATTGCAAAGTTTTAGGATGCAAATTTAAGAAAGAGTGAAAAAAATGGCTAGTTACCAATTTAAGGAATATAATGAGGAAACTGAAACTTTTGAAACGTTTTATGAACGATTGGAACAGTTTCTCATATTGGAGGAGGCAGGGGATGAGAAGAAAAAGGCTTATCTCCTAACCCTCATGGGAAGTAAAACATATGGTGTTTTGAAGAATTTGTGCAGTCCTATTCTACCTAAAGATAAAACTTTTGATAACCTAATAGATATCTTGAAAAGGCACTTCTCTCCAAAGCGCTCAATTGTAGTAGAGAGGTTCATTTTTTTTAAAAGAATGCAATTAAAGGAAGAAAGCATCTCGGATTACTTGGTGGAAATTAAGCGTTTGGCTTCCTCATGCAACTTTGGAAATTTTCTGGAGGATTCTTTACGTGATAAAATGGTTTGTGGTTTATATAATGCCAAAATACAAAATAGAATTTTGTCGGAGGGCGACATTTCTTTAGCTAAAGTAATTGAGATAGCATTATCTATGGAAGCAGCCGAGAAAAATACAAAATTATTTCACTTGGAGCAGGGTGAAGATTGTGTAGATAAGTTGAGGATGGAACGCAAGGTTGAATCAAATTTCCAAAATGGCAAATGTAAACATTGTGGTAAACAGCATAAAGAACTATGTAGATTTAAGGAGGCGATATGCTTTAAGTGTAATAAAAAAGGACACATTGCCTCAATATGTTGGAGCAGTAGAAGAAATCTAGGGCAACATCAGAATCAGCCGGAAAATATACATCAGATAGGAGACCAAGAAGAGGAGGACGAGTATGTCCAGAAAATTATAAGCGTGACGATACCTGAGTATAAAATTAATTTTGCCTCAAGTGACCCTCCCTATCTGATGGAGTTAAAAGTAGAAGGAAACTTTATTAAATTTGAAATGGATACGGGTAGTGGTCTAACACTGATATCAGAAAAGGATTTTAAAAATAGTCTTCAACACTTGAAATTGGAAAAAGCGAGTATTATTGTAAGAACTTATGATGGTACCGTGGTACCCATTCTGGGTAAAATCAATGTCAAAGTGGAGTGTCAAGATATTACTTACAAACTTAGAGCGTTGGTGGTGAAAGGAGAAAAGAGGGCTTTGATGGGAAGAGAATGGATAAATAGATTGAAATTGGGCTGTTTCGCGGTAAAACATATGCCTGTGGAAATTACCATTGAGGAAATTTTGAAGGAAAATCAAGCCCTATTTGTGGAGACAACTGAACCAATAAAAGGTTTCACATTTTCAGTAAACATGTGTGATGTGAATCCAATTTTCCATAAGGCTCGTTCGGTGCCTTTCGCCATTAGGCCAGCAGTTACTGAAGCATTAGACAAAATGGTGGCTAAGGGTTATCTATGTGAGGTGGCGAGCAGTAAATGGGCCACTCCAGTGGTTGTAGTGCCGAAGAAAAATAAAGAGATCAGAATTTGCTGCGACTTCAAGGTAACTCTAAATAAATATTTGGACACTGCGGCCTATCCCCTTCCCACACAGCAAGATTTATTCTCCACATTGGCCAAGGGAAAATACTTTTCTAAATTGGACTTGAGGAACGCTTATCTGCAATTAGAGGTGGACCCAGGCACCCGACCGTTACTAACGATAAATACTCATAAAGGGCTTTTCAGGTTTAAGAGAATGCCATTTGGATTGGCAAATGCGCCCAGTTATTTTCAATCTGTAATGGATAGGGTTTTGTCGGGTATAGGAGGCGTAATTTGTTATATTGATGATGTCCTTATAGCCACAGCATCAATTGAAGAACATCTGGCGTTGTTGAAGACTATATTTGCTCGCTTGGCGAAGTATAATATCAAACTAAAGAAAGAAAAATGCCTATTTTTGCAAAAAGAAATTGAATATTTAGGACATCTTGTCACGGGAGAGGGCATCAGACCTTTAGATCATAAGGTACAAGCAATACAGAAGGCCAAAACGCCTACGAATATCTCTGAATTAAGGTCATTTCTTGGTTTGGTAAACTTTTATGGGAAGTTCATACCCAATTTGCCAGAGCTTTTGAAGCCTCTTCATGAGCTTCTTCACAAAAAACGTCCTTGGGTTTGGACAAAGGAATGTGGAGAGGCCATTGACAAGTGCAAGAACAGCATTACCTCTGAGAGGGTGCTAGTCCCATATGATACGACTTTGCCATTGTGTTTGGCCACTGATGCATCGCAGATTGGAGTGGGCGCTGTGTTGTCACATATTATAGAAGGCCAGGAGAGACCGATTATGTTTGCCTCTCGGACTTTATCGGGAGCAGAACAAAATTATTCTCAGATTGAGAAGGAGGCTCTAGCCATTATATATGGAGTTACCAAGTTTCATCAATTTATTTATGGAAGAAAATTTATTCTTATTACAGACCATAAGCCATTGGTGACCATTTTGGGCCCAAAATCAGGAATCCCCACCTTATCTACTTCAAGATTGCAGCGTTGGGCGCTTATTTTGTCAGCTTATACTTACGATATTAAATTTCGAAGAACTCAAGACCATGGGAATGCAGATCTTCTGTCACGTTTTCCTGTGGGCTGTGAAGAAATTCCAAGATTAAATAATGTCTATGCTTTATCCTTTGTGGAAGAATTGCCGATCACAGCAGAGGAAATTGCCACGGAAACTGAAAAAGACGAAGTGCTCTCATTGGCCAAATTTTATACTCAGCAAGGCTGGCCTGAAAAGGTGGCTGATCACCTCAGACCTTATTTTCAAAGGAAACTTGAGCTAACTGTAGATGGGGAGTGTTTGGTTTGGGGAATGAGAGTTGTCATTCCACCATCTCTCAGAATAAAAATGTTGAACTGTCTTCATGAGACTCATTCCGGTATGAACAGAATGAAGGCTGTAGCAAGATCACATTTTTGGTGGCCAAATTTAGATACCCAAATCGAGTTTTTGGTGAATAAGTGCAGAAGCTGTCAGCAATCCCAGGATGGGCCAAATAAGGGAAAATGGCAACCCTGGAAATGGTCAACCAGACCTTGGCAAAGAATTCACATTGATTTTGCAAATAAGGAAAACATTAATTTATTAATAGTAGTAGATAGTCATTCAAAGTGGATCGAAGCCATCCCAATGAGAGAGACCACCACACGCAAAACCATTGAGCAACTACGGCGACTTTTTTCTTCCTATGGGTTACCGGAGGAACTTGTATCTGATAATGGACCTCAGTTTACTGGTAGTGAAATGAAAGGTTTTCTGGAAGGAAATGGAATTAAACAAACATTGATCCCGGCGTACCACCCGCAAAGTAATGGCTTGGCTGAAAGAGCGGTTAGAACTATTAAGACTGCCCTGGATAAAAATAAAAGGAAAATTGGGGATACCATTCAAGACACCTTATCAAAAGTTCTTCTGGCATATCGAAGCACCCCGCATGTGACAACGGGAAAGACTCCATCAGAGCTCTTTATTGGGCGTGCGCTTCGAACCAGAGTATCGTTGATACATCCCAGCTTGGCATCTAGAGTTAGGGACCAGCAAGCCAGGCAAATGAAGTATGATCGGCGAACCCATTTGGAAGAATTCCAGATAGATGATTTAGTGTGGTGTAAAAACTTTAGAGGTGGTGATAAATGGATCCCAGGAAAAATTGTGGGCAAGAAGGGAACTAGAGTCTACACCATTTTGATCCACGGACAGGTAAAGGCCTATCACAGGGATCAAATTAGAAAAAGGTGGAGGAATGGTGAGGAAGATGAGAGTGGAGATGGAGAGCGTCAACCCGAGCACTCAAGAGGAGCAGGTCCCAGTGCCATAATCTCGGAGGTTGTACGAGACAGAGGTTATATGGAGTCGCTGTCGCCAGGACTAACTAGCCAGCGGTCGGATCAAGATTCAGAGGTTCAGAGTGATACAGACGATGGAAAGTCATTGGAGCCTCTTCGCTCGCTGGACCCCGAGGCCTTGAAAGAGGAGGGTCCTGTCCTAAGGCGGAACCCACCTCGAGCGAGGAGACCGCCTGTGAGATTTCGTGTTTGAAGAGAGAAGATGGTGATATATAGCTAGCAATAAATATGTATATATATATATGTTTCTATGAAAATGTTAATCTGCAAGACGCAGGTTATCATCATCCCTTTTTGATTTGTTTTTGTCACTTTTTGGCGTTTCGAAAATAAACAATAAAAGGCTGTATCAGACTTTACTAAGACAATAAAGATTTGCTAAAAATAAATGTGTACGAAGATGTTGCATTTTTTAATATTCTATTTTATACGCCAATATTTAATTACGCCAGAAATTGGCTATTTTAATATTGCTTATATTGAATATGCCTATGCGTATTTTTTATTTTATTAAATATTAATTTTTACAAACATATATTTATATTCTTTATTCGATATTTAGTTAATATTCAAAATAGACGCTCAAAATAAAATAGAATAAAATTTCAATATATATCGAATATTGTAATTTTAAACTTATTGATCTATGTCACATTGTTATATTATAGTGTTATATTATAGTGTAACGTTTTTTTTTTGCATTTTTACACTATACTATAAAATGTTTATATTATGCCGTGAGAGTACAACTGAGAGTACACACTAAATTAAATAGTAAGAATAATATATTTATATAATATAATTATAAATGCAATATATTAAAATATTAGAATGTTATCAAAAAGGTGCTTTTTAAATTAAATTAAAGGGACCTTAACAAAAGTAAAACAGTACTATAAAATAATGTTATTTCCAATTAAGGAAAACATATTGATGTTAGAGTTTCAAAGAAAATCTAAAAATGAAAATGTTGTTAAAGTAAAAAATTAAATTGTGCTGTCTTATATTATTGTTTTTTATTGTTGTCTCTAATAAATGTCTTAAAGTTGCAAAACCTGTATATAAAGAAAAAAGAATGACCGTTTCTCTTTATTATATTAATTAATATAATTGTTTTAGACTTATAACTTTATATTCGATATTTATCATCATATTTGGTTTGCTTGGTAACAAAAAAACTGCGAATATATTTATTTATCTCTGGCGATTTGAAAAATTATAAAATATAAAATATCAGTTTAACTAATATATATATATTTGAAGTATATAATTAATATGATGAAATCTTTTTTAAATATATAAATTTCTCAAATATCTATTTCAAAAGACTGCAGGTATTTTATTGTTTGACAACTTCTAACAATATTTTTTTATTAAATGAATAGATTCATATATATCACCTGATTGTATTCACGTTTTGAAAAATATTAATGCGTGAATTTTTATAAATTACATTAATCAAAAAACAGAAACAAATTTCTAATAATTATTTCGAAAATTTTATCTCTGGCGATTTGAAAAATTATAAAATATAAAATATCAGTTTAACTAATATTTATATATATATATATTTGAAGTATATAATTTATATGATGAAATATTTTTTAAATATATAAATGTCTCAAATATCTATTTCAAAAGACTGCAGGTATTTTATTGTTTGACAACTTCTAACAATATTTTTTTATTAAATGAATATATTCATATATATCACCTGATTGTATTCACGTTTTGAAAAATATTAATGCGTAAATTTTTATAAATTACATTAATCAAAAAACAGAAACAAATTTCTAATAATTATTTCGAAAAATCGTATTATACAAACTGAGGTAGTAGCGATTTCTTACTTTTTATTTAAATTATTTTTCTTCCTTTTCAAATCGTTAAATATTTTTGTTAATAACCAATTTCATTGAGCTGAGAATATGCCGAAAAAACGCAAATCTACTGACTTAGGACAGAAAACGAAAAAGGCTAAATCTGTTGCAATTAGTAGAAGAAATGAAACTTCTAAAATATCATCTCAACGATTATTAAATGTTAGACAAAATATGGCTAGAATTCGTGCTAATGAAACTCCAGGAGAAACATCTCAAAGGTTATTGGAAGCTAAACAAAGCATGGCTGTAAGTCGGGGAAATGAAACTCAAGGAGAAACTACTGAAAGGTTATTGAAGGCTAGACAATATAAGGCTATAAGACGGGCAAATGAAACTAAAGGAGAAACATCTTAAAGGTTATTGGAAGCTAAACAAAGCATGGCTGTAAGTCGGGCAAATGAAACTCAAGGAGAAACTACTGAAAGGTTATTGAAGGCTAGACAATATAAGGCTATAAGACGGGCAAATGAAACTAAAGGAGAAGCTACTGAAAGGTTATTGGAGGATAGACACAATAAGGCTATAAGTCGGGAAAATGAAACTCAAGGAGAAACTACTGAAAGGTTATTGAAGGCTAGACAATATAAGGCTATAAGACGGGCAAATGAAACTAAAGGAGAAGCTACTGAAAGGTTATTGGAGGATAGACACAATAAGGCTATAAGTCGGGAAAATGAAACTCAAGGAGAAACTACTGAAAGGTTATTGAAGGCTAGACAATATAAGGCTATAAGACGGGCAAATGAAACTAAAGGAGAAGCTACTGAAAGGTTATTGGAGGATAGACACAATAAGGCTATAAGTCGGGAAAATGAAACTACAGAAGGTACCTTGCAAAGATTACGACTAAATAGAGAAAGAGCTTCTATTATACTTAATAACCCTGATGATAAATTTAAAGGATATATTATTAAGGGAAATAGTATAATAATAGAAAAAAATTATTTAGGTGGCTTAACAGAAATTTGTGAACATTGTTATTCAAAGAATTTCAAACTTGAAAGGCCGATGGATAAAAAGTTCCATTATTGTTGTCAAAAAGGAAAATTAGTGCATTTGCATAAACCTAAATATCCGGTGTTCTTAAGAAATCTACTTACAGAGAATTCTAAAGAAAGCAAATGTTTTCAGAAAAATATTTGGAAATATAATAGTACATTTGCTTTTGCATCATTTGGATGTGCACATTCTGACATAAATATCCCAAAAGGTGGCCCAGATATATTTAAAATTAATGGTAATATTTACCATTTAACTTCTAAGAATATTTATCCAACTGAAGGAAACGTTCCTAGGTATGCTCAGTTTTATATTTTGGATTCTCAACAGGCCCTTAATATTCGAAGTGCAAATCCCGCAAACAGAAACTTGGATTCTAATATTCTTAGGGATATATCATCTTTCTTGACCGAGCACAATATATTGAAGAATTCATATAAAATGATGATCGAATTAGAAAAAGAAATTACTAAAACAGAAGGAATTGCTCCAAATTTGATGCTTTCAATAGTTGAAAACCCTTTTCAAGACCAAAGACGTTATAATGCACCTAGAACAAATGAAATTGCAGCTGTATTTCAAAATGTTGATGGAGAGCCACCATTTAATAGAGATATCAGAGTTTACAATAAGAATTCTAATGAAACCACAAATATCTCAATTTTACATCAGCATTTGGATGCAATGACATATCCACTATTGATTCCACATGCTGAAGCAGGGTGGCATTCTGAATTGAAAATCCCAACTACTAATAGATCAGTTACTCAAAAGATGTTTTATTCAAATAGATTCGCAATTAGAGATGAATTTAATCAATTTTTACAATCTGGAAAATTAGTGCAAATTTACGCTGTTGATGCATACACAAAAATGGAAGCATCCCGCCTACATTATATTAAAACTCACCAATCAAAACTTAGGGTAGATTTATATGAAAGCTTGAGAAAAAATTATAACCATCACAATACGGAATGGAATCAAATTGAAAATCCAATTGTATTGCCATCGTCTTTCATTGGAAGCTCAAGAAATATGCAAGAACGATATAGAGACACTATGGCAATTGTGCGAAAGTATGGGAAGCCTGATTTGTTCATAACCATGACGTGTAATCCGAAATGGCTAGAAATAACAGAAAACCTGAACGGCAGCTCAGTTGTAAACAGGCCAGATATAGTATCAAGAGTCTTCAATTTGAAGAGTAAAGAACTAATTAGGGACCTAATAAAGAATCAAATATTTGGCAAAGTGGTAGCATATGTCTATACCATAGAATTTCAAAAGCGTGGTCTTCCACATATGCATTTATTGTGTATTCTCGACGATAAAAGTTAACCTAATAATTCAGAACTAATTGACAAGATTATTTGGGCAGAAATTCCAGAAGAAAATGATCCATCTGGTTTGAATCCATATGTTTTGAAGCATATGATTCATGGCCCATGCATCGGATCTGATTCAGGGAAATTTCTCTGTTTAGACAGTCGAGGAAAATGCAAAAAAGAATTCCCTAAATATTTTCTAGAAGAAACAATCGCAAATTTGAACGGCTACCCAAAGTATCAGCGCAGAAATACAGGGAAATCGTTCAAATTAGAAAATAAGAATATAAGTGTGGACAACAGATGGGTTGTGCCATATAGCCCATTTCTTCTGAAAAAATATGACTGCCATATTAATGTGCAAGTTTGCACGTCTATTAAAAGTGTAAAGTATATATTTAAATATATACTGAAAGGTCATGTTTGTGCAAATTTGGAAATTAAATACAATTAAATAAAAACATATTTGAATTCCAGGTATGTTTGCGCTCCTGAGTCTATGTACAGAATCTTTGGTTTTGATTTGTATAGCAAGTCTCATAAAATTGAGCGCCTTCCTGTTCATTTAGAAGATATGCATTCATTGGTGTTTGAAGAACAAGATGATATATTAGAAGTTATAAATAAGCCGAATAATAAAAAATCTATGCTTACTGCATATTTTGATTTGAATATAAATGATCCAGAAGCTAGAAACTATACATATGCACAAATTCCTGAACACTATATTTATAATAAGAAGGAAAGAAAATATCATAAAAGAAGCAGAGGTGGTCAAAAGGTAATATCAAGAATATATCCTGTGAGTATTAGCGATTCTGAACTATTTTATTTACGAACATTATTATTGCACAGAAAAGGAGCAACGTCTTATGAAGACCTGAAAAAAATAGGAAATTATATATTTCCGGATTTTAAAAGCGCAGCAATTGCATTGAATTTGGTAAACGATGACATGATGTGGGACAAAACTATCAATGAAGCAACAGAATCAAAAATGCCTTATCAAATCCGGCAATTATTTGCAATGATTTGTGTATTCCACTCAGAGCTTAAAAACCCTTTATATTTATGGAATAAGTACAAAGAATTTATGACAGAGGATTTTGTACACCGCAATATTAACAATTATGAAAACCAAGCATTATTAGATATTGAATCATTCTTTAAAGCGCATGGGAAAACCTGCGCTAATTACAATCTTCCTGTTCCATTTGCACAAGATGAGATCATAATGGAATATAATCAAGAAGAAGAAAGAATATTGGGAAATGCCTACATCTCTAATTTAAATTCACAGCAAAAGAAAATATTTGATATTGTTATAAATTCTGTAGAAAATAATGCTGAAAATCAAAGACTATTCTGTGTCGATGGACCTGCTGGAACAGGAAAAACCTTTCTCTTTCAAACATTAATGTGCTTTCTTAGGGGAGCTGGTAAAATAGTTCTTCCCTGTGCATCAACTGGAATTGCAGCAACACTTCTTAAAGGAGGAAGAACCTATCATTCCTTATTTAAATTACCAATTCCTTTGAATGAAACATCCATTGCAAATTTTGATAAAGATAGTAATCTTAAAAATGAAATTATCTCCTCATCATTAATTATATGGGATGAAATAAGTATGGCTATTGGATATGCTCTTACAGCTATTGATAGAAAACTACGAGATGTCATGAGAGACGAAAGACCTTTCGGTGGCAAAGTTATTTTATTTGGAGGCGATTTTAGGCAAAATTTACCCGTTATCAAACATGGTCATCCAGCGCAAATAATTGAATCTACTGTTAAGAGAAATCCATTGTGGTGTCATGTCAAATCTGAGAAACTAACTTTAAATATGAGGACAAAGAATGAAGTGATTTTTGCTGAATATCTTTTAAAAGTGGGCGAAGGAGAGTTGTTAAATGATTATAATCTTCCTCAAAATATAATTGAAGTTCCTCGAGCTATGATTTCTTCCGGTGACCTAAATTCTGAAATTTTTGGTGAGAAGTTGAATTTCAATAGCTTAAAGGACAATCCCGATAGGGCAATTTTATGTCCAACAAATGAAGATACATTTCAAATTAATAATGCTTTGCTGGACAAATTAGGTGGCACTTTTCATCATTATGTTTCAATCGATTTTATTGACATTCAATCTGATAATCTTGAACAAGATCAATTGAATTATCCAGTTGAGTTTTTAAATTCAATAACTCTATCAGGAATGCCTCAACATAAATTAAATATAAAAGTAGGAGCCATTGTTATTCTTTTAAAAAATGTTAATACAAAAAGAGGGCTTTGCAATGGAACAAGAATGATTGTAACAGAATTAAAAACAAATTTAATATATTGTGAAGTTTTATCAGGTCCAGCCAAAAATGAAATAGTATATATACCCAGAATTGATTGCTCATCTGGAGAATAGGATTATCCATTTAAAATGATTAGACGACAGTTTCCAATCAGGATCTCATTCGCTATGACCATCAACAAGTCTCAAGGACAAACATTTAATAAGGTAGGACTATATTTGCCGAATCCAGTATTTGCTCATGGGCAATTATACGTAGCATTATCAAGAATAACAAAAAAAGAAAATATAAAAATTCTAATTCAGGAAAAGAAAAATCAAGGGCATTTAATTGAGGGAAATTCAGCAATCTTTACACAAAACATTGTCTACAGAGAAATCTTATAAAATATCAATAAATTGCATCCCTATTCTATATTTTTATACCGTAATAATTTTGTAACCAAACTCTCCTCACCCAATATTTATTTTTATACGCCAATATTTCGCTAACTATATAAAAGGGTCCCGGAAGAGTGTACAAGTCTTTTCAAAATTAATTAGAAACTTTGGGAAATAACGCGAAAAAAAAAAAAGTTTAAAAAGCTCTTCAAATTCGCCATCAGCTCTATATTCGTTTCAAATGCCGCTCGCAAACTACATAGCCTCCATTGTAAGTTGGAAACCCCTGATTATTGGCGATTTTGAAATCACCTCTCAAGTCCTTCCATTGTTCTTTATTTTCCTTTCAAAGGTAAGCTTCAGTACAACAAGTCATTGCAACAAAATCTTCCCACTATAGATGCAGACAGATCCAAATCTACAAAAGGGGTTGGCGCTGGGGACATCTTGCCATCTCCCCTTGGACCCATACTCATACAACTTCACCGTGAATGCTCAGCCATAAGTAGCCCTTGGTCCCCAAGACCACAACTTTTAGCTGAGATCAACTGTGACCTACATATGAGACTAAATGTTCAACTATTTTGAGTCAAGGGTCGCAGCGCTATTGAAGGAATTAAGAAAAAAATGGCCAAAACGGCTTCACAATCTGACCTACCACTATGTTTCATAAACCGCCCAAAAGGTCTTGCTCACAGAGCTCGCAAAGAAAATGTGGACGAACCTTAATATATTGAAAGTATTTCAACAGGAATGTAAGAATAATAGCTGCCACTCCAATAATTTACTTTCCATGCTACCAAAATTAATCACTGCCCCACATCAAACACAATTTTAACTAACCACGACTACATCTAAGCGGACTACCTGAACATATCCAAACAAGACCCAATTTGCCCCCACTGTTAAAATGAAGACTAACCCATTAGCCATCTTCTCTTCCCCTGTCTAGCCTTCCAATACGAGAAGTTCCAGACAGCTACCGTTCTAGGAACTCCGGCATCCCTAGAAACCTTCCAATAAGGTAGATTGCTTGGCTTCACTTAATCAAATGGACTCCTGCAAGCCTTGTAAATTACACCAGTCCGGGTAGTTGGAGACGTCTGTACGCTCCAGGAACCGGAGTTTCTCAAATGAATTCTGTTTAAATTTTGAATATATATCTTTTCTCTTTTGTATATAATTCTCTAATATCCTGCATATTTGCATCTTCTTTATAAATAACCCCTAAATGCTACCTTCAATCTGTAAATAGATTTCACGAATACACTAACAATTGATTTAATCTAACTAAATTAGCATATCCATTCTTTGTACAAGTGCAAGTGTCCCTAGGGGGACATAGCGCTCTAAGTTGAAATAAATGAATAAATAATCCCCCATATTCGTTTTTGTTTGTGTGATTTTCTTCATAAATGTTATTATGTCTGTGAAGAAGGCAGGATTGTATGTGCTTTATTTCTTTTATTAGAGCGACGTAAGGCGCGCTAAGTTTGCTAGTCTTATTATTAAAGCGCAAAAATGTTTGTTAGTTTGTTTGTTCCCTAACTCCTCTCTTAATATTTTATTTTATACGACAATATTTCGTATACATATTACATTTAGTCCCGGAATTATTCAGGTAACTTCAAAATTATATTTAAACTTTTAAAAATAACGCAGTTAGCAAAAATACGCATTTAGCTCGACGTTAAGCTCGACGTTAGCGACACGCTCGGCCATTGATTGAAATAAAACGAAATAATTTGATATATAAATTTAAATTAAACTTTAAATACTTTTCATACTTGCCTTTTTACACTTTAATAACATTTTTCATTTTTAATTTCTCATTTTAGCACCGTTTTTATTTTGTGAAGGTCATTTTTATATTTAATTACGCCAGAAATTGGCTATTTTAATATTGCTTATATTAAATATGCCTAAGCGTATTTTTTATTTTATTAAATATTAATTTTTACAAACATATATTTATATTCTTTAATCGATATTTAGTTAGTATTCATTTCGATATTTAGTGAATATTCAAAATAGACGCTCAAAATAAAATAGAATAAAATTTCAATATATATCGAAAATTGATCTATGTCACATTAAATGAATAAATAATCCCCCATATTCGTTTTTGTTTGTGTGATTTTGTTATTATGTTATAATGTTGTTATGATGTTATTATGTCTGTGAAGAAGGCAGGATTGTATGTGCTTTAAAGCGCGACGTAAGGCGCGCTAAGTTTGCTAGTATATATATAAAGAGACAAAGGTCACCTCTCCTGTCAAAATAGACGTCAAAACTAGACGCCATCTATTGACCGTCACCGCAAACTAGCGGTCTCGGGTCGGAGACAAAGCCACAACATCAGCTTTGGCAAACTGAAAAGTGTCCACCTAGAGACCATGGTTTCGGGCTAATGGCCGTGTTGTGGCTTTGTCACCGACCTGAGACCGATAGTTTGCGGTGACGGTCAATAAATGGCGTCTAGTTTTGACGGGAGAGGCGACCTTTGTCTCTTTAAATTAATATCCTCCCGGCAAAATTTCCATACATATATATATATATATTATTTACAGAATATACGAAATAGACGAGTCTGCGACTGACTTAATTTAATTTTGCTGCCTATTTGAGAAAAAACGTATAGCTCTCCTTTTTTAATAAAACTTTGCAAACATAACTATATATTTTATATAAAACTATTCTAATTTGTTTGACATAATTTATATATAAATATATTTAAATTAACCTATTCAACAAATATATAAATCAAAATTCTAAATTATTATAGACGCGTATGATTCTATTAAAATATATATATTTGAGATATTAAATATTTTATTTCAATATATTTCACCAAAAATATATTTGATTCAAATTAGTTTAATCAGTTTGGTGGATAAATTTATTTTAGTTCGTTTGGAAAATATCTGATAATATTTTTACTCACTAGGATACAGTTGCTACAGGATAATCTTGTCTCTTTTTTGTGGGTGTGAATAACAGTAATTGTCACAAAGCAATAACGCGCCATTTATATATATAAAATGAAAGGATTTAAAAGCACTAATGTTTCTTTTATACATAATACAAACTTCTACTATCTTTACTGCGATGAAAAAATATATTGGGAGGGCTTGGCTCATCAGTAGTAACCCTCTAAGCGGTTTCACCAATTTAATCCAATAGACCGCTTCTCAGAGCTCTAATACTGTATTCGATCATTCTGATTATATATGTTACACTGAAGGGTGGAATCTTAGAAATGGTATTTATAAGTAAACTATGGACATAACTTATTGGACAGGAAAATTATATATAAATATTTGCATCGAGCATTGCTCTTCCGCAAACAATAAACACAAGGCCAGTTGGGCATAAATTAACACAACGCAATAACTTAGCTAAAATATCATTGCTCGATGCAAATATGTAATTCTACTGTCCTAAAAGCCTTTGTCCATAGTTTTCTTGAAGCCCATTTCTGAGATTTCACCCTTCAGAGCTGCGTATATAAGCAGAATCGTCCAATACAGGATTAGAGCTCTGAGAAGCGGTCTGGTGGATTAAATTGGCGAAACCGCTGGGAGGGTTCACCACTGATGAGCCAAGTCCTCCCAATATATTTTTTTTCATCGCAGTAAGGACAATAGAAGTTTGTATTATGTATTAAAAATTGGTTGTGTTTAAGATTTATAATATGTACAACAGTTTCAATACATTTCACGCGCTCCATTTGTTCACATCTTATGTCGTACATAGAATAAAGTGGAAAAATAGTACAAATGTGATATTGTACTGGGATAAGGTGCATAAATTAAGAAAAAGGCATCTCTTTATCGTTCAACTGAAAGTTCTAATGGCTTGCGCCATCTATCGGAATAAATATCAACTATTCTCGTTGATTTTTAACCATTCAAAAATTGGCCAAATATCCATTCTTAATTAATCAAGAAAAGCTGACCACGGACGCGTTTCGGGCTGTTGGCGCAAGCCATTAGCAACTTTCAGTTGCACGATAACGAGATGCCTTTTTCATAATTTATGCACCTTATCCCAGTAAAATACCACATTTGTACTATTCTTTCACAATAAATATTTTAGTAAATTAAATTTAATTGCATCTATCATTAATATTTTACACATAAATTTACTGGCAATGCGCTTCTTTTAAATATCATCAAATACTATCTCTACAGACCTTACTGCAATGATTTTAGTTATTGAATGAGAGGGCTTGGCTCATCAGTAGTGAACCCTCTCAGCGGTTTCGCCAAATCTACTCGATTCATATACCAAATTGAAATATGAAAATCATGTTTTAAATTTAGAAATGCGTCAAATGATCGAAACTTATGAAAGGCTTCAAAATGACCTTAAGTCAGAAATACCAGAAGAAAATCAATCTAGAGCAGATTTCTCCCAAAATTTCCCAGATATCTTCCCAGCTGCGAATATTGAAGAATATTGCGCTGGAGATTCAAGTAAACTTCAGAAAAGTGGAAATGAAAATGTTGATGACGCATTTTGCCAGGAAGATCCGAAATTTTCAACGTTCCAACCAGAAGCAGGTGATGATCAAACTGCTGATGCTGCCACCAACTCATCATCTTCAAACTCTAAAGAAAAGAATAAGCTTAATATTGGAACAGACAAGCAGGTTGCAGATCCTCGCATTGACAATGTGATTAATAACTGCAATAACGAGCATGGCGTTAACAAAAAGAAAATTATCAATATTATCCTAGGAATGTCGATGACATCCTTCAGCAAATATATTGGAATATATTGAGAATTGTGAATATTTTCGAAGTTCGAGGAAATAAAATCTTCCTAAAACCAGAATTCAACCACCAAAGTGTAATTGGTGCACTTAAATCTTTTAAGGAAGATCTAAAAGTTAAAAAGCTTCAACCAGATAACTTTGGTGAACTACCAGCTATAAACCCAGTAGCAAACTTTGATCAAGTTGGACGTCTTGATGTCTCCTACAAAGGTCAGAGCGGAAGCCTAGAAGAGACAAGAAGTTTCGGCCATATTGGAAAGAACGAACGCCATATTTCTGATCCCTATATTGACCAAGTCATCATGAACTGTGTTAAACAGCTGGAAATTAATCAACAGAAAATTGCCAATTTCAAGCCTGTAAAACCGCCAACTACTTTCCGCGATTTCTGGAAAATCCTAGGATTTAACTATCTTTTTGATCGAACAATCCACGATTTGATCCACATGCCTGGTGGCAAGATGCTACGTCTTCTCCTCGCCGCAGATGTCACCAGACTCTGTCCTCCCCCACACAGGAATGCTGTTTTTGGCGACTGTCTCCCCTGAAATCACATGATCATCCCCCACTCATTTTCACTCAAATTTACTCTGGAATCTTGGCCTTGTCATTTATTTTATAATATTACAGTGACATTTATTGAAAACACACGAAATAACCAAGTGTGAACATAATTGCCTTTGTCTCCTTCAAAAAACAGATGACACGAGAGACGTTCCACTTTAAGTTTTGTCCATGAGTGTAGATACGAATGCCGGCTAGGTAATATCCAGCATCAGCCGGAAACTGAATGAACCAAATAAATTTCTATCCTCAACTATTATAATAACAACATATCATCAACTATCATCAATCTAATCCATAAACTAAATTAAGAGAATAATAGTCAACCTCATTTTCAATCTGAATATAAATAAATATTTAAAATAAAGAAAGCATATCCTGACCAGGAGCACATGTGCTTTTTAGACGAAAGAGCGCCATCTAGTGGAACAGATATCAACTAAACGTTGATTCAACCTGTTCCCTGATATTTGGCCAACCCAATTTCTTGATAAATCAAGAAAAGTCATCCAAAAACGCGCTTCACGCTGTTGGCGCTCGTCAGCGTGGAGCAGGCTGTACCACTGCGACCAAAAAGATTTTTGGTCCCAGAGGCCTCTTGAGAAACCTAAAATGGGTATTTAAGGCTAAATTTGCGTAAATACGCTTAACACATAAAAAACATACATATAAATATATTCTGAAAATAGAGCAATCCATATTGTTATATTTGTTCATAAAGGGCACATCTTGGATTCAATAAATAATCTTTTATTTCCGATATTTCAATGGACTAAACGGCCATCTTTTTCAAGGATCTCATCCCCTCTCGCGGCAAGTCGTGCATTACACTTGAGACACGGGCGTCTCACAATCTCTTCGGGCGAAAATCATCCAAATGAAAATGTAATGTATACAAATAAATATCGTACAATACTAATTAAAATAAATGAATAAATAGAGTGAAAAGTACTTTGTGAGACGCCCGTGTCTCAAGTGTAATGCACGGCTTGCCGCGAGAGGGGATGAGATCCTTGAAAAAGATGGCCGTTTAGCCCATTGAAATATCGGAAATAAAAGATTATTTATTGAATCCAAGATGTGCCCTTTATGAACATATAAATATATGTGCTATGTACAAATATTTATGTATATGAACAAGATTAAAATATTATAAAATAAAAAGAGCTTCCAGGGTTAAGTTTCTTGTTCAACTTTTTATTTTCAAGCTTTCGGACTTGTCAGTCATTCAACAAGAGTATCACGTTAATAAATTAATGATAAATAGTATTTTATATGCACATTATATTATTTAGATATTTTAAATACTTATGATATTGAAAGGGAGAAAAAATTATTTATCATCAATTTATTAATTTGATACTCCTGTTGAAGGACTGACAAGTCCGAAAGCTTGAAAATAAAAAGTTCAACAAGAAACTTAACCCTCTGGAAGCTTTATTTATTTAATAATATTATAAATCAAATAAAAAGTTTAAAATATGTCTACAGGGAATTCAGTAGCCTATTGAGGTCCATGGGAAAGAAGATACTGATTTATCTTGAGAATAACAAACATCTGGGATCCTTGAAGAAATTGAAAATCAGACGAAACAGGAAGAGATAACACATCAACCAAGCTATAACGTATTAGGTAAAAAACGGGAAAACACTTCACTATTATATATATTATATATATATATATATGAAAAAACAATAGAAAAAATAAAAGATAAGTGGGTCAGGTGTTGATATTAAAAATAAAAAAGGCATCTCCTGACCACGAGCACATGTGCTTTTTAGATGGCAGAGCGCCATCTAGTGGAGCAAAAATAAACTAAACGTTTATTTAGCTTGCTCCGTTATATTTGGCCAACCCAATTTCTTGATTTATTTTTGCTCCACTAGATAGCGCTCTGCCATCTAAAAAGCACATGTGCTCGTGGTCAGGAGATGCCTTTTTTTATTTTAAATATATATATATTATAAATTGAAAAAATATTTACTGCTTGAATTTTAGATCATGTTGAAGATTGTGGTAATGCAGTCGTGGTAACAGAATGATATTAAAGAAAATAGTTTTGATCAGAGATTTCTTTATTTGAGCTGAGTAATATATAAAAAAAAACATAATTTGATAAAAGTAATGCCTGGCTTAAGGCGAGTAGAATAAGGGAAACAAAAGATTATTTACATAATGTACAAAGGTTTTGAGCCAGCCATTGGGATAAAACAACAACCAGTTTTATAGGGGAAGATTGACCTCTGGCGGTCGATTTAGCAGAGTATTTAAATCTATGAAATTATAATTTAAAATAAAATAATTATTTATATAACATATATATATATATTTTTTGAAGAGATTGAACAATCCATAATTAAAATTATATTTAAAAAAGATGCATATATTGGATTTATAATGAATTTTTTTAAATATATATATATGTAGATTAAACTGGTGAAACCGCTGGGAGGGTTCACCACTGATGAGCCAGGTCCTCCCATTAATGTTTTCCATTGCAGTAAGAGTAGTAGTCATTGTTTTATTTTTAAAGGAATCATACCCGTCTATAATATTTTCGTATTATGACGACTTCACTATATATTTAATAAATCTATTAATTTCGAAATTTTATTTTTTCAAATAAACAAATTCCTGGAAAGAACACCAAAATATCTGATGAAAGATTAATTAAACACCTTTTCGTCAAAAGTATTAGAGCTTTGGTTAGCTATTTTTAAAGGTATATGTAAAATGAGTAAAACGGGAAAACAACTTCACCATATAAAAATTCAATCTCTTAAGTTCGAAATTGTATTTTTCTAATAAACAAATACCAGGAAAGAACACCAAAATAGCTGATGATAGGTTAATAAAACACCTTTTCGACAAAAGTAGTAGAGTATTGGGTGGCTAGTTTTAAAGGTATATGCAAAATAAGTAAAAGCAAATTAAAACGTGAGGAAATAAAATTGATATTTTAGATGTCATTGTTTGTAATCTTCAGCTATTTAAATTGAGATAATAAATTTACATTGTAAATAATATTTATCTTAGTACATATATATACTCCATATATATCGCGTGGATGATTTGTTTACATGGTTAGAATCCCCGAGGAAGATAGGCTAACAGCCTCATCGAAATATTGGAAAAGTTATAATACATATTTTTACCCAAAATAAGCGTTATTTATTCAATATTTATGTCATAATTTGTATATACCAAGATGTAATCCCACCACAATCTATGCAATGTAGTGTCCAAAAAGGTTTAATAAAAGCTAGGCCTCGCGAAAAAGAGAGAACAGCAATTACCAGGATTGCATCATCCAGGAAGTAAAGGTCACTACCCAGGAACCATAAAACTAAGTTCAAAGACCTTCTTCTTCCTGGAGGATGGTAATGATGAAAAGACAATGGAGGTACCAAAATTCAATCACAGTTCAGCATGAACAACTAACAGCCAACCAAAAGTAACCACGTAGACGATCTCAACCAATGAGAGGCATAGAGAGTTAACGAGGAAAATCTCGGACTCAAAGTTAGGCGGTAGGAAGGCGACCCGACTAGGAGCAAGACGTGCCCAATTCCTTCTCACCAAGGTAACATTTTATCCGATCATGTGATAGGGAAGTACCCCATTTAATCTCAAACTTTCTTTCCCTTATTCGCGAAGTCTTAGATTCAACCCCATCCTGGTTTTCCTCTCGTTATTTCCCCTGTGGAACCCTACCATACCCTGTGGAACCCTAACTTTCTTAAATTCCAAAGGATTTTTGGCCTCTACATTTGGGAATCCTTGGATATTCTGGAACTCTTCTGGAGAAAGAGGACTGGAAATTTGATTTGTTCCCTCAGCGATGATGCCGTCTTGTTCTTTCATCGAAATTGTTGCCTCGGATGATTGCTCTTGTGGTTCGATCGGAACAACATCACGAACTTCGAATGTAAGTTCTTGATCCGTTGAATCGGCGCAAATAGGAGAAGGCTCGATGGATTCCTGGCCGATATCTTCGAGATGTAGAGAAACTCTAGACAGGATATCCAGGGCATCCTCCGATTGCGTGGCCACATCCTCAAATGACCGATTCTTTAACTCGACCAGTTGCATCTCCACTTTAAGACTGGAATAGAGATCCAGTAAGTCGTCATTGATTTTCTTTGTTTCCTCGATTTCGTTTTGCAACGATTCTCGCTGGGAATTTAATTCCCCCACGCGGTGCTTCAGCTGGTTGATCTCCTGGCAGCACCTCGCCAGTTGCTCGCGGAGGTTGGCTGCCTCGTTGAAGAGGCCGAAGGCGGTCTCAACCTTTGTGGCAAGGTCCTTCTGGGCCTTGCCAAGGGCAGCCTGGCAGGTCTCCAGCTCTCGCTGGGCCCTGGCCTCCGCAGCCCTGCTGTCATCTAGACGTTCTAGAAGACTGATCAGCAGGGCTGCGGCAATCAATAAAATAAGGGATAAAATCCCGGTTGCTATAATAAAAATCATTTTTTTAGTTATTTAATAACTTTTATAAAAGTTTTCAACTTTTAATATACAAATATTTTATATGATATATAAATAATAAAGGTGATTGTGTATCCTGGATATGTAATTTACCCAGAAACCATGTAGACTTTAACAGAAGGAGAATGTCATATCACACACACACGATATACATGAATATGAAAAATAATCTTACGCCTTTAAAATAGTTTCGAATTTAGATAACAGATGGCGCGCTTGTGCATCATAAATGAATATGTAAATATGATATATATTCAAATTGTAGATTCATCTTCCCTTCCTAAAGGTTTATTTTCCTAAATATTGTCCCAGAAAAATTTATTTAAAAAAAAGGGTTGATTAGTCTACTACTTGAATTGATCGGCAATCAACTTACAATTGTGATATTTTCTATAATTAAATATATAGGTACGTTACAGATGAGATAAAATCTTATTAATTCATTTAAAAATCTTTTCGTTCTAAAATTTTTATCACAAATTTACCTATATACATTAATCAACAAAACTTAAAAGGAAGCTGTATCTTTATATATAGAGATGAAAGATATTTGATACATAGTGGCCTTTAATTAAAAAAGACAATGGAAGAAAGCCTAAAAAAAAAAGTCTAATTTGGTTGAAAAAACTGCTCAATAAATTGAGCCTATATAGATATATGGACCCGGCTTCGCCCGGGTATTGTTCGAGTGGGGGTTGACTCTTGAATGAATAGAGCCCCCAACTGTTTTAAAACTTAAAGTAAAGAATTTTCTTTCAGCACAATGGAGATAAACTGCTAACATCAAAATTAAAAATTCTGGTAAAAATAATCTGAAATATAAGATCAATTTCACAAACACATCTAATGAATAGAGTGCATTTTTGGAGGAGTGGTCTAAACTGTTGATTTTTAAAAACCACGACCCGGGATCATCGAATCCAGTTTTGGGGAATTTGTTCTGAAAAAAAAAAATTGCCCCAATGGCCCCTGATTCTTGAAAAAGTCAAACCCCTCCAGTGATTGCAAGTAACCAAACTGGGCTTTGGTATCTAAAAAATGAAAAAAAAAATTTAATGATTAGTGTGAATAAAGGGAAATGGTCCTCGCAACCGGAAAATTTCACTTTCTCCACTTCACTCTCGGCAGTTCAAGAAGAAACAGCCAGATTAAACATTTTTAAGGGCACCTAATCCGGCATGTACATCGATAGTTAAGCAACTTTTAAAAATGTAATATATCTGCAATGCTGAAATACCCAGACTTGGATTATTTTTTTATTAGGTTATTGTTGGCAGTTTTAGAAAAATGTGGGAAATTAGATATTTTTACAAAAGAATGTACTTTTTAAAATGGCATAAAATAATTAGGAAATTTGCATCATTTTCTAATAGTCAAGGGCAATGTTAAAAATACCAAAAAAGCAAGACCAAATAAAAAATAAACGAATTATGTGTGATGTTTCAATAACAGCATTGTTACCTTATAAAGACAAAATTACTGAATGTATTCAGTACTTTTGTCCGAAGATGGTAACAATCCTGTTACTGAAACCACACATTATTTATTTATTTGGATTTGGTCTTGCTTCCTTGTGATTTTTATCTATATTTCAAAATATACCTCAATTCTTTTTTACCTAAAAAGCTTTACATATATATTGCCAAGACCATAAATAAAGGTAAAATGTCAAATGAGTTATTAATAAACCCTATATGGGTCAGGACAAGTGAAAATAAGGCCAACAATAGAAATATCTTTCTAAAAAATTAAATTTGAACGCTAGCTTCACAAAGGGCACAAAATTTGCTACCAGCTACATGCGTTCTTTTTTACTATGGTGTGATTTCCACAGGATGGATCTACATTATAATTTCTCCAGAGCTTAAGGTAGCAAACAGTACTTTCACAATAAATAAATATCAATGCAAAAAGCCAGAGTTATGATAGCATGTTGCAGTGTACTGTTGACCTGTAGGATAGAAAAAAAGCAATATTGTTTCCAAAGACTTTAATTTGAAAAGTATTATGAAACGTTAAATATATTATACTTACTTTTAAAAGCATAAAAAAGAAAAGCTATCTCGATTTGAATAAATTTAGTCTAGAAACAAACAACGTAAAATTATGCACCAATCGATCTCTGATTGTATATTTATTTATATAAATGAGTATATTTGCATATATATATATATATATATCTAAATACATTCATATAAAAAAATAGTTGTACCATATAAATATATATGAGCAGTCATATATTGCGAAGAAGATAAATATAAACCCTACCTAAACCAATGACAGAAAAAAATGTTTAGCCAACCCTTAAATAAAGCAGTTATTGAAAATTCATAGCTGCTGCTTACAATATAAATGCTATTAGAGCATAAACATATTACATGAAACAAACATATAGTAAAATATATGTAGCAAGTTATATTGTAAAACATACTTTTTTCAATAAATATACTTTTTACAACTTTAATAAAAAAAAATAATATACCTTATGAGATAAAAAAGTACACTTATCTTTAAAAATGTAGATCGTTATATGTACACTAATTAAAATTAAACGAAGCAAAATATATGAATAAGCTGCGAAATAAATAATAATTCCAATTAATTTAAATTGAAAAAATATTACTAAATGATTAAATAAAATCTACCTTCTAAAAAGGAAAAGAAAGTTTTTCGAAATGCAATTTTTGTGCTTTTAGCCTAAATGTTAAACCAAAACCTCAACTCCCTACGTGCGAAATTTCACAATACAGTTTTAATTAACCCAGGTTCCGGAGGCGTATTTATTTGATAATGATCGATTAAAATTATTTTCAAAGAGTTTAAATATATAAAAATAATCTTACCTTTTAAAGACACATTAATCGGGTAAAATTACAAAATTACAAATTAAAAACAAACAACGTGTAAAATTATTAACCAATCAAATTCATTTATCGTCGCGACCAGTGCGCCGCCAAGCGGTAAAAGGCTTGAACTAAGGAATTTTGGTTTAACATTTTTTAAAAATAGCACATTAAACCTTTTCGTTTTTTGAATAGCCTATATGTTAAACGAAATCTTCAGCTACCTACATGCGAAATTCCATAATGATTGAGTCAGTAGATTTTGCGTGATGCGATAACAAACATCGATTTCGCATTTCATTTTTATAGATATAAGGATGTGCTATGTACAAATCTTTATGTATATGAACAAGATTAAAATATTATGAAATAAAAAGAGCTTCCAGGGTTAAGTTTCTTGTTCAACTTTTTATTTTCAAGCTTTCGGACTTGTCAGTCATTCAACAGGAGTATCACGTTAATAAATTAATGATAAATAGTATTTTTATATACACATTATATTATTTAGATATTTTAAATACTTATGATATTGAAAGGGAAAAAAAAAGTATTTATCATCAATTTATTAATTTGATACTCCTGTTAAAGGACTGACAAGTCCGAAAGCTTGAAAATAAAAAGTTCAACAAGAAACTTAACCCTGGAAGCTTTATTTATTTAATAATATTATAAATCAAATAAAAAAGTTTAAAATATGTCTACAGGGAATTCAGTAGCATATTGAGGTCCATGGGAAAGAAGATACTGATTTATCTTGAGAATAACGAACATCTGGAATCCTTGAAGAAATTGAATCTTAAACAGAAATGAATAAAACACATCAACCAAGCTATAACGTATTAGGTAAAACGGGAAAACACTTCACTATTATATATATTATATATATAAATATATGAAAAAACAATAGAAAAAATAAAAGATAAGTGGGTCAGGTGTTGATATTAAAAATAAAAAAGGCATCTCCTGACCACGAGCACATATGCTTTTAGATGGCAGAGCGCCATCTAGTGGAGCAAAAATAAACTAAACGTTTATTTAGCTTGCTCCGTGATATTTGGCCAACCTAATTTCTTGATTTAGTTTTGCTCCACTAGATGGCGCTCTGCCATCTAAAAAGCACATGTGCTCGTGGTCAGGAGATGCCTTTTTTATTTTAAATATATATATATATATATTAAGAAAAATGCATCTATGCATTTATGCACCTTATCCCAGTACAATGTTACATTTGTGCTATTTTTTCACATATATATATATATATATATTATAAATTGAAAAAATATTTACTGCTTGAATTTTAGATCATGTTGAAGATTGTGGTAATGCAGTCGTGGTGACAGAATGATATTAAAGAAAATAGTTTTGATCAGAGATTTCTTTATTTGAGCTGAGTAATATATATAAAAAAAACATAATTTGATAAAAGTAATGCCTGGCTTAAGGCGAGTAGAATAAGGGAAACAAAAGATTATTTACATAATGTACAAAGGTTTTGAGCCAGCCATTGGGATAAAACAACAACCAGTTTTATAGGGGAAGATTGACCTCTGGCGGTCGATTTAGCAGAGTATTTAAATCTATGAAATTATAATTTAAAATAAAATAATTATTTATATAACATATATATATATATATATATTGAAGATTGAGCAATCCATAATTGAAATTATATTTAAAAAAGATGCATATATTGGATTTATAATGAATTTTTTTTTAAATATATATATATGTAGATTAAACTGGTGAAACCGCTAGGAGGGTTCACCACTGATGAGCCAGGTCCTCCCATTAATGTTTTCCATTGCAATAAGAGTAGTAGTCATTGTTTTATTTTTAAAGGAATCATACCCGTCTATAATAGTTTCGTATTTTGACGACTTCACTATATATTTAATAAATCTATTAATTTCGAAATTTTATTTTTTCAAATAAACAAATTACTGGAAAGAACACCAAAATATCTGATGAAAGATTAATAAAACACCTTTTCGTCAAAAGTATTAGAGCTTTGGTTTGCTATTTTTAAAGGTATATGTAAAATGGGTGAAACGGGAAAACAACTTCACCATATAAAAATTCAATCTCTTAAGTTCGAAATTGTATTTTTCTAATAAACAAATACCAGGAAAGAACACCAAAATAGCTGATGATAGGTTAATAAAACACCTTTTCGACAAAAGTAGTAGAGTATTGGGTGGCTAGTTTTAAAGGTATATGAAAAATAAGTAGAAGCAAATTAAAACGTGAGGAAATAAAATTGATATTTTAGATGTCATTGGTTGTAATCTTCAGCTATTTAAATTGAGATAATAAATTTACATTGTAAATAATATTTATCTTAGTACATATATATACTCCATATATATCGCATGGATGATTTGTTTACATGGTTAGAATCCCCGAGGAAGATAGGCTAACAGCCTCATCGAAATATTGGAAAAGTTATAATACATATTTTTACCCAAAATAAGCGTTATTTATTCAATATTTATGTCATAATTTGTATATACCAAGATGTAATCCCACCACAATCTATGCAATGTATTGTCCAAAAAGGTTTAATAAAAGTTAGGCCTCGCGAAAAAGAGAGAACAGCAATTACCAGGATTGCATCATCCAGGAAGTAAAGGTCACTACCCAGGAACCATAAAACTAAGTTCAAAGACCTTCTTCTTCCTGGAGGGTGGTAATCATGAAAAGACAATGGAGGTACCAAAATCCAATCACAGTTCAGCATGAACAACTAACAGCCAACCAAAAGTAACCACGTAGACGATCTCAACCAATGAGAGGCATAGAGAGTTAACGAGGAAAATCTCGGACTCGGGCGGTAGGAAGGCGACCCGACTAGGAGCAAGACGTGCCCAATTCCTTCTCACCAAGGTAACATTTTCTCCGATCATGTGATAGGAAAGTACCCCATTTAATCTCAAACTTTCTTTCCCTTATTCGCGAAGTCTTAGATTCAACCCCATCCTGGTTTTCCTCTCGTTATTTCCCCTGTGGAACCCTACCATTCATTAAGGACTGCGCCAGATATCATCAACCACCACAGGTCACCAATCCTACAGTAAGTCAACAGGATCTTACATAGGAACAACAATCAACAATCTCAAAAAGATAAAATTATAAATATATATATATATGTTATGAATATTTTTTGTTTGTGTTGTTGAAAAAGATAGAATTGGAGGTGCCGTCGTGAAAAAGTAAAGATAATTATTTACCCATCAAGTAGTTTTTTATTTTAAATTACTTGAAGGAAATTACACATAGAATTATTTTTCACAATAAAATATCGAATTTATAAAATAATTTCTCTCTCTCTCTCTATAATCATGAATTGAAAAAAAGGTAGGTTAGCTATACATATTTACAACAAATATTCAAAGTGGTATGTTCTAAATCTATGGTCAAAAATGTAGAACAAGTCAATGAATGAAAATGAAATATATGTTTTTTAAAAAATAAAATATTTGCATTTTAGATTATATATAATATATATATAATTTACAGAATATACGAAATAGACGAGTCTGCGACTGACTTAATTTAATTTTGCTGCCTATTTGATAAAAAAACGTATAGTTCTTTTTTAAAAAAACTTTCCATACATAACTATATATTTTATTTAAAACTAATCTAATTTGTTTGACATATACACCAATTATATTTAAATTAACTTATTCAATAAATATATAAATCAAAATTCTAAACTATTATAGACGCGTATGATTCTATTCAAAAAAAAATATATATATATTCTAGATTAAATATTTTATTTCAATATATTTCATCAAATATATTTGATTCAGATTAGCTTAATCATTTTCGTGAATAAATTTATTTTATTTCGTTCGAAAAATATCTTTCTGATAAGATTTTTACTCTCTAAAATACCGTCGCTACAGGATAATATTTCCTCTTTTTTGTGTGTGTGTGAATAACAGTAATTGTGTTTAACATTTATAACATAATATGTACAACAGATTCGATTCTTTTCACGCGCGCGTGAATTGCTTCATTTGTTCGCATTTTATGTCGTAAAGATAGAGGCTGCCTAGCTGGCATTCATATATATTTAAATTAAAGATACTTCGGCCAGTAAATCTTTTTATTATCTCGACGTTTCGACAAAAATCTTTTTTCCTTGTCAGGAGATAATGAAAACTAATACATTTGGCAAAGCGTTGAAAATTCTTCTTCTTATCTAGTTGCTTTGCCATCTTGAATAATTTTTAACGCTTTGCCAAAAGACTTCTGTATCATCCTGTTCATATATGAGTGTAGGTGGGGTGAATAAAGTATAAAAAAAAAGTAATTAAAATAATACAATAGGTTCTAGAGATGGGCTTATTTTTATTAATGTAATCTCAAGCTTTCGGCCATCTCTGCCCTTCTAGTTCTCAGTAGTATATTATAATACATTAGCGCGCAATCTGTTATCTGAATTCGAAACTATTATAGACGCGTATGATTATTTTTAAAATTAAACCAATTTTTGCGTAAGAGCGATTGATCGAAGCATATAATATATTTATAATTGTATGTATTTCTACTGTCCTCAAAGCTTATATCCATAGTTCATTTAAAATACCCATTCCAAGAGTCTAGCATCATTATCACTATAAAAGGAAAATCGAAAAATGCAATATAACAGCAGTATGGAAATCAATCTGGGGAAACCGCTGGGAGGGTTCACCACTGTTGAGCCAGGCCCTCCCATTAATTTTTAATTGAAGTAAGGGCAGTAGAGAAAATTGTTCAATTTTTAAAAAGAATCATACGCGTATATAATAATTCTTCAAATTAAAGATACTTCGGCCAGTAAATCTTTTTATTGTCTTGACGTTTCGACAAAAATCCTTTGTCCTCGTCAGGAGCGAAAACATAATTGTTTCAAATTCTCACAGGAGTATATAAAACAAATAATAACAAACGCCGTTCTATATTCTCCTCTGTGTTATGTTCTCGCTTTACATACTCCTGTAGGAGGTCAGAGATTCCTGAAAACTTGAGATTACATTAATAAGAAGATACACATCTCCAGACACCTGTTGTATAATTTTGATCTATATTTGCATGATTCAAATCAAGTAAAAAAGAAATTTATATCAAGTAGTGATATGCAAAAAAGTAAATATGTCCTTACACCACCCAAATGAGCATTTTAAATGATAGAGCGCCATATGGTAGTATAAACATCAAATATACGTTAATATAAGCTTATTCCATATAGTATTTAGTTAACCCATTTTCTTTAAGAAGCAAGAAATTCCAACCACGTACGCGTTTCGTGCTGTTTGCTCTCATCAGCGGTTTAAGCGGACATGACTATATAGGACATCCCGGGTAGTTGGCGACTTCTGTACGCTCCAGGAACCTGGGTTACTTAAATAAATCATAATGACTATATAAACACACGTCTATATATAAATATTTACTATCTACATGGTTACACAAATTTGAGGGTAGAATATAAATAATGTAGTGTTTAATATATTATTCATCTGAAAATGCATTTTAAAAGAGATGTTTATGATGTGAGTCAATAGTAACCCATAAAATACTTGGTAAAATGATTAAAAGTGAATCTGTATATATCCAGGATACCATTGTTTCTATTATAAATTATTAAATAATTTGTTAAATATCATATTTGCAATTCAATGCATTAAAAGTTAATAACTTTTAAAATATTCATTAAATAATTTCAAATAAAATGATTTTTATTATCCTAACATGTGTCCTTACCATGTTGCTGCTCATAGTAGCAGCCATAATAATTGACCTCCTGGAGCGCCTTGAAACCAGCAAGGATGCCACAGCGGACGCCCAAAAAGAGCTGGAGGCATCCAGAAAAGAGGCTGAAAAGGCCCAGAATGATTTAAAAATCAAAGACCAAACAGCCTATCGCCTTTACATCGAGGCAAAAGAACTTCGCGAGGAATTAGCGCGAACTTGCGAAGCAAAGGATGAGCTCCTGCAACAAGTGAACCAACTAACATCAGAACGCGGAGAGCTGCTGCAAAAGAATGAAGCCAACTACAAAATAACAACGGATCTACTCGATTCATATACCGAATTGAAATATGAAAATCATGTTTTAAATTTCAAAATGCGTCAAATGATCGAAACTTATGAACGGCTTCAAAATGATCTTATGTCAGAAATACCAGAAGAAAATCAATCCAGAACAGATTTCGCCCAAAATTTCCCGGAAATCTTCCAAGCAACGAATATTGAAGAATATTGCGCTGGAGATTCAAATAAACTTCAGAAAAGTGAAAATGAAAATGTTGATGACGCATTTTGCCAGGAAGATTCAAAATTTTCACCGTTCCAACCAGAAGCAGGTGGTGATCAAACTGCTGATACTGCCATCAGCTCATCATCTTCAAATGCTGAAGAAAGGAATAAGCTTAATATTGTGACACAGAAGCAGGTTGCAGATCCTCGCATTGACAATGTGATTAATAACGGCAATAACGAGCATGGCGTTAACAAGAAGAAATTTTTCGATATTATCCCAGGAAAGTCCGTGATATCCTTCAGCAAATATTGGAATATATTGAGAATTGTCAATATTTTCGAAGTTCGAGGAAATAAAATCTTCCTTAAACCAGGATTCAACCATCAATCTTCAATTGGTGCACTTAAAACTTTTAAGGAAGTTCTAAAAGTTAAAAATCTTCAACCAGATAACTTTGGTGAACTACCAGCTATAAACCCAGTAGCAAATTTTGCTCAAGTTGGAAGTCTTGATGTCTCCTACAAAGGTCAGACGGAA
Organism: Cordylochernes scorpioides; assembly: GCA_030710605.1. Lineage (NCBI taxonomy): Eukaryota > Metazoa > Arthropoda > Arachnida > Pseudoscorpiones > Chernetidae > Cordylochernes > Cordylochernes scorpioides. The sequence goes on along the minus strand of CP092863.1, from coordinate 208,803,159 downwards.
AACACTGAAGAGACAAGAAGTTTCGGCCATATTGGAAAGAACGAACGCCAGGTTTCTGATCCCTATATTGACAAAGTCATTATGAACTGTGTTAAACAGCTGGAAAATAATCAACGGAAAATTGTCAATTTAAAGCCTGTAAAATCGCCAACTACTTTCCGCGATTTCTGGAAAATCCTAGGATTCAATCATCTTTTTGATAGAAGAGGAAGAAATAACGTTTCAAGCCCCAACACTAGATACCTTCATGGCAATAGAATGAACTATTTGTTAATGTAAATAATAAAGTTTGTGTTTTTTGGTAATTGTGTGGATTTAGATTTTTTATTACTTTTTTTTTCAGAAAATTTTGTTTATATTACATATTCCTATATTACATTTCCTTTATTTCATTATGAAAATTGAAAATAATTTCGTGCTAAATTTCATAAAACAATGAATATCTTAACACACACATATATTATATATACATATTCATTTGTATCTATATATGTGGAGAGATAGACAGGATATATATATTTTGTTCTAAATATATACACCTGATCTTTTATATATTTTTTTATTTTCTCATATACAGTAAAACTCCATGAGAGGAGACCTGTGCTAGAAGACACCTCTCCACAAAGGACAGTTTTCATTCGAAAAATTACCATTTTTACTATTTATCAACTCTCCGCTAGGAGGACACCTCTCTCTAAAGGATATTTTGGATCTGCAATAAGGTGTCCTTTACAGGGAGGTAGTTTTACTGTATTTATTAAAAGCAAAATAAGTATATTTTGACCCCTCACATGAGCCTTTAGATGACAGAGCGCCATTTAGTGTAACAGAAATCAACTAAACATTGATTTAAACCTTTCCTCAATAAGCACATGTGTGCGGTGTGATTGAGCAATCGGCGCATTCAAATCTACGATGGTAGATACAAAAGTTCTAAATTTCCAGTCACAGATGCCTATAAGAAACTACCAGTTCAAAGACAAGAAAGAAACTCTATCCATAAAGGAAGTGTTAATACATCTAAATAACTTCATGGTGCTGGCGCTTAAGAAAAAGGATATCGAGGCTTGAGTGGAAAAAAAACGACAAAATGTTAATCCCTACATTAACCAAGTCCTCAAGAACTGTATTGAACAGCTTCTAGGGATTCAATTAACACTTTGAGAACGGACGATTCTGCAGTTGCATAGGAGGCAATAGGGACTGATGACTGAACGGCGGTCGCACGTGACATTTTACAGGTCATTAGGTCAGCTGACATTCCCCCAACCCACTGATAGAGAGACAAGAAGGTATGGGACAAGATCCTGGTGGGTGTGAATTCGTGTCGGCCGCCGGCGATTTTATAATTAATTTTGAAAATCGAGGAAGCGAATTCACGTCTTTCTGGCTTGAGGCCAAAACGGCAAGGATGCGAATTCACGTTCTTCGGGCTTGAGGCAAAATCGGCAAGGATGCGAATTCATGTCCTTCGGGCTTGAGGCAAAATCGGCAAGGATGCGAAATCTCGTCTTTCGGGTTGAAAGTGTCAACAATACATTGTCAATTTATCTCAAATAAAATCACTAAACACATTTGTGGTCATTGTGTGTTTATTTATTGTTTAATATTGTTTTTCTCTTTAATAATTGTGAATCTATCATATTTATAAATAAAGGGTGAAATTTTGTTATTAAGTCAAAATTCATCTAGTCAAAATATTAATACCAAAACCTCTCTACACAATAAAATACTTTACTCTCTTAAATCAATCTCTACCAATGATTTGATCAATGAGGTTTTAGAATGTACGAGGTGTGTTCATAAGGTATCGCGACTTTTGTGTGTTTTTTCAAAAATTATTTATTTATTCACGAATACCTATTTTGTCCCCTTCAAAGTAATCCCCATGAGATATTATAGACTTGTGCCAACGGTTTTTCCAATCTTCGAAGCACTTCAAAAAATCATTTTTTAAAAATCTTTTTCAGCTCCTCCTTCGATGCCGTCTTTATTACGTCAAGCGTAGCGTAACGTCGTCCTTTCTTGGGCCTCTTCAGTTTAGGGAACAAGAAAAGTCACAGGGGACCAGATCTGGAAAATACGGTGGTTGCGGCATCATTAATGCCGTTTGGCCAAAAAGTCGCGCACAAGCAACGATGTGTGAGCAGGGGCGTTATCGTGGTGCAAAAGCCAATTTTTGTTCTTCCGCAAATCCGGGCGTTTGTGGCGGATTGCATCGCGCAAATTGCGCATAACCGAAAGGTAATATTCCTTATTGACCGTTCTACCCTGTGGCAAGAACTCATGATGCACCACGCCTCTGCAATCGAAGAAAATTGTCCGCAAAACTTTCACATTCGACCGAACTTGGCGCGCTTTTTTCGGTCTTGGTTCGTGCGGCAGCTTCCATTGAGATGATTGAGCTTTGGTTTCCACGTCATAACCATAAACCTACGCTTCGTCACTAGTTATGACCCTCTGGAGCAAATTTAGGTCGTCGCGGACAGAGTCCAACATATCATTAGCAATGTTCATGCGATGCTGTTTTTGGTCGCAATTGAGCAATTTTGGTACGAATTTCGCGGCGACCCGTCTCATGCCCAATTCATTGATAAAAATCGAATGGCACGAGCCAATCAAAATGTTTAGGTCCTCAGCAACTTCTCTAACGGTGATTCGACGATTGGCCAATATCATTTTCTCCACTTCATTAATTTTTTCGTCCGTTGTTGAAGTGCTCGGGCGTCCGGTACGCTCTTCGTCGTTCACATCTTCTCGGCCTTCTGAGAACATTTTGTACCACCGATAAACGTTGCTTCGGTCCAAGGTAGCTTCTCCCTATGCCACAGTCAACATTCGGAATGCATCCGCGCACTTAATTTCGTTTTTCACACAAAATTTGATACAGGTTCTTTGATCCATTTTTTTTAATAGGTAAAAATCGAAGACAATCCAAAACACCTGCAAGCAAAGCAGCTGTCAACAATTAAGTGAACATTCAAAATGGCCGAGCTTGTCGGCATAAGTGAGAGACATGAGTACCAACATAAAGCCAAAAAAGATCGAAATTCGAATATACGTAACCCGCGAAAATTCAAAAGTCGCGATACCTTTTGAACACACCTCGTATTCTATCGAAGAAATGGGAGTTTGAATTTTCTTATTTAAAGGAAAAAAATTCCGCCTTAAAAATAGTTTCACGAATATTATTTATATATACTTCTTTAAAATAATAAGAAAAATGGAATTGCTATATGGAGCTAAAATTGTTTTATTATTATTTTAAGTTAATAGTGTTTTTATTTAGAAGGATTTATGATACTAAAATTCTAGAAAGATGAGATAACCAAATTCTCTAAGGAAATCCATCACTGAGAAGGGCTATCTTTATTTTCAATAATTAATTTAGGTTATCGTAAAGATAGAGGTTGCCTGGCCGGCATTCATATTTCTATAAAAAATAAACACTTCGGTCAATTAGAGTTTTTATTATAATACAACACAACACTTTTACAGTGTTGTAAATATTAACACAACACTTTATTACAGGTATTACTATTTACAATCGAACTTCAGTTCATTTAACTGGCGTTGTTGTCACTTGTTGAAGACCTTGGGGTTCAGGCAGATGGTATTGCCAACAATGATCAAGGAATTGACAAGCCGAAGAAGACTCCAGTAGAAGATAAACTTCCTTGTCGGCTTTTTAGGCTCCACGTCCAGTAGTCTCTGTTGATGATATGCAAGTCCATCCATGCATTTCTTCATGATCTCATCGACCTCGTCTTTGTTGTAGGTGTTTTTCTGGGTTCCAGGAACTCTTGCATTTTGTTTTGAAGTCAATTTTTGTTTAGACAGAACCTTCTTATCAGCCTTTCTGATTCCAGAGTTGTCTGGAATGGGTGACTTTAGAGGTTCAATATTGTAAATGCTCTCAAATTGTGGAAGCGAATCTTCGGTTTCTGAATCTTCATCTATATCCAAGTCGTAGATGCATCTTCGAGCTTTGAAATTTTTTACAGCCAATGGGCCGCCAAGCTTGGTAGATAGAGGTTTTCTAGCAGCTGTTTGAACTTCAGAATTCAAGCCTTTGTTGCAAGTTTCTATAGTCTGGCAGGTATGGTCACCGGCCTCGGTGAACTTGGCAACTTTCTCAAATTCCAAAGGTTTTTGGCCTCTACATTTGGGAATCCTTGGATATTCTGGAACTCTTCTGGGGAAAGAGGACTGGAAATTTGATTTGTTCCATCAGCGATGATGCCGTCTTGTTCTTTCGTCGAAGTTGTTGCCTCGGATGATTGCTTTTGTGGTTCGATCGGAACAACAAAACTAACTTCGAATGTAAGTTCTTGATAGGTTGAATCGGCGCAAATAGGAGATGGCTCGATGGATTCCTGGCCGATATCTTTGAGCTGGAGAGAAACTCCAGACACGATTTCTAGGGCATCCTCCGATTGCGTGGCCACATCCTCAAATGACCAATTCTTTAACTCGACCAGTTGCATCTCCACTTTAAGACTGGTATAGAGATCCAGTAAGTCGTCATTGATTTTCTTTGTTGCCTCGATTTCGTTTTGCAACGATTCTCGCTGGGAATTTAATTCCCCCACGCGATGCTTCAGCTGGTTGATCTCCTGGCAGCACCTCGCCAGTTGCTCGCGGAGGTTGGCTGCCTCGTTGAAGAGGCCGAAGGCGGTCTCATCCTTGATGGCGAGATCCTTCTGGGCCTTGCCCAGGGCGGCCTGGCAGGTCTCCAGCTCTCGCTGGGCCCCGGCCTCCGCAGCCCTGCTGTCGTCCAGACGCTCTAGAAGACTGAGCAGCAGGGCTGCGGCAATCAGTAAAATAAGGGATAAAATCCCGGTCGCTATAATAAAAATCATTTTTATTAGTTATTTAATAACTTTTATAAAAGTTTTCAACTTTTAATATACAAATATATTATATGATATATAAATAATAAAGGTAATTGTATCCTGGATATGTAATTTTCCCAGTAACCATGTAGACTTTAACAGAAGGAGAATGTCATATCACACGATATACATGAACTAGACGTATGACCCGGCTTCGCCCGAGAATTCCCCCGATTGCAATTTCCTTCATACTGAAAGTACATCAATAATAAATATTAGAAGTGCCATAGAATAGCAATACAGAAGTAATACATAAACTACAGGAAAAAAGTGTGCGTGATGGCAAAAATTGTATTATATTATTGTTTAGGTATTTGATTTAATTAATATAGTTGATATAATAATATATATTTATATTATATATAGGCGAATGACCCGGCTTCGCCCGAGAAATCCCTTGGGTGCAATTTCCTTCATACTAAAAGTATATCAATAATAAATATTAGAAGTGCCATAGAATAGCAATACAGAAGTAACACATAAACTACAGGAAAAAAGTGTGTGTGATGGCAAAAATTGTATTATATTAGTGTTTAGGTTTTTGATTTAATTAATATAGTTGATATAATAATATATATTTATATTATATATAATATAAATGAGTTTTAAAAATTGTTTTAAAAAATGCATCGGCCGGGAATCGAACCCGGGCCGCCCGCGTGGCAGGCGAGCATTCTACCACTGAACCATCGATGCTTTAAAAAAATGGCCATATTTAGGTATTTATTCCATTCCGGATTAGTCCGCGTAAAAATAAGTTCTTCAAATGAAAAAAAAAAAAAAGAAATAGCCAAAAATACTAATCAAAATGCAGCCGAAAATTTTCCTCAGGTTCATAAAAAGCGATTGCAAAATTTGGTACCAATTGGTTCAGTAGTTTTGAGTTTATCGCGAAACAGACAGACAGAAATTGACTTTTATATATATAGAGATATGAAAAAGAATCTTACGCCTTTAAAATAGTTTCGAATTTAGATAACAGATGGCGCGCTTGTGCATCATAAATGAATATGTAAATATGATATATATTCAAATTGTAGATTCATCTTCCCTTCCTAAAGGTTTATTTTCCTAAATATTGTCCCAGAAAAAATTATTTTTAAAAAAGGGTTGATTAGTATACTACTTGAATTGATCGGCAATCAACTTACAATTGTGATATTTTCTATAATTAAATATATAGGTACCTTACAAATGAGATAGAATCTTATTAATTCATCTAAAAACTTTTTTGTTCTAAATATTTGAATGTAATTCTACTCTCCCAAAAGCTTATGTCAATAGTCTTCTTGAAAACCATTTCTGAGATTCCACCCTTCAGTGCTGCGTATATAAGCAGAATCGTCCAATACAGTATTAGAGCTCTGAGAAGCGGTCTGGTGGATTAAATTGACGAAACCGCTGGGAGGGTTCACCACTGATGAGCCAAGCCATCCCAATATATTTTTTCATCGCAGTAAGGACAGTAGAAGTGTGTATTATGTATTTTAAAATTGGATCTGTCTCCTTAAAAATATAGAGGACCACCGAAGTCAAAGATTTTCCATTTTCCTGAGTTTTTTCATCTAATTGTATAATATGTACATCTATAAAAGGGTTGAGTTGGCCAAATATCACGGAGCAAGCTAAATAAACGTTTAGTGTATTTTTGCTCCACTAGATGGCGCTCTGCCATCTAAAAAAGCACATGTGCTCGTGGTCAGGAGATGCCTTCTTTATTTCTAATATCAACACCTGACCCACTTATCTTTTATTTTTTCTATTGTTTTTTCATCTATAAAAGTATATTTATATTTATATATATGCTATAAATGATTTGTCTGTTGTTAGATAAAGGGTTGATAAGACGAAGGATCGATAAGATAAAGAGTTGAAGGTGCAGTCGTGATAAAAAAAAGATAATTATTTACCATCAAGTAGTTTTTATTTTCAATTACTTGAGGAATTATTACACATTAGTTATTTTCACAATATATAGAATTTATAAAGTTAATGCTATATTAGTGATTCGAAAAGATAGATATGTTAACTACGCATATTTACAACAAAACTGAAAGTCATTCTAAAAACGAGGATAACAAAGTAAAAAAGCGGTCTGGTAGATTAAATTGGTGAAAGCTGTGATGGTTCACTACTGATGAGCCAAGCCCTCCCAATATTTTTCATCGCAGTAAAGACAGTAGAAGTTTGATTTATATGTAAAAGAAACAATCGCGTCCTAATGTTTTCATTTGTTGTATATAGATGGCGCATTATTGCTATATATTGAAATATTTTTATTAAAATTTTATCAATTATATGCTATATATATATATATCTTATATAAAGAAAAAAGATAAAGAGATTTTCTGTTGTATTTAGAATTGTAGAGATTATCTTGATTTTGGTTATCTTGAGGATTAAGCTATGGCGGTGCAGTCGTGGTTGAATAATCTTGAAATAAAAATAACAAAAATAGTTTTGATCAGAGATTGTTTTAATTGAGCTAAAGTAATAAGAACATAATTTGATTAAAGCACTGCCTGGCTTAAGGCGTAAGAATAAAAAGAAAAGCTTATTTACATAATGTACAAAAGTTTTGAGCCGACCAACGGGGAAGAGAAAATATCTTTATTTTACGGGGCTGCTAACTAAAATGAATGATTTTTGAGCCTCGATGGACGCAAAAAGCGGAATATATACAAAGCATAGTTGGAGGGGCCCGGGGGATGGGTGGCCAGAGATCATCGCCAGGTGAGGCCAGGAGAGCCGGGATGTAGAGGAGGACCGGGGAGGGGGGGGGGGGGGGGGGGGGGGGGGAGGGGGAGCAGGGTGGTGATCCGCGGAGTTCAGGGTGTGGCAGAGACGGGTTCAAGGGTGTTGAGCCCAGGGGTGACCGTGGAGAGCAGACAGACCGCAATGTTTAAAGTATATGATTTTTAAGCCCAAAAGGTGTAGCAGGCAGACAAGCCGCAATGCACAATGTCAAAGTATCAAGGTGCTGCACGCAACCAAGGCTGTTCAAAAAGGTTAGATTCCCCAGGCCAGGGAAAATAAAAGAAAGACAGCTGTTGTTTAAATAAGAATATTAGATAAAGCGAGAATGAATCAGCAACTGATGGGAAAAGATAGATTTTTTTTTTGTAAAAATGAATATATTAAAGTTTTAGATAGATTACTGGTGAGGGTACCAGAGCTAAGACGACCAACCAGAAAAGTACACCATAGATTGCATAGCGCGTTCAAATGGGTCGCTGCGTAAATCGATTTCTCGAGCAGCCCGCGCCGTCGAATCGCCAAACCATTTGCCCTCTGTCCTTGGGTTACAGAGACAGCGTCAGGGGCGATCACATACGCAGGGCAGGTCGCGAAAGCGATCTTAAACAGCGGCACATGCCAGAATTACGTCTACGAGCGGCCGCCAATGACCGGTGTTAACCATGAGGTGAGGAGTCCGAGTCACTCAGGTGATCGGAATCCTCCGCGCGGACGCGTGGCTTAAGTCTATCAGAGGCCTTTAGGAACTTCAGGCAGGCTCGCCAAGTGCTCCTGTTGAAAATAAAGTATTTGAGTGACCGCGGAGTGAACCCTAATTCGTCTGCACAGGTGGAAAGAAGGTGGAATCTAAGGGCATCAAGGCTGCTGCACTCAAGCACGATGTGAGACAGAGTTTCTTCCCTGTCAGCGTCGCAGTAAGGGCAGGAAGGATCGTCAATGACGCCTATCCTGTGGGCGAAACTGTCCGTCCACGTGTGTCCCGATAGCAGGCCAACCACAATGTGCTCGCTAGGGACGATGTACGCATACCTTTTGTCTAAAAGACTCATTGGAGTAAGGCCAAAGCGGGTGTGGATAGAAGGAGCTAGAGAGAGGAATCTGCTTTCCCATGCTTCACGCGCCCGGCCGTAGATTGCCGATTTTACAAACGACAAAGGAGCGAGTTTGTAACAGCTTGGGTCAGCAGACTCAGCACCCCGCTTTGCGAGTGTGTCCGCAATGTCATTACCCACGTTCCCACTGTGGCCCTTGATCCATTGTATGGTGCATCTGTTCCCATTGCGATTCAATCGCGAAATCAGTAGCAGAGCTCTGTCGATAAGGTAATTACCAGTCTTAGAGTTCAGAACTGACTTCACGACTGAGAGGTTGTCCAGGAAGAATCCTAAGGTTAGATGATTTGGTAAAGTGGTTGCGTTTTCAAGTGCCTTAACCAATCCAAGGGCTTCCGCCTGAAAGACAGAACAACGAGGGGACAGAACATGAGATTCACGTATTTCAGGTGCACAATCGAGACAAGAGAACCTGTGCACGCCGGCGCCAACTCCATCTCTGGTTTTGGAACCATCTGTATAGTATGCCACGTGGAAGAAAAGAGTAGGAATATTACTGGGAGCGGAGTAATAGGGGGGGGGGGTAGGGGAGAGGATGTGGAAAGGGAGGAGGCTCGAGTGGAATTTCAGCGTCAACCAATCCATACTTTTTAAGGTATAGCTCAGTTTTAGCCGAGATTTCCAGATCGAGAGGAAGGACTCTAGAGAGGGAGATAAGAGCAGCGTTGCTGGTTGATCTGAAAGCTCTACAAGCTCTCACTAGGAAAGGCCTTTGAGCACTCAGTAGAACATTCAAGGAGCGTTGAGAAAGATTAGGAAACCATACCGCCGAGGCATAGGCAATGGCCGGAACAACCACTTGCAGATACAGAGTTCTCAAGGCGCGGTAACCAAAACCAAAGTTGAGATTAGCGGCTGCGGTCAAACGCGGCAACATGCCGCGGACCTTGGCGCAGACTTCAACTACGTGCTGGTAGAAAGATAGACGTTGATCAAATCTCACTCCCAGCACCTTAATTGAGTCGCACCATTGGATTGGCCGTCCGTGGATAACCAGATCCCGGCGCGGTTCAGGCAGTCTCCCGTGTGGTCTGAGGAGAACCATAACCTCGAAGCCATTTCTGTCTCGATAGGTTCACAGAGTGGTGCTTCTGTGATGAGTAAATTAATTTAAATTCTCAATTTGTATTTATTCAGTGAATTATTCATTTATGAAAATGTGTAATATATATTATTTATAATTAATTAATTATATATTTCATTTTTTGTGGTGTATAATAATTTATATATATAAAAATTTGTATTACTGATTTTTATATTTACAGATAACTTCATTAAATCTACTTTCATCATTGCTTAACATATTGTAAATAACTACCTTGCGATTTCTTCTATCTGCTTATGTTGTTGCTTATTTGTTTAATGTATATGTTTAATGCTCTTTTTCTTAGTTGTTTATTTTCTTTTTGATAATTATGTTACTTACTCTACTACCATATGAATTATTGTAAATAGTTTCACGCGCATTTATCCAGATAGGATATAGCGTGTTTTTTTGCTACTGGTAAATAAATATATATTTAAAATTATTTTTATATGGCTATGAATCAATATAAATATGTCTTATATATCTCTTTTATCTTTTTCTCTCATTATATAATTATCTTCTTATATATAAAATAAAATGATTTAAAAGCGCGAATGTTTCTTTTATACATAAAACGAACTTCTACTGTCCTTACTGCGATGAAAAATATATTGGGAGGGCTTGGCTCATCAGTGGTGAACCCTCCCAGCGGTTTCGCCAATTTAATCCACCAGACCGCTTCTCATTAAATTTGGATTAAATTGGCGAAACCGCTGGGAGGGTTCACCACTGATGAGCCAAGCCCTCCCAATATATTTTTCATCGCAGTAAGGACAGTAGAAGTTCGTTTTATGTATAAAAGAAACATTCGCGCTTTTAAATCCTTTTATTTTATATGTATAGATGGCGCGTTATTGCTTTGTGTTAATCTTCTTATATAATAATATATTTTTAAATTATAACTAAAATACATTAAATAACTGAACTTTTAATCATGAATTTAAATATTAGAAAAACAATATAATAGGAAAGCCCTCGATAACTTAGGTGGCAGGCGAAGGACTGTGAATGTATAAAGGAAAAATTCATTACATAATACCATAAAGAATCAAATGAAACATAGTCTTCTTCTTCTTTCTTATCTCCACTCAATCATATTAGGGGACCAAGCTTTGATAACCATCAGGACTGGGTGAAGTAGAATGCGTCTGCCTTTGTCATTAAGACTGGGAGCAATACTCAGTGGCAGGCCGACTTAGCTCCAAAATAAATGGCCACCTCTGACATGAGGAACAGACGCCATGTGCAGCTGCTCCTAACATGGAGTACAAACGCTGCTCATCCAGTATCTCTCGATAAGGAGTCCTGACAGGGTACTATCAGCCGGGCCAGCTGAGCCCAGGTTTTTTAGTGAGCTTGTTACTGCTCCCCCTCCTTCTTTTTTATCCGGGCTTGGGACCGGCAAAGACGGAGTTATGAAACAGTTAAATTTCACAATCAATTTATACAATATGAAATTACATTCTTAGAGTAGATATATCAAATTATTGAGCCTCTCTATCAATTATTTTAGAAGTTTGCAAGAGTGTTTATTGAAGCATGAATATAATTCTGTGAATAATCCATGCATATAATTTTAGTTAAATATCTAGTTACATGGGCCCCTAAATCTAATGGCGTCTGGTTAGAAATCTGTGAAGTTGCAAAATGGCGACTGTCTTCTTTTGGAATTATGTCAACGTCGATTTATCTTTTTCAAATGATTTTTAGAGAAAATAATTGAGAAATTGTGTGTGTCATTATATAATATAAGTATTTAGATGCATATATTGTAAATATAAATTAATAATAATGTCTCCATCACATTTATATGAATCAGCTATATTTTTAGAACCTCAAATCTTTTCAAAAACTCTAATATTAGCTAAATAATGTTTGAGAAAAGAAAGAGATTGAAAATGGTTTATTTTACGAATAATTTTGAAAAAGGTAATAATATATGTTTAAATAATAATCTATATTGTAACAAAGTATTTATTATTTTATTTTTTATGTTTATATTTTGCTATACTCTGTATACTTACCTCTTTTTCTAATCTTTTGCATATCACTCATAGTTTCTTCTTACCTGAAATAAATTGTTGTCTCATCCATAAGTTGGTCTTCCCTAATTTTCCATGTTGAAATATTCATCATATGAATAGAAATGTATAATAAAAAAAGAGAAATATTAATTAATAAACATAATGAATTAAAATAATACAACAGGTTTCTGGAGAGAAAGATGTTTCAATTCATAATATTAATGTATTCTCAAGCTTTCGGGCATTTCTCACCTTCTACAGGAGTATAAAACGAACAATAACATCTAACGGCTATCATTATTGCTTGTTTGTACTCCTGTAAATTGGATGAGATGCCTGAATATTTGAGAATACATTGATAAAATGAAAAGAAGCTCATCTCCCTACCCAGTGGCATTATTATAATTAATATCCAGGATATTATATATATATTATAAATAGAAAAAAAAAAGATATTTTCTTTTGATTTTGATTATCTTGAAGATTATGCTGCTCGTAATGCAGTCGTGGTTAAAATATTGAAAGTATATACTAAAAATAGTCTTGATCAAATCAATAATTGTGCTAAAGGAATATATAAAAACCTAATTTGATAAAAATACTGTCTGGCTTAAGGCGTAAGTATAAAAAAATGGAAAACTTATTTACATAATGTACAAAAGGTTCGAGCCGGCCATCGGGAAACAACAACAATGAGATTTTATAGGGTAAGCGTGACCTCTGGCGGTCGATTTAACAGAGTATTTGAATCTATGAAATATATTTTTTTAAATGACATAATATTTTAATATAATATATATATATATATTAAATAAAAATGATTTTATACCACAATTATTTTTCAAAGAACAAATTACTCTGTTTAAGTCCACCGCAAAATGTCGCGGCTTTCACAAAAAAACACCTATTGTTGTTGTTTCCCGTTGGCCGGCTCAAATTCTTTTGTAGATATGTAAATAAGTCCTTTGTTTTCTTTATTCTTACGCCTTAAATCGGGAAATAATTTCTCAAATTATAATTTCTATACTTTATTAGCAAAATTAAAGAAAATTGTGATCTAACGTTTATTTTGTTAATATCTTTCCCCTACTGCAAACAATATGACAAAATACTCATGTATCTAAAAATAATCAGCATTAGCAAGTAATATTCTATATCTCAAAAAAAAAAATATTTTAAATAATATATATGTTGTAATATATTCCAATATATACCTATATCCCCATGTGTTATATAGCTTTAGTGTAATTGCCAATGTGACAGAAATAAAATTTCGAGTGAGTGACAGTCGGCGCCTGTAGAGGAAAAAGGTCCGAAAAACAAGTCGCGTTCCCAGGTGTGCCCCTTTCTTACTCAAACAGATTAGTCCGCTTTGAGACACGAGGATTGACAGACCCCTCTCGACAGATCTCCCCTGACCGGTGTCGGCTTCACTTACTCTCTCGCCATCTCTATGGTGACATCCAACATCCCTCGTCCTTTTGTGTAATCCCAATCACGCCTGAAACCACTGTAAACATTGTGGCCACCACGATTGCAACCAACATGCCACACTACATTCATCCAACAGGATAACAAACTACATTACTACATATATATTATTGTAAATGTAATATATATTAGGTATCATTGCTGGCCTTAGCCATTTTAAAGAATATTTCATCGGAGAATCAACAGAGAACTTTGTCTATAGAGCGAACAGGTCAATGTGATGGCTGAAATTGCCAACCTCATTATCGAGATGGTAATTATAGATGGTAACTCATCACTGATATGATTTTCGTTGCTTAAAAATGGAGGCCGATGTATAAAAGTCAAACCTGCGTATCCAAAAGCATTTAGAAGAAGGTGAACACCTCCTGGAGCAGGGTTGAGAGACTCTGAAACTCCAGTATCAGAAATAGATGGAGCCTGATTCATCAACATATGGCTTGGACTGATCCACGCCAATCCTACATCTATGGCTAGCCTTCCAAACTCGACCTCAGCATGGAACTATCTGGCCGACGGTTTTGTACTAGAATCAAAGAATTATCAATTCTCAAGGAACAATAAATTCTCAGGAAATGAATAAAAGTATTTGGCACTAGTCCATACTAGTGAACTGGACTTCCCAGGTAGTTGGCATTCTGCGATCCCAAAACTTGGATTATAAATATCTCTCTTTTTATCGCCTCAGTTGTAATCCCTTCCAGAGGGTTTATCCAGTTTGATAATTAAATCGTTAATATTGACTTTCTATGTTCAAAATAAACAACTCAGATACACTCATGGACAAAAGGAAGTTGTACCTTTTAACATGTATATCAGGATTCAGACAATAATTCTGAAAGACATTTGATACACAGTGACATTTATTGAAGATACACGAGATAACCAAGTGTGAATAAAATTGCTTCTGTCTCTTTCAGAAAAAAAAAAAAACAAACTTACCGATGACAAAAAATACTTTCCACTTTCTTAAGTTGTGTCCATTAGTGCATATGGCCAATTTACGGAGATATTTTCGAAAAATTAAAGTTAATTTTATATTTTACCGATAGATGGCAGAAATTCATCAGAAATTTTCAATTCAACAATCGTAGTATGTTCCTTCTTTATATTATCACCCTTATTTCTTTCTTCATTGCTCTTCTTTTAGCTTTTAATAAACCTATTATGAGAAAATTAAGGAGTATTCCAAAAATTATTTGTTTGAGAATAAAAATATATATAATTAAAATTCGTGTAATTTCATCTTCTTCGATATCGACTATTAATTATCTAGATAAGAAAGACTATATATATTAGATCAATAGATTGAATGGTTATATTTAAAATAGAAGATCATTATCAAAAATCGCATCCAACAAAATAAGAAAAAGAACTCGGAGAGAAAAATATCAAGGAGAGGTTGACAAAAAATATGATAGAAGATATCTTTCAATAGTTCAGGGATTGAGATTAAAAATAAAGGAAAGAATTGAAGACATTGGAAATGCGAATTAAGAGAAAACCAAAGACATCTGAATGGACATTCGTGGTGTCGCTGGAAACCCACTGGCGATTCTCCACCAAACTCTGTAGTGGTGACAGAGGCGCCTTGTTCTCTGTACATAGTATGATGCTTATACATAATTATCTTTTTTAGACATCTGAATGGACATTCGTGGTGTCGCTGGAAACCCACTGGCGATTCTCCACCAAACTCTGTAGTGGTGACAGAGGCGCCTTGTTCTCTGTACATAGTATGATGCTTATACATAATTATCTTTTTTAAAATAGTACAGACTGTGCACTTTTGAATGTATTGACAAGATTTCAATAAAATTATTTTAATTGTCAATTGTCTAAATAGACATCTTGAAGATAAAGGCTGCCTGGCTAACATTTATTGTTCTTGAAATAACAGAACTACGGGATTGTTTTAAGAATACGTAAATGGACAGACAAATTGACAGATTGAAGCTCTTTGGTTCCAAGAACCAAAACGACGTGAATGGCGAGATAGGTTAGACATAGAAAAGTGTCATAAGGGAGATTGACAAAGAGGGCGGCTATGGAGGACAACAGGACAAGACAGTTTCATGACAGCAGTGCAACAGCACATAGTTCTCATAAAGACGCGGACGAAGTGTCCCGAAACGGACATTCTGAGGGATAGTGGTGTTACAGAAGATAGCGTTCTCAGATCAGTGGATGTCGAAAGGTATGCTGAAGTATTCCCAACCTGGAAGTGTACTGGCTTCATGGTAGTGCTACAAGGTTACATTTACTGGACAGTTTTAGAAGTGACATCTGATGTGCCAGGAGAAGATGGAAGAATTTCTTCAGATTGCGACCAAATGGCCTAGCCTGAAGGCGTGGTAGAAAGCGTAAAAGATCTATAATACAATATAATTCGGCTTATGATTGTAGAACGGAATTTGGCAATTATACCGCAAATGTTTATTTTGAACGAAAATACAAATTTATTTTATGGAGAAATAACGATTATTTCTAACCTTAGGGATGAAGTATGAAAGGATGAATTGTGAAGAGTAATGATAGACGGAAAAATGGGATGTCCAGGGTAGTCTAGTGGACATGGCATGTGCCCGGTAAGCGGAACACTGCGGTTCCCATCCCCGGACACTTTATATTTCCGTTTATCATTACTCTTTACAATTCATCCTATCATACTTCATCCCTAAGGTTAAAAATAATCGTTATTTCTCATCAAAAAATTTTTAGATTGTCGTTCAAAAGAAACATTTGCGGTATAATTGCCAAATTCCGTTCGTAAAAGATCTATCTAATTTTAGTGAATTTCTACCATGTAGTAGCACAACTCTAATAAAGCACAAATATATGCATCCTTGTATGAATCCATGACCCATCTTTGAATTATCCTAAAGAGACAAAGGTTGCCTCTCCGGTCAAAATTTGAATTATCCTATTGATAAAGAGAACACAAGCGGCTCTGCGGATGACTTAAGAATTTTATCAATTTTAAGATAAAAATATGATTAACACCAATTATTTCATTCGTAAATTTATCACGATCATTCGTGAGGATAATTCTAATGATATATTTTTTCCTTTATCACATTAACCGAACACCAAACATCTAAAAACATATTCATGATGCGTTATAGCACGCCATCTGTTATGACAAATGCAAACCTTTTTGATGCTTATATTTATTTTTTTTAAAAAGGCAATTATCTACGAACACACACACTTTACTGATATTATAAAATAATAGGAGGGCCTGGTTCATCAGTGGCGAACCTATCTAGCGGTTTCGCCAGTTTATTCTACCATAAGCTTTAAAACTCGATTGATCTCTTTTGCTTTAATACTGTCGCTCGTTTTCTCTCTGGTTCTTCGCGAAGACAACCGGTGGATCACCTACCCTGGCTCCGTTGCTTCACATCTACAGCTTTACCCTGCAGACAGCCCAAAGATCCTCTGAGAACCACTACTCACGTGGATCTCCTATCCCTCATGCAGTATCTCTCTGCCTTACCACTTGTGGGGGGACACGAAAGACTTACCAGAATAGTAGCTACTGTAATGTTGGCGAAAGACACCACAACAGCAACAAGTCTTTTAACACTCCTCCTTTATTGCCATCTTTAATCCACATTACATATGATCTCGAATATCAATCAACGGGTATTTACAGTAATTTACATCCTAGAGTCAATATAAACAGATATTTACAATTATTATCCCCAGGAAACAGAACCACAGCAGTAGGCAATTCCCACACTAGTCTCAGACTATAATAGGCTAAAGCGACATCTAATGCAGGAGGTTGTAGGTGTTTTCAGACCAATAGTCGCGACAATACCAATCCTAATGCTAAACACTTGGAAAATGTATTTTAAATCAGTGTAGCATCAGTATAGGGAGCTAGTTCCGAGACTTTCCGATTTCTAAATTACATATTTTATTTCTCAGACGATTTGAGACAAATAGGATACCATAATTCTGCTGTCCTCAAAGCTTATGTCCATAGTTAATCTAAAATACCCATTCCAAGAGTCAAACATCAGTATCACTATAAAAGGAAGTTCCAAAATTCAATATAACAGCGGTATGGTAGATTAAACTGGCGAAACCGCTCGAAGGGTTCACCACTGATGAGCCAGGCCCTCCAATTAATTTTTCCATTGCAGTAAGGGCAGTAGAAATTGTTTTATTAAAAAAAAAAAGAATCTTACGCGTCTAAATAGTTTCGTATTTTGATAACAGATGGCGCGCTAGTGCATCTTAATATTTACATGTCATATTAAAATATATTAACATTACAATAATTTAAATTGAAATATAGATATTCATATTTCTATTATTTTGATTATTTTTTAATCTTTAACTATAATTATAAAATATCAAAAGAATTTATAGTAGGAAATGGAAATTGTTCTTTTTTTTTTTGTATTTCAAATTAAAATATTTGATTAAAACTAAGGATTACTGAGGTGAAATTAATTTCATGAGACTTTAAAGAAATTTGGTAATTGCGATTCTATATTAAAAATACTTATGAAAGGAGAGTGTTGCTAACTACATTTGTAATTAGAAAATTTTATCTTTGTTTACCATTATTGTTTGCGTTTCACCATTGTATTAAACCTAATCTAATATGTCTTCTTCAATTCTACTTTTCAAATAAAAGAGTAATTTAAATAAATAAATAAAAATTAGTTCTTTATTTTTCATTCTATTTAAAAAGGAAGAAGTTAAAATGTCATTTTTGAATTTAAACTCGTGTTTTCAAATACAGGTTGAGTACTTATCAAACCTAGGATCTCCTGTGTTCTTCAACTTGATGTAAAGTTATTCACAAAATGAGTAATATCAGGATATTATTTCTAAGAACCAATAAAATCTAAAGGTGACAAGATTATTAATTAAAACGATAAAATTTGTAACACACATCTCTAGACCGCTCTACTATTGTATTGGATTGGTTTTTGGATATACCATGTATTTTCTATAGAAATCAGCTTAGGGGTGTTTATAAAATTCATTTACTAATATATATCTGCCATGAAACCATATTTGCGGAAGAACTTTGCTTGATGCAATACCTTGAAATCATATGTATGTTATATTAGAATATTTTATTTAAAATTATGTTGTATTAAAGTATTATTTTATTTGAAATTATATTTCATCGATTCAAATACTCTGCTAAATCGACCGCCAGAGGTCAATCTTCCCCTATAAAAACTCGTTGTTGTTTTATCCCAATGGCCGGCTCAAAACCTTTGTACATTATGTAAATAAGCTATTCTTTTTATTCTTACGCCTTAAGTCAGGCGGTACTTTTACAAAATTATGTTTTTCGTATATATTCCTCAGTTCAATTAAATAAATCTCTGATCAAAACCATTATTATTTTTATTTCAAGATTTAACCACGACTGCATCACCATTACCATAATCCTCAACATGATCTAAATTCAAACATAAAATCTCATTCATTTTATATTATAACATGTATGTACCTCTACAGAACTAGATTATTATGTCCATAGGTTCACTAAACACCCCTAAGCTGCCTTCCATAGAAAATACAGGGTATATCTCAAAACCAATCCAATACAATAGTAGAGCGTTCTAGAGATTAATTTGGCAAAACCGCTGAGAAGTTTGACTACCTATGTGCCAAGCCTTCTCATTCAATAACTCATATCATTTCCGTGAGTTCTGTAGAAATAATATTTGGTGGTATTTATTAAAAATAAACACATTGTCATTAAATTTATTTGTTACAAATTTTATCGCTAGATGGCAATTATATTTATAAAATGAGATATAAGTTTGGCAAGCTTTCAGACTAGTGGTTTCTCCCTTTTTGAATTTGTATGTTCTTCCTTTCTTTTTTCAAAAATCCACAACAAAACTGTATGCAAATCTCTTCACACCAAAATATTTAAAATAATATTAAGCATATGTGTAAAATATAATAAAATAAAAATTGCTATTTCTCTTAATGCTTTTTATTTTCAAGCTTTCGTACTTTTCAGTCCTCTTACAGGAGTATCACATTAATGATAAATATTTTAATACAAATTATTATTCACATATTTTAAATGATTATGATATTGAGAGTGAAATTTAACAAAACATTTAAAGAATCATTTTTTAAATATATATACATCTTAGATTTGTAAATTATTTCCACTTATGCAAATTACTCAATCTATATACGTATATATATATATATATATATATATATATTATAAATAAAATAAAGATTTATTTTGTATTTTGGAATTAGATTGATAGAATTATTAGCTGTTGCTTGATTTTGGTATCCATGAGTATTTTACGATATTGTTTTGCAGTCGTGGCAATAATAATAATAGTCTTGATCAGAGATTTCTTTATTTGAGCTAAGGAATATATATGAAAAACGTAATTTTGGTAAAAGTACTGCCTGGCTTAAGGCGTAAGAATTAAAAAATGAAAAACTTATTTACATAATGTACAAAATATTTGAGCCGGCCAACAGGAAACAACAACAATGAGTTTTTATAGGGAAAGTCCCGATATCTGGTGGTAGATATAAACAGAATATTTGATCATCCTTTAGTATCTTGTATTCTTATTACAGTTTGTTGAAAGATGTTATTGTACAAAAGCTTGCCAAGACTATATCGCTTTAATATATTATATGAATTCGTGGTTTTCATGATTAGAAAGTAAGAAATTAAACGTTAAAATAACTGCCCCAAGCTGTTTTGAAAGGGCTATGAGTCGACAACGATGGAATGAAATAAAAATAGGAAGTGTTATTATTAAAAGAGATTTGAGTTTAACAGACCTACTACTAACAGACCTTCTATCCATAAGTAATTTGTACCTTTTCAGCATGTATATCGGGATTCAGTCAATAACTCTGAAAGATATTTGATACACAATGACCTTTACTGAAGACCCACATGATAAGCAAGTGTGGACAATTTCTTCTATCTGCTTATGTTGTTGCTTATTTGTTTATTGTATATGTTTATTCAATGTTCGTTTTCTTTATTGTTTATTTTCTTTTTGACAATTCTGTTACCTACTCTACTACAATTATTGTAAATAGTTTCACGCGCAATTATCCAGATCGGATATAGCGTGTCTTGTTTGCTACTGGTAAATAAATTAAGTGTGTGAACAAAATTGTCTCTGTATCTAAAAACAGACGACCGGCGATATTAGACATTTCACTTTCTAAAGTTTTGTTCATGAATGTATGTTTAAAATTAAAATTGACATGATTTTTTATTCAAATCTTTTAAAAATTGATTATTTAAACGGACAATTTTCGATAATTTTGCCTTATGATAATACTAATTATATATATGTAACAAGAGAGACAACTAAACATTATAAATGAATGATAATACATCCAGATGGCACAAGAACCTATAGGACATGCAACAAATGTTCTGGTGTGGAACTAACACCTACTCACATATTCTAATGCCCAGCAATGGCCGCAGCCTTGCAGAAAATTGTAGACTTGTAGATCAGAGCAGCAGCTTTACACACCCAAGATAGAGGACATTACTGCTGCTGTGATAGAGATGTATGGAGACATCTGAGGCTCTTCATTGGACACGACAACAACAACAGAAATTGACATGGACCCAGAACAGCAGCTTTACACACCCAAGATAAAGGACATTGCTGCTGCTGTGATAGAGATGTATGGAGACATCTGAGGCTCTTCATTGGACAGGAAAAAACAACAGAAAATTGACATGGACCCAAAACAGCAACCTTACACACCCAAGATAGAGGACATTGCTGCTGCTGTGATAGGGATACATGGAGACATCTGAGGCTCTTCATTGGACACGACAGCAACAGAAAATTGACACGGACCCAGAACAGCAGCTTCCCACACCCAAAATACTGGACAATGCTACTGGTGTGATAGAGATGTATGGAGACATCTGAGGCTCTTGATTGGACACAACAACAACAAAAGAGGAATATCTCCCTTTAATTATGCCTCAGAACGATGCATTATGTTCATCACCTTAGCGAACACTTTATTAGTAGTGATAAAGAATGATCCACACACAAAACCAGTTTCGGAAAATTTAGACAAAAACAAACCTGAGTTGAGAAAATCAGTAAAACAATCCCTTGTATAGATATTGAGTAGAATATATAAGGCCACGGTATTCCATGTTTTCTCCTGTAGATGGGCGTTCTTTCCCGAAAGCTAGAGATTAAAAGATTTCTGAAACGATACTTTTACCTGAAGTCCTGATATTTTTACTCAGAAACAAACCTGTAAACCATGGGTTGAAGCTATGGCCCTCATCAGTACAGGGGCGGTTTAGATTTCATAACTCGTAGGATGTACCAAACAGATGTTTAAGCTGGTGAAGTAACAAGGACCTTTTTGCAGGCTAGAATACAACATAAAGTAGCGAGAAGATGATATTCATTTATCTAAGGGATAGTATTATGTTCGTGTTTGTGCCACTAGCTTAAACACAAGTTGAAAACCTTTTGTGATATCATCATTTTTTGCGATTAAATTGCCTATAGAATATTATATTTTGAGTCAAAATTTCATAAAATAACGAATGAATACTGGTATATAATATATATATATATATAAAGGAATATTTAATATTGATATATTTTCTAAATATCAAATTTTCGTTTCATATCTTTAAGAAAATGTATATGTTAAATATGATTGATATGATACTATTTTCTATTATATTCAACTTAGATTTTATATGGAGGATTTTAAAAGAAGGTTTATCTTTAAAATGAAATGTTTTCTACAATTCTCTTACTGCAATGTTATACATATTGGTAGGGTCTATCTCTCATCAGTAGTAAACCACACAGTGCTTTCACTGAGTTCATTTACCACACAGTTATTCTATAGTATCGGATAATTCTGATTATATATTCAGTACTTTTGGCAAAAGTACTTCAAACGAACTATAGATATAAACAGGCGATTAGGAGATTTTTGACCAAGTGTAAACAAAAAGCGTCATCGTAAACTATTTTCAAACCACTTTTCAAACGTTGGATTTATATAAAAATTATTTTCAGAGGTTTAATAATCCCAAATTTTAATTCCCTAAATAAAATTTTATCTTTATTTACAAATAAGTGTATTATGTATCATGATTTTACGTAATTTAATGAAATAATATAGAGTTAAATCATTTAATTTTTAATTGTTTTTGCTAATTTTCATTTAAAAATAAATTTAATTACCTGTCATTTATTTTAAAATACTGGAGAATTGAAGAAAGTATTTTTTCAATTTATAAATGAAAGATTTTGAACAACATAACCCATAAACTGAAATATTTTCAACTATCTCTGAAACTAACTTAATTTAACCTTTCTGAAACTAAAAAAATTTACCATATATGGAAATATTATAATAAAACATTATATTACCGATATGAAACTAACGTAACCTAATATAATCCATTTGAAACTGGTTTTATTTAATTAAACTAACCTAAGTTTACCGATCAGAAACTAACCTAACCTAAACTATAACCGAATTTAATCTCTCTGAAACTAACCTAACCTAAACTATAACCGAATTTAATCTCTCTGAAACTAACCTAACCTAAACTATAACCGAATTTAATCTCTCTGAAACTAGCCTAACTTAAACTATAACCGAATTTAATCTCTCTGAAACTAACTTAACCTAAACTATAACCAAATTTAATATATCTGAAACTAACCTAACCTAAACTATAACCATATTCAATCTATATGAAACTATCCTAACCTAAACTATAACCAAATTTAATCTATCTGAAACTAACCTAACCTAAACTATAATCGAATTTAATCTCTCTAAAACTAACCTAACCTAAACTATAACCAAATTCAATCTATCTGAAACAAGCCTAACCTAAACTATAACCAAATTCAATCTATCTGAAACTAGCCTAACCTAAACGATAACAAAATTCAATCTATCTGAAACTAACCTAACCTAAACGATAACAAAATTCAATCTATCTGAAACTAGCCTAACTTAAACTATAACCAAATTCAATCTATCTGAAACTAGCCTAACATAAACTATTAAATAAATTAAAATCCTCTGGAGTAACTTGATAAAGAGAGAAAAAAATCAAAGATAAGGAGGATAAGTTTCTTTTATGAACAAACAATCAAGCTTTGTGCCCGAAAGCTTGATTGTTTGTTCATAAAAGAAATTTATCCTCCTTATCTTGGATTTTTTTCTCTCTTTAACATAAACTATAACCAATTAAATCTATCTGACACTAGCCTAACCTAAACTATAACCAAATTCGTTCTATCTGAAACTAGCCTAACTTAAACTATAACCAAATTCAATCTATCTGAAACTAACCTAATTTAACCTACTTTTAACTAACCTAATTAACCCACGTAGCATTAATTTGTTATCGAATTTTTTCCTAGATATTTTAAATTTTAATAATCAATTTTTATAGAATGTCATTAAAATTAATATAAAAATTATAATAAATAAAAATATATAAAGGTTTAACGATTTTCACTATTTTTTCAATAAAAATTGTAATTATTAAATTTTAAAAATATTTTCAATTAAATACGTAATCCAACGTTTGAAAGATGGTGTGAAATACAGGGTGATCCAAAAGTCCCGCACAACTTTAAAAATTAATAACTCCGCGAATATTTGCGCTAGAGAAATGCGGTAAACACCATTGTGTTCAGGATGCAATGGGATTTTTTATGGCGAATAATGAAAAATTCGAAATTGATTTTAGTTACAACTTTATTCGCTAGATGGCGCTCTACCAGAATCAGAGATTCAGCAGCCAAATTGTTTGATAAATTTAAAAATATAACTGAACGACACGTATTTTTTACTTTTTGAATACCAGGAAAGAACCCTAATAATATCAAATGATAAATTAATAAAACACCATTTCGCCAAAAGTTAGAAGAATTGGTTGACGATTTTTAAATACAATCTGAGATATGTAAAATAGGTATATGAAAATTAAAACATGTAGCAAAAAATATTTATATTTTAGATGAAGTTTTGTGAAATAAATTGAATGTTTAAAATAACTACTGATATCAATGAACGATTTTTGAAATGTTAATATAGTACCAAAAATTATGATGGCACTACTAATAGGATTTCGTGCTATAAGGAATGTATAGTTTCTTGACTAATTGTCGACACTTGACAATTTAACTGGATATTTGTCATGATCCAAAATTGAAATATAGAGGGGAGTGACAAAATATATTTGTCGTACTTTATTCCAAATATCCTATGGGTTTGTCAAATGTTATCATTGTTTATTATACTGTACATAATTTTGAAAATGTATCCCCTCAAAAAAAATCATTTTTAAATCGACCTTTTGCGTTGAAAAGCGTGGTAGTAAAATCATTTTGTATTATTTTTTGCGCAAAACATCTAAAGTTGGGGGGGGATACAGAGATTATTCCTTATGCTATTTCATCTAATGAGCGAAAAGCGATAAACTAAACATAAGGGGTAAAATTGTGTATACCAGTGTTATTCGAGAAGTTATAACACTTTGGCCTGCACGACGTAATATAAAATGTGGGCAAATGACAAACAAAAAAATTACCGTTTACAGGAAAAAAAAGAGTCAAGATATGAGGACAGCATTTATTATTCCCATAACACAAAACAAAGAGCTGCAAAATATAACACATGAGGTAACTGCCTTCTCTCTTGTATTAGGTCACAATCCTTGCTCAATGTGGCGCCCTTCATTTTCAAACACCGCCTAATAAAAGAAGAAGTGAACCCACACAAAACTGTAACTCTGTGCTGATGAAGTGGTATTTCTGCAAAAATCCTAGGGTTTTCTGTTGCCAAAATGAGGCAGTTTTGAATGTTAAATTTTTCCTTTAGATAAAAGTGAGCATCATCTGTTCTTAGAACATTTGACAGCCAGTTTTCATCAATATCAATTTGCCGGAAAACCCATGCAGCGAATTCTTGACGCTTCTCAAAATCGCTGACTTTCAACTCGTGGAAACTTTTAATTTTGTTAGGATATTTTTATAGAAGAATTATAAATGTGTGTTCTCTCCAAACTGTTCCATACGAAATCCCCGTTTGTCGAGAAACTTGTCTAGCACTTACTTCTCCAAACGTGAATAACGTTTCAATAGCTTCAGCATTCTGCAAAACCGTAACAGCCACTGACTTGCATGTCGATGGTCTTCCACTCCGAGATTTTGCTTCCAGAGATCCAGTTTCCTCAAAACTTTTACTCAATCGCTTTAGAGAGTAGCAACTCATTGGTCCTTTACCGCTTCGAATATCTTTAAAGGAACGAAACGCTGGTAAAGATTCAGTGGCAGATTCTGAATCGCAATTAAAACAATTCACCAAGAGTGCTTTATGCTGTAGTGACGGCATTCCAGGGGGAAGGGGAGAAGTTCGACCACACCTCCTTGCGGTCCCCCCTGGACCCTTGGAATATTTGACCAAATTCTGGTTCGTTTCCAAGATGACTAACGTTGCAACGGCACCCATTTTCAAATGAAGAGCAAAACTGATATCTCCAGTAATGCTACCGCGTCCGGGGTAACCGCCGCATCAGGAGCTGCAGCTCGAGCTCATGATGAGAAATCTACTACGAGGACACAATTCAATCTACTACAACTCAATATAAATGGTACCCAGAGGAAAATAAAGAGCTGACTTGTCTTCTCTGTGACAACAATGTACATATTAATTGTCCTCAGGAGACAAAATTGAATCAGAATCTGAGATTCAATATCAAAGATTATACAAAACTACGAATGGACAGACCGGAAAAATTCGGAGGAAGACTTGCCGTTTTGATTAAAACTCTAGAATTCAAATTTAAGGAAATCGCCTATGATCAGAGTAAGCCTAGAGAAAGCACGGCAGAAGCTCAGGCAATAGAAATCTATCTTACAGATAAAACAATTCCAATTATAAATGTTTATCACCACGATAATACTAGCATCAATACAGGCCTGATAGAGACATTAAGTGAAGCGTCTTCGGATATCGCAATCATACTTGGTGATTTTAACGCCGAAAGACCAACTTGGGGATCACCTGTTCAGGATTCCAAAGGTCAGCAGGTTGAGGACATGCTAACCGACCTCGACCTTACGCCGTTAAATAACGAAAAGAACACCTATATATCCAAGTCCACAGGCACAGAATCCGCAATAGACATCACAGCGATAAATTACAACATCGCACCCACAACACAATGGAAAATTCTGAAAAGTGCAATCAGTGACCACAGACCAATTTTAACAACCCTAAAATTCAAAATTGAGAATTTTCAACAGAATAAAAGAACACTGGAAAAAAAATTACAGAAAAGCTTGAAGAACTGTGCAACGAAGAATTAAATCACAGAACCATTGACAAAAACTTGGAAAAATTCTCTTTGAACATATCCAAAGCTGCAAAAGTATCGATACCTAGAGGTAGATGTAAAGACCTGTGAATACTTTACTGGAAGGACCACAATATCGAGGCAATGATTGCAGAGAGAGACAATATCAATCAACTTCTTAAAACAAATAAAACAGAAGAAATCATAAAGGAACTCATTGAAATTAGTCACAAAATAGAACAAGAAATTTGGATATTCAAACAAGAAAAATGGGCAGAATTCTGCGAAGAAAATGGATCCAAAAAAGGAAAGCCATCACTGGAATATAATTAGTGTTATAAAACAATCAAAACCAACATAATCCTCCAATACTCTAACCGATATGAACAGCGAGAACGAACAAACAGATGGCTGACATAATTTCTGAATATATTTCAAGCACTTCCAGACTCAGCTATACGAATGAAGGCAGGACTCTAAAAAATAATATAAACAAGTTAGTTAAACAAGCACGAAATTACCATCAACAAGATATTTACTCGAGAGACTTCACACTGAATGAGCTAAATTCATCAATAGGAAAGTTAAATCCAAGATGTCACCTGGAGATGCTCTAATCTTTAATCAAATGATTAAACACTTTGGAGACGAAGCTAAAAATCAACTCCTACGAATACTGAACATTTCATGGCAAACTGGTAAACTACCAAAGAATTGGAAGATATCAATTATAGTGCCAATACTGAAACCAAACAAAGATGCTACCACTTACTTACCAGCATACTTTGTAAAATAACAGAATGAATTATCCACTCTAGGCTCATAGTCTGGCTCACTTACAATAATAAAATAAACTTCTACCAAACTGCCTAAAGATCCAGACACTGTGCAACTGATAAACTGTTCTACTTCTGTCAATCAATAATAGATTTCTAGGAAAAACCGCTAAAGAAGACAAAGGCCGTATTCCTGGATATGACCTCAGCTTTTGTTCGAGTGTAGAAATTATTTGAAAGGCTGCACAACATCGGAGTAAGAGGAAAAACCTTAATCTGGATTGCAGACTTCTTAAGGGGAAGAAGGATAAAGGTTCGGGTCAATGGAACATTTTCCAAGGACCGAAGAACATGGGCTGGTGTACCTCAGGGATCTGTGCTTAGTCCTCTACTCTTCTCGCTATATATTAACTGTTGTTTATGTAAATAGATGAATATTATTTGTATTATTTAAAGCCTCATTATGTAAAAATATATGTATATATAAATTGGACATTTGTTGTTGGCCATGGTCAAGTTTGAGCTCTTGTACGTCTAATTACGACACAACAAAAGTGGCGACGAGGATGCGCGAACTACAGAGCCAGTAAAAAGCTGAGGAAAACGGCGTCTATGCAAGTATAACAACTACATCTTTTAAACAAATCTGACTCTCGGATTATGGAGAAGAAAAAAAGAAAATGGGTTAAGATTACATCTTTTAAACTATCTGAATCAAGAAAAAAAAGGAGTAGAAAAGATCAGCATGACAAGTTCAAAGTTAATAATACCTTTTAGATGCTATAGCCCAGTGGAGGACACTTCGATCTTTTTGTACAAAAATTTGAGGCTTTCTTTTTGGCATCTGAAGAAGGAGATTAAAGTGCTGATTTTTACCTCGCTACCAGATTCTGAAACTTTGAAGCAGGGAAACGACATTTTCTTCCTGGTCTAATGAAAGATCAACCCTATGATACTATCATTCAAAGAATTAAGCTGCATTTGGATCCAAAGAAGAAAGTGATACCACAGCGATGCAGATTTTTAAAGAGAATTCAACAGGAAGGAGAATAAATTTCGGAATATTTTAGAGAATTGAAACATTTGGCAATAAAATGTAATTTCGTCGATATGTTGGGAACCATGATGCGAGACCGTTTTGTGGCTGGAATCAAGTCGGAAATCCTGCAAAAGAAGCTACTACAAGAGGACGACGATGTCACCCTGTATAAAGTTTTTGCAGTGGCGATCTCGTTCGAATTGGCGGAGATAAATACAAGAGAATTACAAGATAAATTAGTGGCCAAGATATCCTCTGTGAATTGAAAGGATAAAAAGGGCGAGTACAATAATAGTACGGCGCAGTATAGGCCTTTCAGGCAAAGTGGCAAAGGCAAAATAGTGTGTTATAGATGTGGTGAAAGACATTCACACGTGGCATCTGTTTTACCTCATAGAACAAAGACTTGTTTTAAAATGTAATAAACTGGGTCATTTAAGTAGGGTCTGCAAAGCTAGTAAAAGAATGTGGGGATGTAAATTTGTACAAGAGGACTCTATATATTCTGTACAGGGCGAAACTGATGCCACAATAAATTTAACAGTAGATGATTATTCTTTGTGCTTTACAATAGATACAGGAAGTCCAGTTACGTTAATACCTAAAGATATTTATAAGAATTATTGGCAAGGTAAAAGATTATTTCCAACAAATTTAAGATTAAAATCCTTTTGTGGTAAATCAATAGAGATTATAGATCAAAGAAATGTTTTTGTAAAAGAAGCCAACCAATATTTACGATTAATAGTTGTAAATGAAAAAATCCAGGTAATTTTATTAGGAAGAGAATGGCTTAAACAGCTGAAACTTGTTTATTCTATATTGTTTAGCATTAAAATTTTAAATAATGAATATAATAGAAATATATTTAAATATATAAAAAATTGATGGATAGGTATGCAGATTTGTTTAACAAAGATTTGGGCTGTCTAAAGGACGTTAGAATAAATTTTAATTTAAAAAAGGATGTGACTCCTGTGTTTTGTAAGGCCAGAAGTTTACCTTTCTCTCCAAAAAACAAAGTAGAGAATGAAATTGATCGTTTAGTGAATTCTTGCATTTTATAACCTATAGTTCATGCATATTGGACCGCTCCAATAGTATCGGCATCAAAAAAGGATGGTAGTGTAAGGATATGTGGTGATTTTAGATGTACAGCTAATAAAGCAATAGAATTAGATAGGTATCCCATTCCATCGATCGATGAGATCTTTTCAAAATTATCTACAAGCACCGTACTTTCGACTCTAGACCTATCACAGGCTTACTTACAAGTAATGTTAGCGGAAGAGGCCAAAGCTGTTGTTGATATAAACACAACAAAGAGGTTGTTTTCTTATAAAAGACTACCATATGACGTAGCGGTAGCACCAAATAAATTTCAGAGGATTATGGAAGGCCTATTTTCTGATTTGCCAGGTGTGGCCTGCTACATAGATGATATTTTGGTTGCAGGAAAATACTTTGAAGATGTTGAACAAAAGTTGGATCTAGTGTTTAGATGATTGCTAGAAAAAGGTTTAAAGTTAAACAGATATAAATGTAAATTTGAAAAGAAATCGGTGGAATTTTTAGGGTTTAAAATGGATTAATATGGACTGCATCCCTTAGAAAATAAAATTAAAGCAGTGATAGAAGCGCCTGAACCTAAAGAATGTTTCGCAATTGAGATCTTTCATAGGACTCTTAATTTATTATTATAGATTCATAAAGAATATAGCAAACATTTTAGCGCTATTCTATCAACTTTTGAATAAAAATTGTAGATGGAATTGGACGAAAAATATCGAATGTTATTTAAAAAATGTAAATTATTATTAATGGACTATGGACTAGGCGTAATTCTGAGTCATAGAAATGATAGAAAGGAAGAATGCCCTATAGCTTTTGCTTCTAGAACATTAACTGAAGCGGAAAAACGGTACTCTCAACTAGAAAAGGAAGCATTGAGCATAACTTATGGCGATGAGAAATCAAGACAATACTTACTGGGACGAAATTTCGTATTAGTCACAGACAACCGACCCTTAATTCATATATTTTCACCTCAGAAACCAATTCCCATATGTGCAGCATCCAGAATTAAAAGATGGTCCTTAAAATTAGCTGCATTTGATTATACTGAGGAGTTTCGAAAAGGTAGTGATAATTCCAATGTTGACGCATTGTCACGTCTTCCTTTAGAATCGAGTGTCAGGGAGTTTCTTGATGAAGACCAGGTACTTCTTCTCAGGAAGTTGAATGAGGTACCGTTCTCTTTTAGGGAGGTGGCATATGAGACGTCCCGAGATAAAATACTGTCTATAGTATTAAGAAATGTTAGAGAAGGCAACTGTGTGTTTGTGTGTGTGGAAATTCACAAGGGTACTGAGGTAAAACCCACTAGCTCCTTATTATAAGATCAATGAGGAATTAAGTTTGGAGTTTGATTGTTTTCAATGGCGTGAAAGAGTGGTAATTCCCCAAAAATTAAGATCTTTAATTTTAAATGACTTGCATGAAATACACATGGGGATTGTTAAAATGAAGATGAATGCCAGACGGTATTTTCTGGTGGCCAGGCATAGACAGTAACATCAAAGAGTTAACTAGAGAATGTAGAGTATGTCAAGAATCGGCAAGCATGCCCCCGGCTACCATCTCGGAATGGACTTGGCCCGAAAAACCGTGGCATCGACTTCATCTTGATCTAGCGGGTCCGTTCATGGGAAGAATGTTTTTGGTTCTCGTGGACGCATACTCAAAGTGGATAGAAATTTTTATCATCAAAGATATTACCAGAAAAACGATTATAAGTCATCTTAGAGAAATTTTCGCCAGAATTGGATTGCCCTAATATTTTGTTACAGATAACGGAAGACAGTTTGTCTCCGGTGAATTCGAGCAATTTACCAAAATAAATGGTAAACGGCACACTAAGACCAGTCCGTATAATCCTAGTACAAATGGCTTAGCTGAGAGATATGTAAGAGAGTTTAAAAACCTTTTGAGAAAGAATAATGGGAAGGATTATTTAGAGACGAATCTACAAAGTTTCCTATTTGCTCATAGAGCATCCCCCCAAACTGTAATAAAGGAATTTCCCGGCGGAACTGCTAATGAAGAGAAGTTTAAGATCAAGATTTTCGAATTTAATACCAAGATGAGAAATCCGCGAGAGGTATTTCATGAGGCCGTAAGAAGGCAGGAACAGTTTACTACAGGTTGCGAGGTTTATTTCCGCAACTATGCAACTGAACCTAAACGGTAAAAAGGTACCATTTTGGAATTATTGAGCTACCGTCACTACCTTATAAGTTGCGAGGGCGTCGTGTATAAGAGGCATATCAATCAATTGCGACCTGTGAGAAAGAAACAAGTGGAGACAAGAAATTTAATACTTCCTAGAACATCAGGAGAGAAGCCTGTAGGTGGAAGTCAGAAATAAAGTGAAGAGGAGGTTCCAGAGGTTACATCAGGAAACAAGGAGGAGACTGCTTCTGTGCACGTACCCTCTTGCACTCCTATACCAGGGCCTGTTGCTGTGCACGTGCCCTCTTGCACTCCTAAACCGGAGGCTGCCGCTGTGCAAGTGCCCGTCCGCAGTCCTAGACCTCAGAGAGCCAGGAAACCCCTAGACCGACTGGAGTATTATTAAGGGGGGAGATGTGTTGTGTATGTAAATAGATGAAGATTATTTGCATTCTTTAAAGTCTCATTATGTAAGAATATATTTGTATATAAATTGGACATTTTTGTTGGCCAAACGAAAAGAATCTGAGGCTCTTTATTGGACACGACAAAAACAACAACGGCATTCCAGAGTAAAATAAATCATCAGAGATAGATAAATATTTTTCAAATGAATTAAAATAAATATAATCGATACTGAAAGAGAGTTGAATTTAAAAAATAGAAAATTATTATTTTCGAAATATAAATAGCTGAGAGGATTCCAGCAAACCGCATCTAAAATATCAGGTTTTTTTTTTTTTTGCTACATGTTTTAATTTGCATATACCTATTTTACATATCTCAGATTGTATTTAAAAATCGTTAACCATTTCTTCTAAATTTTGGCGAAATGGTGTTTTATTAATTTATCATTTGATATTATTAGGGTTCTTTCCTGGTATTCAAAAAGGAAAAATACGTGTCGTTCAGTTATATTTTTCAATTTATCAAACAATTTGGCTGCTGAATCGCTGATTCTGGTAGGGCGCCATCTAGCGAATAAAGTTGTAACTAAAATCAATTTCAAATTTTTTATTATTTGCCATAAAAAATCCCATTGCATCCTGAACACAATGGTGTTTACCGCATTGCTCTAGCGCAAATATTCGCGGAGTTATTAATTTTTAAAGTTGTGCGGGACTTTTGGATCACCCTGTAGTTTACGATGACCTTCTTTAATTACACTTGGCCAAAATTCTCCCAATTCACCGATATAACGGCAGAAATACAAATAAATATGAATGTAGGATCCGAACACATACATACATTACCCTTAAAAATATATCTTCAAACTTTTTAATAATTTTTAAAACATGATGCATTATAGCCCCATTTATATTTCAAAAGATAAACTATTTAGAGCGCCAGTGTTTTATTTTTAAAATAGCAAACAAATAAAACACTATAAAATTTTTGAGATAATAAGACAAATTTCAAATAAATAAATAGTGTGACGTTTCGGTAACAGCGTTATCACCATCATCATTAAAAAAGTACTGAATGATATTAGTTTTTATTCAGTACTTTTGTCTGTAGATTGTAACAACGTTGTTACCGGAACATCACATAATATTTATATATTTTAATATTTGGTCTTATTACCTTGTTTTTATAATCTCTCATTCTAAATTGTGTGTGTGCTTTCTCAATATAAAATGAAATTATATATTTTTTCGTATCCAGGATATCTTTGTTTACATTATTATCTTAGATAACAAATGTTTTATATATACAATTTATAAACTTTAAGTGAATTATAAATGAATTAAAAAATAATAAAAATGATTTTCATTGTTGCAACTTGCATCCTAACAACGATTTTACTCATTGTTGCAGCCTATCTTCTTACTCTTCTAGAGTGCCTAGAAGATAGCCAGGCTGCTGAGGCCAAGTCTCAGGAAGATCTTGAGGCCATCAAGGCCACATTGAACAAAGCCCAAAAAGACCTTAAATCCAAAGATGAGGTAGCTTTCCACCTTTATAACGAAGCGTCGGAGCTTCGCGAGAACTTAGCGCGGACGTGCGCAGAAAGAGAGGCGCTGAAACAGCGAGTATGTGAACTCACAATAGAACGTGAAGATCTTGTGAACGAAATAAAAGCTTCAAACAAGATCACAACGGATCTTTTGGATGCTTATACAAATTTAAAATTTGAAGTTAAGGTTTTGAAGACCAAAACGCCTGAAATGACTATAAATGAACCTAACCTAATGAACCTAATAGGTTCTGATGGCGATAAAACTTTCTCCTCGGAAGATTCTTCTAATAAATTTCCGAAAAATAATCGAAGTGCTTCTGGTGATGAAAGAGAAGAAAATAACTTCTCCGGAGCCATCGGCAATACTTTTGATCCGAGCACCAGAGTTTTCGGCAATAAGCTTGAAGAAGTCTACACTGACAATCTGAATGGAGACCGTACCACGGATATAGGCAATTTGATAAACGAAAAATCACCAGATTCCTTCATCCAATATTGGAAACTTCTAGGAATCGTCAACCTCTTTGAAATACGAGGAAAAGGGATATTTTTGAAATCAAATAGAATGAATCTGTATTGCTTAATTGACGCCCTCAAGACTAAAAGTATAAAAATTGAAATATATCAATCCAAAGATTCGGGTGGTTATCCGTTTAAAAAAGAAAAAGCTAAAATTTCTAAAGTTGGAAATCTAGGAGCTTGCTCTAAATATCAAGCGCCATACACCAGAGTAACCCGTGGTTGCTACAAAGTAAGAGGCGACCAGGTGAAGAATCCCTTCATAGGCCATTTCAGCAACAGCTACCTCAAAGATCTGGTGTCCGATCAGAAGAAAATAATGGATTTCACCAAAGAAAAGCTAGCAACATCATTCAGCCAATATTGGACTTTGCTTGGACTAGTGAAGTTTTTTGTGAATCGAGGAAAAGATAAATTCTTCATTCCATATGGACTATATCCTCATATTGTAAAATAATAGTGATTTTTTGCTTTGAAAATAAAAAATGTGTTGTGGTATTTGTGTACTTTTAATTAGGTGTATTATTCAACAGATTTATACTCTATATATTCCTCATTACTATACACAAAATGTTTATTTAGGTCGTCACAAAGGATTCTATGGATTTTGAGATGTTTGACCAGGTTTAAACAACGCGTTATTATAAAATAAATGAAGCTTCCAGGTTTAAGTTTCTTGTACAACTATTTATTTTCAAGCTTACGGAATTGGCAGTCCTTCAATAGGATTATCACTTTAACAACTTAATAATAAATACATATTTATGTTAAGTTGTTAAAGTGATAATTCTGTTGAAGGACTGACAAGTCCGAAAGCTTGAAAATAAAAAGATGTACAAGATACTTAACCCTGGAAGCTCCATTTATTTTATAATATTATAAATAAGGGAAAAGGACGTTATACACATGTGTATATAATCAAAGAGCGTTATTGTGAAAATTTCCAAAGCACTTTTCAAACGTTGTGTGTCTGAATTACATAATTAAATATTTAATTAAAAATGCATTTATTGGTTCAAAATATAATTTATTATACCAATATTTCAGATGGCTGAACGCCAGGCTTTTTTCAAGGTATTATAACATATTAAGTGTGTGTGCATCATATAGTGCATCATATTAATGTGTGTCAACAACAAACTTAAAAAAGGTTGGCGTTCAGCCAACTGAAATATTCGTAAAATAAATTATATTTTGATCCAATATATGCCTTTTTAATTAAATATGGATTGCTCTATTTTCAAAATAGTTGTATATATAAACATAATTTTCAAGTTTAATAATATCTAATTTATTTTGGTTTACTAATATATTTCCTGTCATGTGTATATTTCAAGTATAATTTCTCGCGATAAAAAAACTCGGTAAATCGTCATTTTTTACTTTATTAAAAATGTTTATATGAAAAATTTACTAACATTCCGTGAAATGTTATGTTAAATTTATCAATAGAAATAAGATTCAGATTAGTATAAAATTTGATTAGTTTAATTATAAGATTAAATTAGGTTAGTTTCAAATGGTGTATATTAGTTTAGTTTAGTTTTAGATCGGTAAAATTAGTTTAATTGTTGTTCACTTTGACTATGTCATTAACAAATCCAAAAAAGAGGGTGTGTCGTATCTTTATAGGGTTTTTATTTTACCTTTAGCCTTATTTATACATCTATATATAATATAGTTACAGCCTTCAGATAGAGATATTCAATACAGAATAACACAAAATAAAATTATTTTTTATTTTACTAAAAAATAAAGAATATTGACTTCCTAGAATGTTATAGTCGCACCTGCGCCGGATAAATATAAAGATATTCACACCGTATACACTTAGACTATCACAAACATTCGCCTATCACACATGAAGATCAAAATTCTAAACTTGTTTGAATGCGCCTTTAAAGTTCTTTGAAATTCCATTTTAAATCAACGAGCAGTCTGAATCCTTATGATATATGGCAGTAATCCATCAGCTATATTTTGTTGAACGATAAAGCTGTGTGTCCTCTTCAATTGATTTCGCACCCTGATCCACACACACACAAGCACAACCGAGGAATGTTCCGACTGGCACACGAGACTACCATAAAACTTCCAAGGCCCAGGCGCCAGTGTCCAGATATTACCAGACCAACCCTCCGCCTAGTACCGGACAGTACCAGAATGATTCCCTTCCTCGGTCCTCTACCACCCCAAGACGTCCTTACAATCCGAATTTTGGGCCAAAACCAAACTACTAGAGGAAACCCTACAATAAAACTCCAGAAGTGAATAAAGGCAGGACGGAAGAAGAAAGACCAATATGCTTTAAGTGCAACAAGCCAGGACTGGTGGCACGTTACTGTAGGGTCAAATTTGTAAGAGTAATGGAAGAGGACCCAAAAGAAAAAAACACAAGATAAGGTCGATGAGTAGATCTAATTGAATGAAGTTACAAGAAAATCAAGACCTCGTGTGTAAGCTGATGTTTGTGAAAGTCCATATTTCAAGACTCAAACCATATTTTGAAAGAATTGATGAGGTCATGAAGACGTGACAACCTCTTGAAGGGGGGAAGTACTGCATCATAAGTATATACCTTTTTTTTAAAGCAAAATTATAATATTTTTATGATTGATTTGAATAATATAAATTATATTTTCAATAATTATGTATTTTATTTTAGTCAGAGTATTTATTTTTTATTATTATGTATATTTGGCACCACTGGAACTTCACACTGCTTTAAAGATAGAAGCGAGAATAGAACCATTGAGACAAGAGCTACAGACGTGAAGACTACGAGGACGATACAACACGTAAATAAACTTAGCAACTTCTGAAGCTAACTATTTTTTATTTACTGTTTTTAATTTACCTTTATTATGGAAATCCGCTCGAGAAACACATACAATGCCAATAAAGAGGAAAGATGTTATCTGGCGCAACAATATTGTTATGCCGCCTCTGAATAAAAGATGACCAAATGACCACGTGGGATTGGTAAAGATCTATGTTCGACTCCCCTTTATTTACCTTCATGCAATCCAATAGAACAAGCAAGTAACATACAGGATGGATTATCCAACAACCGCCTTCAAAAATGGGAAAAAAAGTTCTAACTGCCGAGTTGAGCTTAACGGTAATAGGAAAAGATGGCTAGCACCACCTGTCACGCATGCCCTCTCTTTCTTATCTTCTTTTCCTGCTGCACATGGGCATTCCTATGGTCCCCGCCATCATGTCGTCATTGCTTATCTTTATTTTGTACGTCGCCTTTACAATACTCTTCAAATTATTTTTAATCGTTTGAAAACCCGATATGAAATAAGATGTAAAATTTCGGCTAAAAGTAGTTTTAAGAATAAATTATTATATTTATTTTAAAACTCTTTTATATTTTTATTAGCAATCATAAAGCATTTATATTTGAACTATATATTTTTGGACATTGGAAAAAAATGTTCGTGTATTATTTAGACACCCAAAAATAGATTCAAAAGTAACTATTCTCAAATTTATATTTGTAAATGTAGAATATTTTCATCAAAACATTCTAAACTCTGTATTTTGAATGTTGAAACACAATATACATGTTACAAATAAATGTGAAATCCACCTTTCAGCAATAGACCATATAAACAACCGAAGCTGCAATAAATGGACCAAAACAAAGACAATTCACTGATAATTTACTATCTAAAATTCTCAAGGATTTAAGATAAAGATACAAATAATTTAGGTATATAAACATTTTAAGATCTTTTATTAATCATTCACAAAAAGGTCTTATAAGTATATTTATCAACTTATAATATATGCCTATTCTTGAGAAATGTTCGTTTAGGCCAAAATATAAATTTAAAATATGATGAGTAACAGATATTTGAGTGTGGAATAGGAAATGGTATAATGTTTTTAATATTTTTATAGCGATAAAAAATGTGATTATACAACAACAACAGCTTTATTAGGATAAAATGTGATTATAAATTTACGAATTAAGTGTATATTGAATATTAAGATTTATATGATCAATATATTTTTTAAATGATTAAATGGAAGACAGCGAATATATTTTTAAATCCAAGGGATACCTTTGTTTCTATTATAATTATCCTGAAGTATTATTAATTATTGTATATTGTGTGACCAGAGGTGCATTGAAAGTTTATAACTTTTAAAAAACGTTATTAAATAACGAGCAAACAAAATGATTTTTATTGTTATAACATGTGTCCTAACATTGGTGACGCTAATTGCTGCAGAAATTATAATTGACCTTCTTGAGCGCCTAGAAAACACCAAGGCTGCCGAAGAGGAAGCTCAAAAAGAGCTAGAGGACTGCAGAGCTGCGATGGCCAAGGCCCGGAAGGATTTGGAGATAAAAGACCAAACAGTCTATCACTTATACAACGAGGCAGCAGCTCTCCGCGAGGATTTGGCACGAACTCGTGAAGAAAATAGTGAGATTCACAAGCAGGTGATTGAATTAACCTCAGAACGCAAGAAACTGCTGCAAGAAAATGAAGCAAACTAAAAGATAACAACGTATCTACTTGATTCGTATACCAATTTGATATTTGATATTGAAGTTTTGAAATCCAAAATGCGTGAATTGAGTGAAGCGAAAACTCATGAATGGCCTCAAAATGATATTGAGATAAAAAAACCCAAATGCAACACAATCCACAACGGACTTTAGTCAAATTCATCCACAAATGTTCGAAGCTGAAAACATCGAAAAGGCTTGCGTCAAAGATTCCGAGAAATTCAAGAAAGCTGAAGATGATTCTGATAATCTTGACGTGCACGAATCTCTGCAGGAAGATTCAAAAGTTCCAATAATACATCCAGATCCTATTGGTGATCAACCAGCTAAAAAGGAAGTGAACAAAATTGTTCCAGTTAAAATAATCGATGATACTGACAATTCCCTTTCTCCAAACACTAGAGAAATAGAAGCTCCAAAAAGAGCAATTTCCAAACAAGCTGTGGATCCATACATTGAACATGTAATTAATAATTGCATAAAAGAGCTTGGCATTAATCAAAAGAAAGTTATGAATTTCACACGAAGAAAATCATCGATATCATTTAGTCGATTTTGAAAAATGTTGGGACTCGTTCATATGTTTGAAATACGAGGCAATGATATATTCCAAAGAAAATCATTAAACATCCATCGCTTAATCAAAAGGGTCAAACCATCGCGAGAAGCTACAAAGTTACAATTGATTCAGGCAGAAAACTATGGATATTTACCAGCTCAATATGAAGCCAGCTATGCCCAAGAAAGAGGTCTTTATGATTCCTACAAATATCAGGATGATGACACGAAAGAATCAAGAAAAGGAGGCATGGATGGTGAAACTGGACAACAGATTGTTGATCCCTACATTGACCAAGTCATCAAGAACTGTATTAAACAGTTGGAAGATAATCAAAGAAAAATTGTTAATTTCACCCAAGGGAATTCAACAACCAATTTCAGTGATTTCTGGAAAATCCTGAGATTTGGTCATCTCTTCAATAAAAGAGAATATAACAATTTTAACACAAAAGCCCAATACCTTCCTGAAATATGAATGAACTTCTTACTATTTTGTGTGTAAATAATAGTTTGTGATAATTGTATTTTCATATTTTATTTATTTTTTCAATAATAAATCAACTTAATATATTAAATTGTTTCCTGGTTTTTTCTTTAGAAAATTTACAATATTTAGCCGTATAATTTCTAATTCTATTCTAAAAATCTCAATTATGAAATTTGAAAATATATTTTAAAAATATTTTATGTAAAATATATTTTCAGGATAAAATTTGTGGGGTTAATGAGATACTGAATTACACTCATGTACAAAACCTAATATATACCTAACATATTTTGATGTCGCTGGTCGTCTGTTTTTTTTTTTAGGAGACATAGTCAACTTTTTTTCACCCTTGGTCATCTGGTGTGTCTTCATTAAAGGTCACTGTGAATCAAATATCTTTCAGAATTATTGTCTGAATCCCTATATACATTCTAAAAGATACAACTTTCTTAATTTTTGTTCATGAGTATAAATTATGGACATCAGGGAGCTTTGATAATCCATCACATCTTAATCCTCAGCTAAAAATATACAAATAAGATTCTTATAAAATTGTCTTATTTGAATTATAAAAGAAACATACACACAAGATTTATAAATATTTCCTTTTCATAAATATAAATAGTACGCTTTTACCTAATTAAATCCGAAATATATTGGAATGGACTGTATTCAAAGAACTGAATAATATATATTTAAATACATTCCTAAACATATTAGTTTCCAAGATTTAGTCTAAAGGAACAAAAAGACAAAAACTTTGAAACTCTATTATTCTTCTTTGCAGAGATTCTCAAGAGAGTATATTTCTCAACTTATATTTCTAAACCTCTCAAAACATAGATTTGTTTTTAGAAAACACTGAAAATAAACAAATATATATTTATAATTTTAAAAAGGCATATATTGGATCAAAATATAATGTTTGTTGTTGACATACGTTGAAAAGGTTTGGCGTTAAGCCAACAGAATTATTGGAAAATAAATTATATTTTGATTCAATATATGCCTTTCATGAAACTTCGAAACTATTATAGACGCGTATGAATCTTTTAAATATTGAACAACTTCTACTGCCCTTACTGCAATGGAAATATTAATGCAGTAAGGGCAGTAGAAATTGTTTAATTTTTAAAAGAATCATATGCGTCTATAATAGTTTGGAATTTTCTTAATAGATGGTGCGCTAATGCATTATAATATGCCTTTTTAATATAATATATATTTATGGATAGTTCTATTTTCAAAATATATATACATATACTCTTTCTCATTTCTCAAATCTGAATGTGAAATATTTAAATAGAGTAGTATCGAAAATTTATTAATCTCTAAAATGTATTCAAGTTCATAAACAAAACTTAGTGAAGTTGTAGCTTTTAGAATGCATATCTGGATTCTTGCAATAAACTGAAAGATACTTGATACACGGGAACCTTTAATGAAGACTCACGAGATAACCAAAAGAACAGACAACTGGAAACAACAAAGACTTTCCACTACTTAAATATTGTCTGAGTGTATTATATTTTACTTACTATATACATTTGTGTTACAAT
This sequence comes from Cordylochernes scorpioides, assembly GCA_030710605.1. Lineage (NCBI taxonomy): Eukaryota > Metazoa > Arthropoda > Arachnida > Pseudoscorpiones > Chernetidae > Cordylochernes > Cordylochernes scorpioides. Next base: position 208,761,755 of record CP092863.1, on the reverse strand, counting down.
GCATAGCATGATTGTATTATTGATTCATATATTAGTTTATACAGGGAATAGTTTTTCTGTTAATATCCAGGATACCATTGTTTCACTCTTATTGTTACAAAGTTTCTATTATATATCGTATATTGCATACAAATGCATTGAAAGTTGATAACTTTTAAAATATTTTATAAATAACCAGCAATTATATAAAAATGATTTTTATAATTTTGACTTGTGTCCTTACACTAGTGCTGCTCCTTGTAGCAGCTTTTATAATCGAACTTCTGGAGCGACTGGAGACCTGCAGGGATGCCGAAGCATGTGCTCAGAAAGAGCTAGAGGCCTGCAGGTCTGCCAAAGAAAAGGCCCAGAAAGATTTGGAAGTAAAAGACCAAATCGCATTTGGCCTATACAACCAGGCAGAAGGGCTCCGCGAGGAATTGGATCAAACTCGCCAAGAAAAGAACGCGCTCCATCAGCAAGTTGCCACATTAACCTGGGAACACGAGAAGCTGATCCAAGAAAATGAAGCAAACGGAAAAATAACAACGGATCTTCTGGATTCTTATGCCAATTTGAAGGTTGAATTTAATATTTTGAATACCAAAATGCGTCAAATAATTGATGCGGAAGCTCAAGAACGGCTTCAACAAGTTTTCGAGCCAGAATTGCCAGATCCAAATCCATCCAGAAAGGATTTCGGCCAAAATTGTCCTGAAATCTTCGAATCTGCGAATATTGAAGAATATTGCGACGGAGATTCAGGAAAAAACCACAATATTGATGGCAATAATGTCGCACGCAAATCTTCGCAGGAAAGTCTGAAAGCTTCAATGGATCAATCAGCAACCTGTGATGAGCATCCAGATAAAAAAGAAGAGGCAATAATTGTGCAAGTGATGAATCTTGATGCACCCGACAATTCTCTTGCTACAAAAAGTCAACAAAAAGAGCTAGAGATCAATAAGAAGACAGATATTAAATTCTCTCCAGATAAGTCGACCTCATCATTTTCCCAATATTGGAAACTGTTGAAAGTCGTACATCTTTTTGAAGTACGAGGGAAGAACATTTTCTGGAAGCCCGGACTCAACCTCCAACGTGTAGTCAGCGCGCGCAAGTTTTGGCAAAAGGATCGAAAATTTCAAATGATTCAACCAGAAACATTTGGCGGTCAACAAGTTCAAAAAGAAGAAGCAAACTTTGACAAAAATAGTTGTCTTCATGCTTCCTACAAACGTCAAGATGCTGACACGAAAGAAGAAAGGAATCGTTATCTGAATGGAAAAAATGGAAGCCTCTTTGTCGATCCCTACATTGACATTGTCATCAAGAACTGTGTCAAACAGCTGGAAGTCAATCAACAGAAAATTATCAATTTCCCGCGAGTAAAATCACCAACTAATTTCAGCAAATTCTGCAAATTTCTAGGATTTGACCATTTCTTTGATAAAAGAAGAAATAACCTTTTTTCTACCTAAAAAGCAAAATACCTTCGTGAAGGTTAATGAACTGATTATTATTGTGTCAATAATAAAGTTTTGTTGTAATTGTGTGGATTTATGGTTTCACTATTTCTGGATTAGAAATGGTATTCAAGCAAACTATGGACATAAGCTTTTAGGACAGTAGGATTACATATAAAAATTTTCATCGAGCAATGCTCTTCCGTTAACAATAAGTACAAAGCCAGTTAGGAATAAATTAAATATAAGGCAATAACATGCCAAATAATAAGAAATGGAGGCATTAAATCACGAATGTTACGTTTACACATAAAATAAACTTCTACTGTCCTTAATGCAATGAAAAAATATCTTTGAAATGCCTGACATTTATGTGTAAAAAAATTCGTGTTTTAAGGCTCACAATTTATATAAATGGTGTGTTATTGCCTTATGATTAATATATGTCATTTAGCGAAGCCTCCGCAAGTCAAATATCTGTAGCTTCCTCCTAGTTATAGCTACAAGGTTTAATTTGCATATAATATAACAAAATATCAAGTGAACATGTTAACATCAATAACAAATTACAATAATTTAGTATATAAAATGATTATATTTGAGTTTAAAAGTCTATATATATTATATAAAATAATTAGATTTCTGTTGTATTTTGATTATTAGAGCTATATAGAATTAATACTTGATGCTGATTATTTTGAGAATAGAGATATTTGTTGAGTAGTCGTGGCATAAATATTGAAAGAATAATAATAAATATGATTTTGATCAGAGATTTCTTTATTTGAACTGAAGGGATATATATATATATATAAAAAAAAAACATGGTTTGATAAAGTACTGCCTGTCTTAAGGCGAGAAGAATAAGGAAAACAAAAGATTATTTACATAATGTACAAAAGTTTTGAGCCGGCCATTGGGATGAAACAACAACGAGTTTTTATAGGGGAAGAGTGACCTCTGGTGGTCGATTTAGCAGAGTATTTGAATCTATTAAATTATAATTCAAAATAAAATAATACTTTTATATAACATATATGTACCTAGATAGGTTCTCTCCCTTTAAGTATGCTTCAGAACGATCCATCACAAGTAGCGATGAAAAAAATCTACAACACCAGTTTTGGAAAATTCAGAAAAAAGAACAACCTATATACAATGGTTTCGGGCTATGGCCCTTATCAATAAAGAGTAGACTTCGATTTCATGATATCCGTTCTTTCCTTTTAAATATAATTCAGAAAGATGAATCACTAGTAGTGATGGAAAAAGAGCAACAACAACAGTTTTGAAAATTGAGAGAAAGACCAACGTTTATACCATGGTTTCGGGCTATGGCCCTCATCAGTACAGGGGTGACTTCGATTTCTTTTATATATGTTCTCTCCCTTTAAATATAATTCAGAAAGATGCATCACTAGTAGTGATGGAAAAAGAGCAACAACAACAGTTTTGAAAATTGAGAGAAAGACCAACGTTTATACCATGGTTTCGGGCTATGGCCTTCATCAGTATAGAGGCGACTTCGATTCCATGATATCCGTTTTCTCCTTTTAAATATACATCAGAAAGATGCATCACTAGTAGTGATGGAAAAAGAGCAACAACAACAGTTTTGAAAATTGAGAGAAAGACCAACGTTTATACCATGTTTTCGAAATATGGCCCTCATCAGGATGACTTCGATTTCATGATTTCCTACGAAAGGAGTTACGAAATAGATACCGTGTGTAATAGAGATAATGTATGCTTAAATCTCAACCGATTTTTATTTAATTATCGAGGTCTCAGTGACTTGCTGTCACTCTATTCAAGGGAATGATTCACCTGAGGAAGGTAACACCGAGTCACTTAAACCTCGCGAAATAAAGAATTCAGTTGATGTAGCCCTATATTTTTCAAACAAACTTCCAATCAACAAATTATCTTCAAAAGATATAATATAGTGTTTAACATTTTACTAATCTAAGATTGTATTCATATTTTTACTTCAAATGTATAATTACATGAAGATATATAATCTGATATATATTGGTAAATAGATAATTGTGTATCTGTTTATATCTTGGATACCATTGTTTCACTTATATATTTGATATTTCATATATTGCAAACAAATGCATTAATAATTTCATATTTTACAAGTTTAACTGAATAATTTGAATAAAAATGATTCTCATTTTTCTGACATGTGTCCTAACAATGCTGCTACTTATTGTAGCAGCTTTTATCATCGACTTTCTAGAGCGCCTAGATATCAGCAGGGCTGAGACAGCAGACTCTCAAAGAGATCTGGAAGCCTGCAGGAAAGCCGCTGAAAAGGCCCAAAAAGATCTTGAAACAAAAGACCAACTAGCTTTCCACCTCTACAACGAGGCTGAAGAGCTCCGCGAGAATCTTGCACAAACTCGCGAAGAAAAGAACGAGCTCAGCCACCAAGTTGTTGAATTAAATTTGAAACGCGAAGAGCTGCTCGAAGAAAATGCAGCAAATCAAAAGATAACGACTGATCTTCTGGATTCCTATAAAAATTTGAAGTTTGAATTTCAAATTTTGAATACCAGAATGCGTCAAATAATTGACGCAGAAGCTCAAGAACGACTTGAACAAGATTTCGCGTCAGAATTGCCAGATCCAAATCCATCCAGAAAGGATTTCGGCCAAAATTGTCCTGAAAAATTCGAATCAGCGAATATTGAAGAATATTGCGACGGAGATTCAGGAAAAATCCACAATATTGATGGCAATAATGGTGCACGCAAATCTTCGCAGGAAAGTCTGAAAGCTTCAATGGATCAATCAGCAGCCTGTGATGAGCATCCAGATAAAAAGGAAGAGGCAATCATTGTGCAAGTGATGAATCTTGATGCACCCGACAATTTGCTTACTACAAAAAGTAAACAAAAGAATGAGCTTAAAAAAGAGTTGGAGATCAATCAGAAGACAGATATTAAATTCTCTCCAGATAAGTCAACCTCATCATTTCCCCAATATTGGAAACTGTTGAAAGTCGTACAACTTTTTGAAGTACGAGGGAAGAACATTTTCTGGAAGCCAGAACTCAACCTCCAACGTGTAATCAGCGCGCGCAAGTTTTGGCAAAAGGATCGAAAATTTCAAATGATTCAACCAGAAACATATGGCGGTCAACAAGTTCAAAAAGAAGAAACAAACTTTGACCAAGATGGAAGTCTTCATGTTTCTTACAAACGTCAAGCTGCTGGCCCGAAAGAAGAAAGGAATCGTTGCCTGAATGGAGAAACTGGAAACCTCTTTGTCGATCCCTACATTGACATTGCCATCAAGAACTGTGTCAAACAGTTGGAAGTCAATCAACAGAAAATTATCAATTTCCAGCGAGTAAAATCACCAACTAATTTCAGCAAATTCTGCAAATTTCTAGGATTTGACCATTTCTTTAATAAAAGAAGAAATAACTTTTTTTACTACCTAAAAAGCAAAATACCTTCGTGAAGGTTAATGAACTGATTACTATTGTGTAAATAATAAAGTTTTGTTGTAATTGTGTTGATTTATGGTTTTACTATTTCTGGATTAGAAATTGTATTCAAGCAAACTATGGACATAAGCTTTAAGGACAGTAGGATTACATATAAATATTTACATCGAGCAATGCTCTTCCGCAAACAATAAGTACAAGGCCAGTTAGGCATAAATTAAATATGAGGCAATAACATGCCACTATATAAGGAATAGAAGCATTAAACCACGAATGTTTAGACATAATATAAACTTCTACTATCCTTATTGCGATTAAAAAATATCTTTGGAATGCCTGACATTTATGTGTACAAATATTCGTGTTTTAAGGTTCACAATTTATATAAATAGATAGCGTGTTATTGCCTTATGATTAATATATGCCATTTAGCGAAGCCCCGCAAGTCAAATATCTGTAACTTCTACCTCTATATCTAAATATCAAGTGAACTTATTAACACCAATAACAAACTACAATGAATTAGAAAGAGGGGATCATATATCGCCGCAACTCTTTTTTATTAACGCGATTAAAGGAAGCTTTCGGGCAAGCCCTTCTTCAGCTAACTATAGTGTCTATAGTTAGCTGAAGAAGGGCTTGCCCGAAAGCTTCCTTCAATCGCGTTAATAAAAAAGAGTTGCGGCGATATATGATCCCCTCTTTCTAAATTGTCGAAATCCGCAATCCGTTTACCATGAATACAATGATTTAGTAGATAAAATTATAAAAATGCATGAAAATAAGTTTAAAAGTCTATATATATACCTATATAGGTTTTTCCTTATTAATTATGCATCAGGATATCATTATTAGTGATAAAAAAAGAGCTACAACAACAATTTTGAAAATTTTCAGAAAAAGAAGAACCTATATACAATGATTTCGAGGTATGACCCTCATCAGTATAGAGGCCACTTCGATTCCACGATATCTATTTTCTCCCTTTAAATATGATTCAGAGAGATGCATCACACTAGTAGCGATGAAAAAGAAAGAGCTACAACACCAGTTTTTAATATTTTTATAAAAAGAATAACCTATATACCATGGTTTCGAGGTATGGCCCTCATCAGTACAGGAATGACTTCGATTTCATGATATCCGACGAGAGGAGGATCCAACGTGTGTAATAGAGATAATGTATGCTCACATCTCGCAACCAATTTCTTATTTAAATATCGAGGTCTCAGTGACTTGCTATCACTCTCTTCAGGAGAATGTATCACCTGAGGAAGGTAACACCGAGTCATTGAAACGTCGTGAACTAAAGAATTCAGTTGATGTACCCATATATTTAACAAAAAAACTTCCAATTAACAAATTATCTTCAAAATACATGATATAGTTATGAAAAAAAAGGCATTTCCATATCATGCAACTGAAAGTTGCTGATGGCTTGCGCCATCTATCGGAATAAATATCAACTATTCTCGTTGATTTTTAATTATTCCAGAGTTGGCCAAATATCCATTCTTGATTAATCAAGAAAAGCTAACCTCTGACGCGTTTCGGGCTTTTGGCCCTCATCAGCGTGGTGCAAGCTGTACCTCAACGACCAAAAAACAGGTCATTCAAGGCATCCTGAAAAATCATGAAACTAGTAGTTAAGGCCAGAATTGCGTGTCGCGGTCATATTGGACCCAGCAAGTCAAATATTTGGGAGTCACTTTCGATTCTAAACTGAAATTCACCAGCCATGTGAAGGATATAATAAGAAAATCTAAAATAGCCAAAGCCTCATTATCCAATATGTTCAGTTCAAAATCCAGATTATCATCATTCCTTGTTATAGTTTCATTCATTTTGTAATATTTTATTGTACATATATCTTTATTGCTTATTGGAGCGAGATATGACCGAGACGAAGACTGCGGATCGCGACCTACGAGGAAGACAACGAATAAATAAACGCAATAACTTTAAAAGGTAATTTATTTTTATTTAATTTTATTTATTTACTTTGTGTATGGAAACCCGTTCGGGAAACGTGTATAACACCAAGAAGGAAGAAACCAAGGTCGACGACCCTACAAAGCTGCAACTTGGAACAACAATATATTTTATCAATAGAGGCATCTCTCCCTTTAATTATCCATCAGAAGGATGCTGTATGTTTCTTAACCTTGTAAAGAACTGTTGATAGTGATGAAGAATAAGCGAACCCTTCCATTATTTTTCATTGCAGTAAGGACAGTAAAAGTTTGTTTCATGTTTAAAAGAAACATTCGTTCTTTGATGCGTTCATTTCTTATATATATAATAATGTACATATTTATATTTTACCTCAATTGAATATTTATATCAATATATAGCATATGGGGTTTATTAGTAACTCATATAAAATTTGTTAAATGAAGAATTACAAATCTGTTTCAATATATATCCAGGATACCATTGTTTCTATGATACCATTGTATCTATATATTTTGATAAATATTGTATTTTGCAGCATAAATGCATTAAAAGTTGAAAGCTTTTTTAAAGATTTGTTAAATAAAACATTCAAATGAAATGATTTTCATTACCCTAACTTGTGTTCTTACATTGTTGCTGCTCATTGTTGCAGCCATCATAATCAACCTTCTTGAGCGTCTGGACGATAGTCAGACTGCTGCAGCAGACGTACAGAAAGAGCTGGACTCTTGCAGGGCTGCAGCACTCAAGGCTCAGAAGGATTTGCAAAGTAAAGATGAAGTAGCCTACCATCTCTACAACGAAACTGTTGATCTTCGCGAGAAATTAGCACAAGCTAACTATGAAAAGACCGCGCTCCAGCAGCATGTTGCTGCATTAGCCCACGAACGCGAGGACCTGCTCTTAGAAAATGAAGGAAACAAAAAGGTAACAACGGATCTTCTTGATTCCTACACCAATTTGAAGTTTGAAATTCTCATTTTGGAATCGAAAATGCGTCAAATGATTGAGGTGGAGAATCATAGAAAACAATACCAAGATCTTGAGCCAGAACCACCAGATTCCTCCCAGTCCACGGAATTCAGCCCGCAGTTGTGCGAGACGGAGAAAAATGAAGAAGAATACATTGAAGAATCTAACGAAAAGCAGAATGCTGGAGACAAGCCTGCACTTCAACCCTGGCCCGAAAATCTTGAAACTCCAATGACTCAGCCCGAAGCCTGTGGAGATGGACCAGCACAAAAAGAAAATAGTTATCCTGAAGTTGAAATTCCTGTTGTCATTGACGACACAATCCGCCCAAAAACCCCCAGGAAAGGGACGAAAGTTATTTCAGGAACGTTGGCGACATCATTTAGCCAATTTTGGAATCTATTGAAGATCGTTGAATTCTTCGAAATACGAAGAAAAGAGATTTTCTTGAAACCAGGACTGAAATTCCATCACCTAGTTGGCCTTCTAAAATTCTCCGAAAAAGATCCAAAAGTCCAAATATTTCAGTCAGTGGCCAATGGTATTCAACCAGCTGACAAGGCAGAAAACTTTGTTCAAGTAGAAGGTCTTGGTAGCTCCCAAAGAATTTGGAATGTTGATTCGAATGGAACAAGGAATCGTGGCCTGTTTAAAGAATCTAGTCGACAGAGTGTTGATCCATACATCGACAATGTCATCAAGAAATGTCTTGAACAGCTTCAGATCAATCAGCGAAAAATTGACAATTTCCCGCGTGAAAAGTCACCAAGTGTCTTCAGAGATGTCTGGAAAATTCTGGGATTCGGACATCTTTTTGATAGAGGAAGAAATAATAACGTTTACAACACCAAAGCCAAATACCTTCGTGGAAGGCGAATGGACTATTTAACCTTGTAAATAATAAAGTTTATGATAAATTTGGTTTCATATATTTTCCTATATAATCTCTAATGATATTAGTAAAATTATTTTATTAAATTGTTTATTCTCTTTTTAATTTGAATAAATACAATAAATATTTTACTATATTACCACGTGGAAAATTAGGGAACACAAAAACTTCAGGAGGAGACAACACTTTATTTCAGGCAAGAACAAACTATGAATGGTAAACAAAAGATAAGCCACGAGGGAAATTTACAGAGTAGCAAAATATAAACATAAAAATGATCACTCTGTTAATAAAAATAATAAATACTTTGTTACAATATAGCATTAGACCGTCGCAAGCATACTACACACACACTCACACAGAACATTTAAAAATAACTAAACTAAAACATGTATTTATGTAATAAAATAACACTTGCTTCGAAATAACATTGGCCAAATACCATTCCCTGATTAATAAAAAAAGCCAAGCACGTATGTCGTTCAGGATACTGACCCTTGTCAACCAAGCGCAGGTTACACCTAACCCCCCCACCCAAACTATTCCTGGAGCACACGTGTTCTCTAACGATCATATCCTAAACTCGCCAAATTTCTTTCTTACCTTCCCGAACACTATCAATACCTGCTAGACAACATCCATCTATGACCCAGGACTATCTAAACCAAATAAACATTGATTCCACAACTATTTTCGATTTATTCTGAAAGAGTGCAAGCCATCAGTAACTTTCACTTGCACCATCAGGAGATACCTTTCTCATAAATACAATAAATAGAGTAAATACCTGATCTGTTCAATCATAGTACAATTTCACTTCTGTACTATATTTTACACTATCAGTATAGGTTTGATTTGAAAATAAAATTCAAAAAATTATAAAATATTTTAACGCCTTGCTATATGTTTTAATTTTTGTTTGCTCCTGACGAGGACAAAAGCTTTTTGTCGAAAGGTCGAGGTAATAAAAAGATTTATACTGGCCGAGGTGTATTTTTTCAAGAAATATGAATGCCGGCCAGGCAGCCTCTATCTTCATCATAAATATGTATTCCAAGAGATACACCTCTTCCTTTATATATTAACATATAATAGTATCTCATATAGTTAAATAATCATATTGCTCAAATTGAGAATTACAAAATCTGTTTATACCCAGGATACCATTGTTTCTTTGTAATTATTATAGAGTTTTGTTTAATACCCTATTTTGCAATTAAATGCAATAAAAAGTCGAGACTTTTAAAATAATTATCAAATAACTACTAAGTGAAATGATATTCATTATCCTAACTTGCGTCCTGACATTATTGCTGCTGATTGCAGCAGCCGTCATAATTGACCTTCTGGAGCGTCTGGAAACAAGCAGAGATGCCGTAGTAGATGCTCAAAAAGAGCTAGACGATTGCAGAACTGCGGCATCTAAGGCTCAGAAAGAATTTGAAAGCAAGGATCAAACTGCATACCACCTATACAACCTCACAGCTGACCTCCGCGAGAAGCTGGAATAAACTCGTAAAGAAAAGCATGAGCTACACCAGAAAGTTGCTGCTTTAACCTCAGAACGCGAGGGACTGCTTCAAGAAAATGAAGTAAATAAAAAAATAACAACGGATCTTCTTGATTCCTTCACCAATTTGAAGTTCGAATTTCATGTTTTGGAATCAAAAATGCGTCAGATTTGTGAGGCAAAGAATCACGAAAAACCTTATAAAGTTATTGAACCAGAAATTTCAGATGCAGCTCAATTCATAGAATTCAGTCAAATTCAGCAGCGAAATTTCAAGGCTGAGAATATTAAAGAAGAATGCGCTAAAAATCCAAAGAAATTCTTGAATGACGGAGATGGCTATGCATTGCAGGAAAGTCCCAAAGTTTCAATGAGAGGGTTCACAACTGATGAGCCAGGCCCTCTCATTAATTTTTCAATTGCAGTAAGGGCAGTAGAAATTGTTTAATATCAAAAAGAATCTTACGCCTTTAAAATAGTTTCGAATTTTGATAACAGATGGCGCGCTAGTGCATCATATTATAAAGAACTGTGTTAAGCAGCTAAAGGAGAATCAACGAAATATTAATGATTTACCCAAGATGAAAGAACCAAATACTTTCAGCACTTTCTGGAGTATCGTGGGATTCAATCATCCTTTTGGTAAAAAAAGAAATTATAACGTTTTCAACTCAACGACTCATTACCTTCGTGGAAGGTGAATGACCTATTTGTCATTGTAAATAAACCTTGTGATAAATGTGAATTATAGTCTTTTTATCTTTGCCCATGTTATGTACTTTTCTACCTAATATTCAATAATCTTAGGTAGTGTAGTTTCTATTATAAGAGATTGTATGCTACTGAGAAGTTATAAATTTGCATAATATTTTATTATTACATAATTATCATAAGAACTCAAAACATGAATACCTCACGCTATATATTGATTACATCACACAACAACAACCAAGTCCTTGGTCAAAACCATATAAACATTATATATTACACCCCACAACACGAATTTTCTGCTTATAAATAATTTATAAATGTGTTTTTTTTTGGAATTTGTAACATATACATTTACTGGCAATGTGTTTCTTTTAAATAATATGATCAAATATCTTTATGAAATACCTTGAAGTAGAGATAATATATTTGACCGCGAAAAATATCTGTTGTCGGCGTCAGTATCGCGATTGTACTATCTGCCCTGGACCAACTTAGGGAACCAATCAAATAAACAAAATAAATATTTAATTAAAAAGGCATATATACCTCCATATGATCCAATATATGCATTTCAATTAAACATATATATTAAAATCAAAAAAAGGCATATCCTGACCAGGCTCACATGAGCATTTCTAGATGGCAGAGCGCCATCTAGTGGAACAAAAATAAACTAAACGTTTATTCAACCTTTTCCCTGATATTTGGTCAACCCAAACGTTTAGTTTATTTTTGTTCCACTATATGGCGCTCTGCCATCTAGAAATGCTCATATGAGCCTGGTCAGGATATGCTTTTTTAATTTTAATATCAACACCTGACCATTTATATATATTTTATTTTTTTTATTGCTTTTTCGCGCAACAACAACAAAGCCTTTATTTAGGGCCTCTCGCCCTATATACAGGATTCTCCAGTTCACAAGGGATGGGGAGAACACTGTGTGGCCTTTTTCCGGGATATAATCCTGTGGAATCCAAATATCGCCACCGCTATAAACCTATTCTTTGATATTTCATTAATTAGTGCCGGAAATGAAGGACAAAGTTGCCCAGTTTTATCATTTAGTTTTCGTCTTTCCTCAGACAGAGCAGCACAATCAAATAAGTAGTGCAACATCTCCATTGTTATTCCTGATTTACAGAAAGTGCGCTTTTTCACATAAATATATTGTATTATATTTTCTGTAGCTGTATAATGTTGCATATAGTAATGTTTAGCATAGAAACATTAAACCTGATTTAACTTCAAAAATGAATTCAATAAAGCCTACCACTGGAAATAAGGGAGAGGCACCCAGTAATGTCGAATAACAGGTCATTGGAGTCATTGCAAGACATATCATACTTCTATATGTCTTCTTCCAACCAGTTAACGGAAAGAAGGAACTGTAGGGAACCACAAGATTGTAGTGTATGCGCATGATGTGTATATACATGATAGTTATATATAATTGAAGATATATGTATATTTATTGGGAAGTATCCAATGTGGTGTGCGTTGGCCCTAATAAAGGATTTTTTGTTGTTTTATATTCTTGATTAAATGAAGAATGATCAAAACTGTTTATACATCCAGGATACCATTGTTTTAATTGTATTAAATATAATATTGTTAAATATAGTATTGTGCAACTAAATGCATTAGAATTTGATAACTTCAAAAAGATTTATTAAATAAAAATATTAAATAAAATGATTTTCGTTATATTGACCTGTGTCCTTACCCTGCTGCTGCTAATTATTGCAGCTATCATTATCGACCTGCTAGAACGTCTGGAAACTAGCACAGCTGCCGCAGAGGACGTTCGAAAAGAACTAGACATCTGCAAGTCTGCGGCAGCTCAAGTCCAGAAAGAATTGAAAAGCAAAGATGAAACAGCCTTTCATCTCTATAACGAAGCTGCTGATCTCCGCGAGAAATTGGCACAAGCTCTCAGAAAAAAGACCGAGCTCCAGCAGCAAGTAGCTGCATTAGCCCATGAACGCGAGGAGCTGCTCCGAGAGGATGAAGCAAACAAAAAAAAATAACAACGAATCTTCTTGATTCTTATACAAATTTGAAATTCGAAATCCTTGTTTTGAAATCAAAAATGCGTGAAGCAGAAATTCATGACCGGCTTTACCAAGAACTTGAACCAGAAATACAACATGCAGTTCAGTCAACTGACTTGGCTCAAAATTATCCGCAAATGTTCGAACCTGGCAATAACAAAGAAGAGTGCGTTGAAGACGCCGTATAAACACTGAATGGTGAAGATTGCCATGATAAATCTGATGCACATCAATCTTGGCAGGAAATTCCCATTCTTCCAATGTTTCAACCAGAGGCCTGTGGGGATTCTACAGTTCATAAAGAAGAAGCAAACTGGGCCAAAGTTGAAATTCTAGATACTACTGGCATTTCTCCAGATACTCGAGAAACAGGCGTCTAGACTGAAGGACTTATCATTGACCATGTAGTAGACAACTGCATCAAAGACCCCGACGCTCACAAGAAGCAAAATGAGAAGTCAACCTTCAAAAATTCGGCGAATTTTATCCAATATTGGAATTTACTGCGAATTGTCACGGTCTTTGAAATACGAGGAAACAATATTTTCTTCAAACGTGGAACAAATTTCAATTACCTGTGTGACCTGATGAAGCCTTTCAAGGATTTCCCAAGAGTTCGAATGATCCAACCAGGAGACCATGATAACCAAGCAACTCAAAAAGAGGCTAATATTGTCCAAGATGGAAGTTCATATGGTTCCAACAAGAATCAGGTTGCTGATACCAAAGAAGCAAGATATCGAGGCCTGGATGGAGAAAGTCAACACCCGATTGTAGATCCCTACATTGATCAAGTCATCAAAAACTGTGTAAAACAGCTGGAGATTAATCAACAAAGAACTACCAATTTCCAGAAGATGAAATCACCAACTATCTTAAAAGAATTTTGGAAAACCCTAGGATTTGGCCACCTTTTTGATAGAGGGAGAAAAGTGAACTTTTCAAACACCAAAGTCCAATTGATTCATGGAAGAAAAATGAATCGTTTACCTTTGTAAATAATAAAAATTGTGATAATTGAGGATTCATGTTTTTATATTTTATTACCGAAATTATTAAATAACCTTTAAATACATCTTAGATACTAAACACGATTTATTTGTTTTAAGGAAGATTATCCTCTTACTAGAGCGTTATTCCTTCATCTAAGCGCAGACTAAGCCATAGAAAAGCTTTTTTTTATCTTCAATATGTTAACACTTGCAAACGTTTACTTTATTTTAAATTCAGATAGGTTCGAATATATATAATAAAGGGTGGCCGATAAGTCCCAAAAACATTTTATTTTATCAAAAGGCAAACTAGAATAAAATATTTCTGTGAAAAATAGACACTTCGGCCAGTTAGAGTTTTTTATTTTCTCAACTTTGCAACAAAAATCTTTTGTCTTCGTCAATAAAAATAAAGCATTTGGCAAGGCGTTTTAAATTATTCTGAGGTTGCAAGGGCGTTCTCACGCGATTTTTCGAATTTAGTAAAATATCTAAATTCTATCTTCAGAATAGAATTAAATAGTTTTAGTTTTATTCTAGTTTGTCTTTTAATTTTTAATATAAAAAATAAAAGGGTTCGGGACTTCTGGGTTATTCTATATTTACTGAAATGTCCACGAAAATAAGGATTACTTTTTGCCTAGTGTCAATTTACTATGATATGAATGCACTCTTTTCAATCTCCTCCTTTTTGAATAAATAATATGAAAGCAGCTATAACTAATTATACATACATGGACAAAATCTAAGGAAATTGTATTTTAGCATGTATATCGGAATTGAGAAAATAAATCTGAAAGATATTGTGGACGCTGTTCGTGTTCTTTGTCTAATCAGGATGCCACAAAGATACACACGTGAGTTCGAAGGGATGCAGCAAAAGTTATCGCTTTATTATACGTGACTCTGAACAGAAGGAGTACAATAAGTGGGACTTGCGTTCATACTTCCCGTCAGAAGAACCCTTGGCGGAGTAGATGTCACTCGTGTGAAACTTCCCGCTCCACACTATATATGTCCAGCCTGGACTACACCGGCTTGTAGGTCGCTCCGATGTCAGGCTCTCCTGGCACCGTCTTACAGGATCATCCACATGCCTGGTGGCAAGTCGCCACGTCTTCTCCTCGCCGCAAATGTCACCAGACTCTGTCCTCCCCCACACAGGAATGCTGTTTTTGGCGACTGTCTCCCCTGAAATCACATGATCATCCCCCACTCATTTTCCCTCAAATTTAATCTGGAATCTTGGCCTTGTCATCCATTTTATAATATTACAGTGACATTTATTGAAAACACACGAAATAACCAAGTGTGAACATAATTGCCTTTGTCTCCTTCAAAAAACAGATGACATGAGAGATGTTCGACTTTAAGTTTTGCCAATGAGTGTAGATACGAATGCCGGCTAGGTAATATCCAGCATCAGCCGGAAACTGAATGAACCAAAGAAATTTCTATCCTCAACTATTATATATAACAACATATCATCAATTATCATCAATCTAATCCATAAACTAAATTAAGAGAATAAGAGTCAACCTCATTTTCAATCTGAATATAAATAAATATTTAAAATAAAGAAAGCATATCCTGACCAGGAGCACATGTGCTTTTTAGACGAAAGAGCGCCATCTAGTGGAACAGATATCAACTAAACGTTGATTCAACCTGTTCCCTGATATTTGGCCAACCCAATTTCTTGATAAATCAAGAAAAGTCATCCAAAAACGCGCTTCACGCTGTTGGCGCTCGTCAGCGTGGAGCAGGCTGTACCACTTCGACCAAAAAGATTTTTGGTCCCAGAGGCCTCTTGAGAAACCTAAAATGGGTATTTAAGGCTAAATTTGCGTAAATACGCTTAACACATAAAAAACATACATATAAATATATTCTGAAAATAGAGCAATCCATATTGTTATATTTGTTCATAAAGGGCACATCTTGGATTCAATAAATAATCTTTTATTTCCGATATTTCAATGGACTAAACGGCCATCTTTTTCAAGGATCTCATCCCCTCTCGCGGCAAGCCGTGCATTACACTTGAGACACGGGCGTCTCACAATCTCTTCGGGCGAAAATCATCCAAATGAAAATGTAATGTATACAAATAAATATCGTACAATACTAATTAAAATAAATGAATAAATAGAGTGAAAAGTACTTTGTGAGACGCCCGTGTCTCAAGTGTAATGCACGGCTTGCCGCGAGAGGGGATGAGATCCTTGAAAAAGATTGCCGTTTAGCCCATTGAAATATCGGAAATAAAAGATTATTTATTGAATCCAAGATGTGCCCTTTATGAACAGATAAATATAGGTGCTATGTACAAATATTTATGTATATGAACAAGATTTAAATATTATAAAATAAAAAGAGCTTCCAGGGTTAAGTTTCTTGTTCAACTTTTTATTTTCAAGCTTTCGGACTTGTCAGTCATTCAACAGGAGTATCACGTTAATAAATTAATGATAAATAGTATTTTATATGCACATTATATTATTTAGATATTTTAAATACTTATGATATTGAAAGGGAGAAAAAATTATTTATCATCAATTTATTAATTTGATACTCCTGTTGAAGGACTGACAAGTCCGAAAGCTTGAAAATAAAAAGTTCAACAAGAAACTTAACCCTCTGGAAGCTTTATTTATTTAATAATATTATAAATCAAATAAAAAGTTTAAAATATGTCTACAGGGAATTCAGTAGCATATTGAGGTCCATGGGAAAGAAGATACTGATTTATCTTGAGAATAACAAACATCTGGAATCCTTGAAGAAATTGAATCAGACGAAACAGGAAAAGATAACACATCAACCAAGCTATAACGTATTAGGTAAAAAACGGGAAAACACTTCACTATTATATATATTATATATATATATATATGAAAAAACAATAGAAAAAATAAAAGATAAGTGGGTCAGGTGTTGATATTAAAAATAAAAAAGGCATCTCCTGACCACGAGCACATGTGCTTTTTAGATGGCAGAGCGCCATCTAGTGGAGCAAAAATAAACTAAACGTTTATTTAGCTTGCTCCGTTATATTTGGCCAACCCAATTTCTTGATTTATTTTTGCTCCACTAGATAGCGCTCTGCCATCTAAAAAGCACATGTGCTCGTGGTCAGGAGATGCCTTTTTTTATTTTAAATATATATATATATTATAAATTGAAAAAATATTTACTGCTTGAATTTTAGATCATGTTGAAGATTGTGGTAATGCAGTCGTGGTAACAGAATGATATTAAAGAAAATAGTTTTGATCAGAGATTTCTTTATTTGAGCTGAGTAATATATAAAAAAAAAACATAATTTGATAAAAGTAATGCCTGGCTTAAGGCGAGTAGAATAAGGGAAACAAAAGATTATTTACATAATGTACAAAGGTTTTGAGCCAGCCATTGGGATAAAACAACAACCAGTTTTATAGGGGAAGATTGACCTCTGGCGGTCGATTTAGCAGAGTATTTAAATCTATGAAATTATAATTTAAAATAAAATAATTATTTATATAACATATATATATATTTTTTGAAGAGATTGAACAATCCATAATTAAAATTATATTTAAAAAAGATGCATATATTGGATTTATAATGAATTTTTTTAAATATATATATATGTAGATTAAACTGGTGAAACCGCTGGGAGGGTTCACCACTGATGAGCCAGGTCCTCCCATTAATGTTTTCCATTGCAGTAAGAGTAGTAGTCATTGTTTTATTTTTAAAGGAATCATACCCGTCTATAATAGTTTCGTATTATGACGACTTCACTATATATATTTAATAAATCTATTAAGTTCGAAATTGTATTTTTCTAATAAACAAATACCAGGAAAGAACACCAAAATAGCTGATGATAGGTTAATAAAACACCTTTTCGACAAAAGTAGTAGAGTATTGGGTGGCTAGTTTTAAAGGTATATGCAAAATAAGTAAAAGCAAATTAAAACGTGAGGAAATAAAATTGATATTTTAGATGTCATTGTTTGTAATCTTCAGCTATTTAAATTGAGATAATAAATTTACATTGTAAATAATATTTATCTTAGTACATATATATACTCCATATATATCGCGTGGATGATTTGTTTACATGGTTAGAATCCCCGAGGAAGATAGGCTAACAGCCTCATCGAAATATTGGAAAAGTTATAATACATATTTTTACCCAAAATAAGCGTTATTTATTCAATATTTATGTCATAATTTGTATATACCAAGATGTAATCCCACCACAATCTATGCAATGTATTGTCCAAAAAGGTTTAATAAAAGCTAGGCCTCGCGAAAAAGAGAGAACAGCAATTACCAGGATTGCATCATCCAGGAAGTAAAGGTCACTACCCAGGAACCATAAAACTAAGTTCAAAGACCTTCTTCTTCCTGGAGGATGGTAATCATGAAAAGACAATGGAGGTACCAAAATCCAATCACAGTTCAGCATGAACAACTAACAGCCAACCAAAAGTAACCACGTAGACGATCTCAACCAATGAGAGGCATAGAGAGTTAACGAGGAAAATCTCGGACTCAAAGTTAGGCGGTAGGAAGGCGACCCGACTAGGAGCAAGACGTGCCCAATTCCTTCCCACCAAGGTAACATTTTATCCGATCATGTGATAGGGAAGTACCCCATTTAATCTCAAACTTTCTTTCCCTTATTCGCGAAGTCTTAGATTCAACCCCATCCTGGTTTTCCTCTCGTTATTTTCCCTGTGGAACCCTACCATACCCTGTGGAACCCTAACTTTCTTAAATTCAAAAGGATTTTTGGCCTCTACATTTGGGAATCCTTGGATATTCTGGAACTCTTCTGGAGAAAGAGGACTGGAAATTTGATTTGTTCCCTCAGCGATGATGCCGTCTTGTTCTTTCATCGAAATTGTTGCCTCGGATGATTGCTCTTGTGGTTCGATCGGAACAACATCACGAACTTCGAATGTAAGTTCTTGATCCGTTGAATCGGCGCAAATAGGAGAAGGCTCGATGGATTCCTGGCCGATATCTTCGAGATGTAGAGAAACTCTAGACAGGATATCCAGGGCATCCTCCGATTGCGTGGCCACATCCTCAAATGACCGATTCTTTAACTCGACCAGTTGCATCTCCACTTTAAGACTGGAATAGAGATCCAGTAAGTCGTCATTGATTATCTTTGTTTCCTCGATTTCGTTTTGCAACGATTCTCGCTGGGAATTTAATTCCCCCACGCGGTGCTTCAGCTGGTTGATCTCCTGGCAGCACCTCGCCAGTTGCTCGCGGAGGTCGGCTGCCTCGTTGAAGAGGCCGAAGGCGGTCTCAACCTTTGTGGCAAGGTCCTTCTGGGCCTTGCCAAGGGCAGCCTGGCAGGTCTCCAGCTCTCGCTGGGCCCTGGCCTCCGCAGCTCTGCTGTCATCTAGACGTTCTAGAAGACTGATCAGCAGGGCTGCGGCAATCAATAAAATAAGGGATAAAATCCCGGTTGCTATAATAAAAATCATTTTTTTAGTTATTTAATAACTTTTATAAAAGTTTTCAACTTTTAATATACAAATATTTTATATGATATATAAATAATAAAGGTGATTGTGTATCCTGGATATGTAATTTACCCAGAAACCATGTAGACTTTAACAGAAGGAGAATGTCATATCACACACACACGATATACATGAATATGAAAAATAATCTTACGCCTTTAAAATAGTTTCGAATTTAGATAACAGATGGCGCGCTTGTGCATCATAAATGAATATGTAAATATGATATATATTCAAATTGTAGATTCATCTTCCCTTCCTAAAGGTTTATTTTCCTAAATATTGTCCCAGAAAAATTTATTTAAAAAAAAGGGTTGATTAGTCTACTACTTGAATTGATCGGCAATCAACTTACAATTGTGATATTTTCTATAATTAAATATATAGGTACGTTACAGATGAGATAAAATCTTATTAATTCATTTAAAAATCTTTTCGTTCTAAAATTTTTATCACAATTTTACCTATATACATTAATCAACAAAACTTAAAAGGAAGCTGTATCTTTATATATAGAGATGAAAGATATTTGATACATAGTGGCCTTTAATTAAAAAAGACAATGGAAGAAGGCCTAAAAAAAAAGTCTAATTTGGTTGAAAAAACTGCTCAATAAATTGAGCCTATATAGATATATGGACCCGGCTTCGCCCGGGTATTGTTCGAGTGGGGGTTGACTCTTGAATGAATAGAGCCCCCAACTGTTTTAAAACTTAAAGTAAAGAATTTTCTTTCAGCACAATGGAGATAAACTGCAAACATCAAAATTAAAAATTCTGGTAAAAATAATCTGAAATATAAGATCAATTTCACAAACACATCTAATGAATAGAGTGCATTTTTGGAGGAGTGGTCTAAACTGTTGATTTTTAAAAACCACGACCCGGGATCATCGAATCCAGTTTTGGGGAATTTGTTCTGAAAAAAAAAATTGCCCCAATGGCCCCTGATTCTTGAAAAAGTCAAACCCCTCCAGTGATTGCAAGTAACCAAACTGGGCTTTGGTATCTAAAAAATGAAAAAAAAAAATCTAATGATTAGTGTGAATAAAGGGAAATGGTCCTCGCAACCGGAAAATTTCACTTTCTCCACTTCACTCTCGGCAGTTCAAGAAGAAACAGCCAGATTAAACATTTTTAAGGGCACCTAATCCGGCATGTACATCGATAGTTAAGCAACTTTTAAAAATGTAATATATCTGCAATGCTGAAATACCCAGACTTGGATTATTTTTTTATTAGGTTATTGTTGGCAGTTTTAGAAAAATGTGGGAAATTAGATATTTTTACAAAAGAATGTACTTTTTAAAATGGCATAAAATAATTAGGAAATTTGCATCATTTTCTAATAGTCAAGGGCAATGTTAAAAATACCAAAAAAGCAAGACCAAATAAAAAATAAACGAATTATGTGTGATGTTTCAATAACAGCATTGTTACCTTATAAAGACAAAATTACTGAATGTATTCAGTACTTTTGTCCGAAGATGGTAACAATCCTGTTACTGAAACCACACATTATTTATTTATTTGGATTTGGTCTTGCTTCCTTGTGATTTTTATCTATATTTCAAAATATACCTCAATTCTTTTTTACCTAAAAAGCTTTACATATATATTGCCAAGACCATAAATAAAGGTAAAATGTCAAATGAGTTATTAATAAACCCTATATGGGTCAGGACAAGTGAAAATAAGGCCAACAATAGAAATATCTTTCTAAAAAATTAAATTTGAACGCTAGCTTCACAAAGGGCACAAAATTTGCTACCAGCTACATGCGTTCTTTTTTACTATGGTGTGATTTCCACAGGATGGATCTACATTATAATTTCTCCAGAGCTTAAGGTAGCAAACAGTACTTTCACAATAAATAAATATCAATGCAAAAAGCCAGAGTTATGATAGCATGTTGCAGTGTACTGTTGACCTGTAGGATAGAAAAAAAGCAATATTGTTTCCAAAGACTTTAATTTGAAAAGTATTATGAAACGTTAAATATATTATACTTACTTTTAAAAGCATAAAAAAGAAAAGCTATCTCGATTTGAATAAATTTAGTCTAGAAACAAACATAACGTAAAATTATGCACCAATCGATCTCTGATTGTATATTTATTTATATAAATGAGTATATTTGCATATATATATATATATCTAAATACATTCATATAAAAAAATAGTTGTACCATATAAATATATATGAGCAGTCATATATTGCGAAGAAGATAAATATAAACCCTACCTAAACCAATGACAGAAAAAAAATGTTTAGCCAACCCTTAAATAAAGCAGTTATTGAAAATTCATAGCTGCTGCTTACAATATAAATGCTATTAGAGCATAAACATATTACATGAAACAAACATATAGTAAAATATATGTAGCAAGTTATATTGTAAAACATACTTTTTTCAATAAACATACTTATTACAACTTTAATAAAAAAATAATATACCTTATGAGATAAAAAAGTACACTTATCTTTAAAAATGTAGATCGTTATATGTACACTAATTAAAATTAAACGAAGCAAAATATATGAATAAGCTGCGAAATAAATAATAATTCCAATTAATTTAAATTGAAAAAATATTACTAAATGATTAAATAAAATCTACCTTCTAAAAAGGAAAAGAAAGTTTTTCGAAATGCAATTTTTGTGCTTTTAGCCTAAATGTTAAACCAAAACCTCAACTCCCTACGTGCGAAATTTCACAATACAGTTTTAATTAACCCAGGTTCCGGAGGCGTATTTATTTGATAATGATCGATTAAAATTATTTTCAAAGAGTTTAAATATATAAAAATAATCTTACCTTTTAAAGACACATTAATCGGGTAAAATTACAAAATTACAAATTAAAAACAAACAACGTGTAAAATTATTAACCAATCAAATTCATTTATCGTCGCGACCAGTGCGCCGCCAAGCGGTAAAAGGCTTGAACTAAGGAATTTTGGTTTAACATTTTTTAAAAATAGCACATTAAACCTTTTCGTTTTTTGAATAGCCTATATGTTAAACGAAATCTTCAGCTACCTACATGCGAAATTCCATAATGATTGAGTCAGTAGATTTTGCGTGATGCGATAACAAACATCGATTTCGCATTTCATTTTTATAGATATAAGGATGTGCTATGTACAAATCTTTATATATATGAACAAGATTAAAATATTATGAAATAAAAAGAGCTTCCAGGGTTAAGTTTCTTGTTCAACTTTTTATTTTCAAGCTTTCGGACTTGTCAGTCATTCAACAGGAGTATCACGTTAATAAATTAATGATAAATAGTATTTTTATATACACATTATATTATTTAGATATTTTAAATACTTATGATATTGAAAGGGAGAAAAAAGTATTTATCATCAATTTATTAATTTGATACTCCTGTTAAAGGACTGACAAGTCCGAAAGCTTGAAAATAAAAAGTTCAACAAGAAACTTAACCCTGGAAACTTTATTAATTTTATAATATTATAAATCAAATAAAAAAGTTTAAAATATGTCTACAGGGAATTCAGTAGCATATTGAGGTCCATGGGAAAGAAGATACTGATTTATCTTGAGAATAACGAACATCTGGAATCCTTGAAGAAATTGAATCTTAAACAGAAATGAATAAAACACATCAACCAAGCTATAACGTATTAGGTAAAACGGGAAAACACTTCACTATTATATATATTATATATATAAATATATGAAAAAACAATAGAAAAAATAAAAGATAAGTGGGTCAGGTGTTGATATTAAAAATAAAAAAGGCATCTCCTGACCACGAGCACATATGCTTTTAGATGGCAGAGCGCCATCTAGTGGAGCAAAAATAAACTAAACGTTTATTTAGCTTGCTCCGTGATATTTGGCCAACCTAATTTCTTGATTTAGTTTTGCTCCACTAGATGGCGCTCTGCCATCTAAAAAGCACATGTGCTCGTGGTCAGGAGATGCCTTTTTTATTTTAAATATATATATATTAAGAAAAATGCATCTATGCATTTATGCACCTTATCCCAGTACAATGTTACATTTGTGCTATTTTTTCACATATATATATATATTATAAATTGAAAAAATATTTACTGCTTGAATTTTAGATCATGTTGAAGATTGTGGTAATGCAGTCGTGGTAACAGAATGATATTAAAGAAAATAGTTTTGATCAGAGATTTCTTTATTTGAGCTGAGTAATATATATAAAAAAAAACATAATTTGATAAAAGTAATGCCTGGCTTAAGGCGAGTAGAATAAGGGAAACAAAAGATTATTTACATAATGTACAAAGGTTTTGAGCCAGCCATTGGGATAAAACAACAACCAGTTTTATAGGGGAAGATTGACCTCTGGCGGTCGATTTAGCAGAGTATTTAAATCTATGAAATTATAATTTAAAATAAAATAATTATTTATATAACATATATATATATATATTGAAGATTGAGCAATCCATAATTGAAATTATATTTAAAAAAGATGCATATATTGGATTTATAATGAATTTTTTTAAATATATATATATATGTAGATTAAACTGGTGAAACCGCTAGGAGGTTTCATAAACTGATGAGCCAGGTCCTCCCATTAATGTTTTCCATTGCAGTAAGAGTAGTAGTCATTGTTTTATTTTTAAAGGAATCATACCCGTCTATAATAGTTTCGTATTTTGACGACTTCACTATATATTTAATAAATCTATTAATTTCGAAATTTTATTTTTTCAAATAAACAAATTCCTGGAAAGAACACCAAAATATCTGATGAAAGATTAATAAAACACCTTTTCGTCAAAAGTATTAGAGCTTTGGTTTGCTATTTTTAAAGGTATATGTAAAATGGGTGAAACGGGAAAACAACTTCACCATATAAAAATTCAATCTCTTAAGTTCGAAATTGTATTTTTCTAATAAACAAATACCAGGAAAGAACACCAAAATAGCTGATGATAGGTTAATAAAACACCTTTTCGACAAAAGTAGTAGAGTATTGGGTGGCTAGTTTTAAAGGTATATGCAAAATAAGTAAAAGCAAATTAAAACGTGAGGAAATAAAATTGATATTTTAGATGTCATTGTTTGTAATCTTCAGCTATTTAAATTGAGATAATAAATTTACATTGTAAATAATATTTATCTTAGTACATATATATACTCCATATATATCGCGTGGATGATTTGTTTACATGGTTAGAATCCCCGAGGAAGATAGGCTAACAGCCTCATCGAAATATTGGAAAAGTTATAATACATATTTTTACCCAAAATAAGCGTTATTTATTCAATATTTATGTCATAATTTGTATATACCAAGATGTAATCCCACCACAATCTATGCAATGTATTGTCCAAAAAGGTTTAATAAAAGTTAGGCCTCGCGAAAAAGAGAGAACAGCAATTACCAGGATTGCATCATCCAGGAAGTAAAGGTCACTACCCAGGAACCATAAAACTAAGTTCAAAGACCTTCTTCTTCCTGGAGAGTGGTAATCATGAAAAGACAATGGAGGTACCAAAATCCAATCACAGTTCAGCATGAACAACTAACAGCCAACCAAAAGTAACCACGTAGACGATCTCAACCAATGAGAGGCATAGAGAGTTAACGAGGAAAATCTCGGACTCGGGCGGTAGGAAGGCGACCCGACTAGGAGCAAGACGTGCCCAATTCCTTCTCACCAAGGTAACATTTTCTCCGATCATGTGATAGGAAAGTACCCCATTTAATCTCAAACTTTCTTTCCCTTATTCGCGAAGTCTTAGATTCAACCCCATCCTGGTTTTCCTCTCGTTATTTCCCCTGTGGAACCCTACCATTCATTAAGGACTGCGCCAGATATCATCAACCACCACAAGTCACCAATCCTACAGTTAGTCAACAGGATCTTACATAGGAACAACAATCAACAATCTCAAAAAGATAAAATTATAAATATATATATATATGTTATGAATATTTTTTGTTTGTGTTGTTGAAAAAGATAGAATTGGAGGTGCCGTCGTGAAAAAGTAAAGATAATTATTTACCCATCAAGTAGTTTTTTATTTTAAATTACTTGAAGGAAATTACACATAGAATTATTTTTCACAATAAAATATCGAATTTATAAAATAATTTCTCTCTCTCTCTCTATAATCATGAATTGAAAAAAGGTAGGTTAGCTATACTTATTTACAACAAATATTCAAAGTGGTATGTTCTAAATCTATGGTCAAAAATGTAGAACAAGTCAATGAATGAAAATGAAATATATGTTTTTTAAAAAATAAAATATTTGCATTTTAGATTATATATAATATATATATAATTTACAGAATATACGAAATAGACGAGTCTGCGACTGACTTAATTTAATTTTGCTGCCTATTTGATAAAAAAACGTATAGTTCTTTTTTAATAAAACTTTCCATACATAACTATATATTTTATTTAAAACTAATCTAATTTGTTTGACATATACACCAATTATATTTAAATTAACTTATTCAATAAATATATAAATCAAAATTCTAAACTATTATAGACGCGTATGATTCTATTCAAAATATATATATATATATTCCAGATTAAATATTTTATTTCAATATATTTCATCAAATATATTTGATTCAGATTAGCTTAATCATTTTCGTGAATAAATTTATTTTATTTCGTTCGAAAAATATCTTTCTGATAAGATTTTTACTCTCTAAAATACCGTCGCTACAGGATAATATTTCCTCTTTTTTGTGTGTGTGTGAATAACAGTAATTGTGTTTAAGATTTATAACATAATATGTACAACAGATTCGATTCTTTTCACGCGCGCGTGAATTGCTTCATTTGTTCGCATTTTATGTCGTAAAGATAGAGGCTGCCTAGCTGGCATTCATATATATTTAAATTAAAGATACTTCGGCCAGTAAATCTTTTTATTATCTCGACGTTTCAACAAAAATCTTTTTTCCTTGTCAGGAGATAATGAAAACTAATACATTTGGCAAAGCGTTGAAAATTCTTCTTCTTATCTAGTTGCTTTGCCATCTTGAATAATTTTTAACGCTTTGCCAAAAGACTTCTGTATCATCCTGTTCATATATGAGTGTAGGTGGGGTGAATAAAGTATAAAAAAAAAGTAATTAAAATAATACAATAGGTTCTAGAGATGGGCTTATTTTTATTAATGTAATCTCAAGCTTTCGGCCATTTCTGCCCTTCTAGTTCTCAGTAGTATATTATAATACATTAGCGCGCAATCTGTTATCAGAATTCGAAACTATTATAGACGCGTATGATTATTTTTAAAATTAAACCAATTTTTGCGTAAGAGCGATTGATCGAAGCATATAATATATTTATAATTGTATGTATTTCTACTGTCCTCAAAGCTTATATCCATAGTTCATTTAAAATACCCATTCCAAGAGTCTAGCATCATTATCACTATAAAAGGAAAATCGAAAAATGCAATATAACAGCAGTATGGAAATCAATCTGGGGAAACCGCTGGGAGGGTTCACCACTGTTGAGCCAGGCCCTCCCATTAATTTTTAATTGAAGTAAGGGCAGTAGAGAAAATTGTTCAATTTTTAAAAAGAATCATACGCGTATATAATAATTCTTCAAATTAAAGATACTTCGGCCAGTAAATCTTTTTATTGTCTTGACGTTTCGACAAAAATCCTTTGTCCTCGTCAGGAGCGAAAACATAATTGTTTCAAATTCTCACAGGAGTATATAAAACAAATAATAACAAACGCCGTTCTATATTCTCCTCTGTGTTATGTTCTCGCTTTACATACTCCTGTAGGAGGTCAGAGATTCCTGAAAACTTGAGATTACATTAATAAGAAGATACACATCTCCAGACACCTGTTGTATAATTTTGATCTATATTTGCATGATTCAAATCAAGTAAAAAAGAAATTTATATCAAGTAGTGATATGCAAAAAAGTAAATATGTCCTTACACCACCCAAATGAGCATTTTAAATGATAGAGCGCCATATGGTAGTATAAACATCAAATATACGTTAATATAAGCTTATTCCATATAGTATTTAGTTAACCCATTTTCTTTAAGAAGCAAGAAATTCCAACCACGTACGCGTTTCGTGCTGTTTGCTCTCATCAGCGGTTTAAGCGGACATGACTATATAGGACATCCCGGGTAGTTGGCGACTTCTGTACGCTCCAGGAACCTGGGTTACTTAAATAAATCATAATGACTATATAAACACACGTCTATATATAAATATTTACTATCTACATGGTTACACAAATTTGAGGGTAGAATATAAATAATGTAGTGTTTAATATATTATTCATCTGAAAATGCATTTTAAAAGAGATGTTTATGATGTGAGTCAATAGTAACCCATAAAATACTTGGTAAAATGATTAAAAGTGAATCTGTATATATCCAGGATACCATTGTTTCTATTATAAATTATTAAATAATTTGTTAAATATCATATTTGCAATTCAATGCATTAAAAGTTAATAACTTTTAAAATATTCATTAAATAATTTAAAATAAAATGATTTTTATTATCCTAACATGTGTCCTTACCATGTTGCTGCTCATAGTAGCAGCCATAATAGTTGACCTTCTGAAGCGCCTTGAAACCAGCAAGGATGCCACAGCGGACGCCCAAAAAGAGCTGGAGGCATCCAGAAAAGAGGCTGAAAAGGCCCAGAATGATTTAAAAATCAAAGACCAAACAGCCTATCGCCTTTACATCGAGGCAAAAGAACTTCGCGAGGAATTAGCGCGAACTCGCGAAGCAAAGGATGAGCTCCTGCAACAAGTGAACCAACTAACATCAGAACGCGGAGAGCTGCTGCAAAAGAATGAAGCCAACTACAAAATAACAACGGATCTACTCGATTCATATACCGAATTGAAATATGAAAATCATGTTTTAAATTTCAAAATGCGTCAAATGATCGAAACTTATGAACGGCTTCAAAATGATCTTATGTCAGAAATACCAGAAGAAAATCAATCCAGAACAGATTTCGCCCAAAATTTCCCGGAAATCTTCCAAGCAACGAATATTGAAGAATATTGCGCTGGAGATTCAAATAAACTTCAGAAAAGTGAAAATGAAAATGTTGATGACGCATTTTGCCAGGAAGATTCAAAATTTTCACCGTTCCAACCAGAAGCAGGTGGTGATCAAACTGCTGATACTGCCATCAGCTCATCATCTTCAAATGCTGAAGAAAGGAATAAGCTTAATATTGTGACACAGAAGCAGGTTGCAGATCCTCGCATTGACAATGTGATTAATAACGGCAATAACGAGCATGGCGTTAACAAGAAGAAATTTTTCGATATTATCCCAGGAAAGTCCGTGATATCCTTCAGCAAATATTGGAATATATTGAGAATTGTCAATATTTTCGAAGTTCGAGGAAATAAAATCTTCCTTAAACCAGGATTCAACCATCAATCTTTAATTGGTGCACTTAAAACTTTTAAGGAAGTTCTAAAAGTTAAAAATCTTCAACCAGATGCCTTTCGTGAACTACCAGCTATAAACCCAGTAGCAAACTTTGCTCAAGTTGGAAGTCTTGATGTTTCCTACAAACGTCAGACGGAAAACACTGAAGAAACAAGATGTTTCGGCCATATTGGAAAGAACGAACGCCAGGTTTCTGATCCCTATATTGACAAAGTCATTATGAACTGTGTTAAACAGCTGGAAAATAATCAACGGAAAATTGTCAATTTCAAGCCTGTAAAATCGCCAACTACTTTCCGCGATTTCTGGAAAATCCTAGGATTCAATCATCTTTTTGATAGAAGAGGAAGAAATAACGTTTCAAGCCCCAAAACTAGATACCTTCTTGGCAATAGAATGAACTATTTGTTAATGTAAATAATAAAGTTTGTGTTTTTTGGTAATTGTGTGGATTTAGATTTTTTTATTACTTTTTTTTTTCAGAAAAATATTAATAAAATATCTTTATTCAATTTTGTTTATATTACATATTCCTATATTACATTTCCTTTATTTCATTATGAAAATTGAAAATAATTTCCTGCTAAATTTCATAAAACAATGAATATCTTAACACACACATATATTATATATACATATTCATTTGTATCTATATATGTGGAGAGATAGACAGGATATATATATTTTGTTCTAAATATATACACCTGATCTTTTTTATATTTTTTTATTTTCTCATATACAGTAAAACTCCATGAGAGGAGACCTGTGCTAGAAGACACCTCCCCACAAAGGACAGTTTTCATTCGAATAATTACCATTTTTTACTATTTAGCAACTCTCCGGTGTGAGAACACTTCTTCCTAATTGACACTTTGGCTCTGCAATTAGGTGTCCTTCACAGGAAGGTTCTACTGTATATATTAAAAGAAGAATAAGCATATTCTGACCCCTCACATGAGCTTTTAGAAGGCAGAGCGCCATTTAGTGGAACAGAAATCAACTAAACATTGATTTAAACCTTTCCCTAAAAAGCACATGTGTGCGGTGTGATTGAGCAATCGGCGCATTCAAATCTACGATGGTAGATACAAAAGTTCAAATTTTCCAGCCACAGATGCGTATAGGAAACTACCAGTTCAAAGACAAGAAAGAAACTCTATCCATAAAGGAAGTGTTAATACATCTAAATAACTTCATGGTGCTGGCGCTTAAGAAAAAGGATATCGAGGCTTGAGTGGAAAAAAACGACAAAATGTTAATCCCTACATTAACCAAGTCCTCAAGAACTGTATTGAACAGCTTCTAGGGATTCAATTAACACTTTGAGAACGGACGATTCTGCAGTTGCATAGGAGACAATAGGGACTGATGACTGAACGGCGGTCGCACGTGACATTTTACAGGTCATTAGGTCAGCTGACATTCCCCCAACCCACTGATAGATAGACAAGAAGGTATGGGACAAGATCCTGGTGGGTGTGAATTCGTGTCGGCCGCCGGCGATTTTATAATTAATTTTGAAAATCGAGGACGCGAATTCACGTCCTTCGGGCTTGAGGCAAAATCGGCAAGGACTCGAATTCACGTCCTTCGGGCTTGAGGCAAAATCGGCAAGGATGCGAAATCACGTCTTTCGGGCTTGAGGCAAAATCGGCAAAGACTCGAATTCACGTCCTTCGGGCTTGAGGCAAAATCGGCAAGGATACGAATTCACGTCCTTCGGGCTTGAGGCAAAATCGGCAAGGATGCGAATTCACGTCCTTCGGGCTTGAGGCAAAATCGGCAAGGATACGAATTCACGTCCTTCGGGCTTGGGGCAAAATCGGCAAGGATGCGAATTCACGTCCTTCGGGCTTGAGGCAAAATCGGCAAGGATGCGAATTCACGTCCTTCGGGTCGAAGGTGTCAACAACACATTGTCAATTTATCTCAAATAAAATAACTAAACACATTCAGTGATTTCTAGAAAATCCTGGAAGTTGGTCATCTTTGTGGTCATTGTGTGTTTATATATTATTTATTATATTTTTCTCTTCAATAATTGTGAACCTGTTTGGAAAATGGCCTATTTTTATATTGGGAAATAACAATATTTTGATACATGTTTATTGAGTGAGTAATTTAATTTTTCTCATTACATTTTGTTAATATGAAAGAATTACTTATGAAAAAAATATTTTCATATGTAAAGGTTGAAATATTTGTTATTAAGCCAAAATTCATTGTCAAAATATTAATACCGAAAACTCTTCACAAACAATAAAATACTTTCCTCACTTGAATCAATTTCTACCAATGATTTGATCAATGAGGTTTTAGAATGTATTGTATCGAAGAAATGGCAGTTGGAATTTTCTCAGTGTATATATATATAAAGAAGGAAAATCCTCTCCTTAAAAATAGTTTCACGAATATTATATATATAAACTTCTATAATATATAATAGGAAAAATGTAATTGCTATTTGGAGCTAAAATTGTTTAAATATTGTTTTAAGTTAATAGTGTTCTTATTTAGAAGACTTTATAATACTAAAATTCTAGAAAGATGATAACAAATTCTCAAAGGAAATCCATCAGTGGAAGGAGCTACCTATATTTTCAATATTTAAATCAGTTAAAATAATTCTTGAAAATAAAGATACTTCGGCCAGTAAATATTTTTATTATCTCGACGTTTCGACAAAAAGCTATTGTCCTCGTCAGGAGCAAACAAAAATTAAAACATTTGGCTAGGCGTTAAAAATCATTCTGGAAGCAAATCTTCGGTTTCTGAATCTTAATCTATATTCAAGTCGTAGATGCATCTTCGAGCTTTGAACTTTTTTTTCAGCCAATGGGCCGCCAAGCTTGGAAGATATAAGTTTTCTAGCAGCTGATTGAACTTCAGAATTAATCATTCTATGATGAATGATTTTTAACGCCTTGTCAAATGTTTTAATTTTTGTTTGATTCTGACGAGGACAATAGCCTTTTGCCGATACTTTATTTTCAAGAATTATTAATGCCGGCCAGGCAGCCTCTATCTTTACGATATTTAAAATAATGTGAAAACATCATTTAACACAACACTTTATTACAGTTTTTTTTCTTGAAAAAAGACACCTCGGCCAGTATAAATCTTTTTATTACCTCGACGTTTCGACAAAAAGCTTTTGTCCTCGTCAGGAGCAAATAAAAAGTGTCTTTTTTCAAGAAATATGAATGCCGGCCAGGCAGCCTCTATCTTCACGACTTTATTACAGGTATTACTATTTACATTCTCACTTCAGTTCATTTAACTGGCGTTGTTGTCACTTGTTGAAGAACTTGGGGTTCAGGCAGATGGTATTCCGAACAATGTCCAAGGAATTGACAAGCCGAAGAAGACTCCAGTAGAAGATAAACTTCCTTGTCGGCTTTTAAGGCTCCACGTCCAGTAGTCTCTGTTGATGATATGCAAGTCCATCCATGCATTTCTTCATGATCTCATCGACCTCGTCTTTATTGTAGATGCTTTTCTGGGTTCCACGAACTCTTGCAGCTTCTTTTGTAGTCAAGTTTTGTTGAGACAGAACCTTCTTATCAGCGTTTATGGTTCCAGAATTGTCTGGAGTGGCTGAATTTAGAGGTTCAATATTGTAAATGCTCTCAAATTCTGGAAGCATTTCTTCGGTTTCGGAATCTTCATCTATATCCAAGTCATAGATGCATCTTCGAGCTTCAAACTTTTTTTCAGCCAATGGGCCGCAAAGCTTGGAAGATAGAAGTTTTCTAGGAGCTGATTGAACTTCAGAATTCAAGCCTTTGTTGCAAGTTTCTATAGTCTGGCAGGTATGGTCACCAGCCTCGGTGAACTTGGCAACTTTCTTAAATTCCAAAGATTTTTGGCCTCTACATTTGGGAGTCCTTGGATTTTCTGGAACTCTTCTGTGGGGAGAGGATTGGAATTTTGATTTGTTGCATCAGGGATGATGCCGTCTTGTTCTTTCGTGTAAGTTGTTGCCTCGGATGATTGCTCTTCTAGTTCGATCGGAACAACTTCACAAACTTCGAATGTAAGTTCTTGATCCGTTGAATCGGCGCAAATAGGAGATGGCTCGATGGATTTCTGGCCGATATCTTCATCTTGGAGAGAAGCTCCAGAGAGGATTTCCAAAGCATCCTCCGATTGCGTGGCATCATCCTCATAGGGCCGATTCTTTATCTCCACCAGTTGCATCTCGACTTTGAGACTGATATAGAGATTCATTAAGTCATCGTTTATTTTCTTTGTTGCCTCGATTTCGTATTGCAACGCTTCTCGCTGGGAATTTGATTCTTCCACGCGATGCTGCAGATGGTTGATCTCCTGGCAGCACCTCGCCAGTTGCTCGCGGAGGTTGGCTGCCTCGTTGAAGAGGCCGAAGGCGGTCTCATCCTTGATGGCAAGGTCCTTCTGGGCCTTGCCCAAGGCGGCCTGGCAGGCCTCCAGCCCTCGCTGGGCCTCAGCCTCCGCAGCCCTGCTGTCATCTAGACGTTCTAGAAGACTGAGCAGCAGGGCTGCGGCAATCAATGAAATAAGGGATAAAATCCCAGTCGCTATAATAAAAATCATTTTTATTAGTTATTAAATAACTTTTTATAAAAGTTTACAACTTTTAAATATACAAATATATATTTTAATATATAAATAATAAAGGCCAATTGTATCCTGGATATGTAATTTTCCCAGTAACCATGTAGATTTTAACAGAAGGAGAATGTCATATCATATACTGTATACATCAATATGCAAATATGATTTATATTCAAATTGTAGATTCATCTTCCCTTCTTAAATGTTTATTCTCCTAAAAATTGTCCCAGGAAAATATTTTTTTTTTTCAAAAAAGGGTTGATTTGTCTACCACTTGAATTGATCCGAAATAAACCTAGAATTGTGCTATTTTCTATAATGAATTATATAGGTACGTTACAAATGAGATAAAATCTTATACAATCAGTTTATTTGACAAACTAATTCATTTAAAAACTTTTTTTGTTCTATAATATTATATCACAATTTCACATATATACACTAATGGACAAAACTTAAAAGTAAGTTGTATCTTTTAGCATATATATCGAGATTAAATATATTCTATACACAGTGACCTTTATTGAAAATACACGAGATAATCACATTGTAAACAAAATTGACTTTGTCTCCTTAAAAAAAAATAGAGGTCCACCGAAGTAAAATATTTTCCATTTTCTTGAGTTTTTTCACCTAATTGAAAATATGTACATTTATAAAAGTATATATATATTTATATATATGTTATGAATAATTTATTTGTTGTTAGATAAAGGGTTGATAAGACAAAGGATTGATGAGATAAAGGATTGAAGGTGCAGTCGTGATAAAAGAAAGATAATTTTTTACCATCAAGTAGTTTTTATTTTCAATTATTTGATTAAATATTACACATTATGAAATATTACACATTAGTTATTTTCATATTATATAGAATTTATAAAGTTAATCCTATATTAGTGATTTAAAAAAATATATATGTTAACTACGCATATTTACAACAAAACTGAAAGTCATTCTACCAACGATGATAACAAAAATTAGAATTATCAACGAATAAATATAAAATATATATTTTTAAGATATAGAAATATTTGAGTTTTTATATTTTATAATATATATATATTCTTATAATAATTCACTGATTAGTGTAGATTGTGCACTTTGACAATGTGTTGACAAAAGTCAATAAAAGTTTTCTACATTTATATATTTAATTACCAGGTATCGATAATATGTCTAACAGTAAAATAGTTATTATAAAATTCTTTCCACATATATCATCGAATATTATCTCTATAGTCCTAATTACAATGATAAATGTTCCTGAACGAGAGAGCTTGGCTCATCAGTGGTGAAGCTTTTCAATTGTTAATATTGCCACGTGGAAAATTAGGAAAGACAAAATATAAGATAACACAGCAATTTATTTTTAAGGCAAGAACAAATTATGAATGATGGTGGTGCTTATATCCATGGTTAAACCAATTCCTGAATTCCACTCCTCTCCAAATTTGAGATGGTAGTTATAGGCTTGGAAAATAGGTCCTTTATTGTCAGTTCTGAGCATGACAAGATTTACTATGAATGATAAACAAAATATAAACAATGTTGGAAGTTTACAGAGTAGCAAAATATAAACAACAAAAATGATACTCTGTTAATATAATAATAAATACTTTGCTACAATATTGTCTCTCTCTCTCTCTTTTCACGCTTGTTCGGCGGTACATATACTAAAATTAGAACGATACAGAGAAGATTAGCATGGCCCCTGCGCAAGGATGACACGCAAAATCGTGAAGCGTTCTCTCTCTTTTCACATATTTATTTAATGCATTAGAGCGCCATCTGTTATAAACATTTTGAACTATTTTGACGCGTATGATTCTTTTTAACATAAATCTATTTTCTACCGCCCGTACTGCAAAGATAGAATAATGGGAGGATTCACCACTGAGGAGCCAGACTCTCTTATTATTTTATCATTGCAGTAAGAGTAGTAGAAATTTGATTTAATTCAAAAAGATTTAAAAAAATTTAACATCTTGCCAAATGCTTTATTTTTATTTACTTCTCCTGATGAAGACAAAAGACTTTTTTCGAAACGTTGAGAAAATAAAAAACTCCAACTGTCCAAAGTGTCTATTTTTTATATAAATATGAATGCCGGCCAGGCAGCCTCTATCTTTACGATAATTCAAAAAGAATCATACGTGTAAAAAAATAGTTAAAATTATATATTTATTTTTTTGTGGTTTTTTATGTTTACGTGTTGGGAAAATACAAATTAGTTTTATATGGAGGTAGATATTTTTCCAGATTACTTCTAACCTCCCTAACCTTTACAATACCCAATATGGTACTCTAATTGTTACTATTTATATTCTTTGTTGAAGGTAGTAAGCTAAATTGATTCCATTGTTCTGTTTGATTCATGGTCTCATCTCAATTACCTCCGATCTATTCATTACCAAAGTTAATTACTAGAGATTATTAAAGCAAATAATTGTTAATGAGGAAGGGGGAAACTCTACATTGACGTACATTGATAATCCGACTAACAAGATAATCCTGGTATAGATATGAGGTAGAGTTCTGTGGTCTCCAATAAATTGAATTTATAATTTTAAAGTCAAATCTGTGATCTTAGAAAACGATTTTCTTGCTAGTTGTGAATTTTAAAAATATTTTATTAGTTAATAATTAATATATTTTAATATATGATATTTTAAACGAATGGATAGAAACTTTATTCTCTCTTCAAAATAACTATTTAGGATTGTTCTTTATACAATGAATTACAATGAAAATTACAATTATTTTATTTCCAAAGCGCTATATCCCGCAAGGGATACTTGCGCCAAACAAGAAGAAAAGTTTATTTACATAAGTTCTTTACATTATTCAACGCATGGAAACATTAGAGATCCATATTTTGTAAAAGGTTTAGAATGTATTTACCAAATGAATTAAATTTTAAATATGATTTTTTTATCGGAATTTAAATCGTTAAGTTCACAAACAACTAGTTCATTCTTCATTCTATAATCTTGAAATGCTGAGCATTCGATCAGTAGATGTCTTGAGGTTTGTTCCTCAATACCACAAAAACAACTTGAATCCTCCACTGCCTTTATTCTATTTAAAAAACCTTTGAAATTTTCGTGGTTTGTAACAAATTGAGTATTATAAAAATTTGGACGAAAGTATATAGGGATTTCTTGGGGAAAAAGCTTAAGAAAGTATTATTTGCTTCGTTTTTCAGAACATTCACTCTTAATTTGAGAAAGGTATCTATAATTCCTTGAATAAATGGGTCGTAAATTTGTTGCTCATCTGTGGATAAGTTTCTCAGATCACAGATATCATGATTCTGGATTCGATAAAGTCTGAGATCAGAGGAATGTTGGCCAAACTATGAACACAGCTATATGATGTGGATTTATAGGCTTGTATACACCATGTTAGTATTTGATATTGGGTTGAATTTAATTTTTGTAAAGATTTTTTATTTAAATATTTGGACCAAATTTCGGCTCCATATGTAAGTATTGGGCTGAAAATGGATTTATATAAAGTTAGCCTTTTCTGTGTGCTTTGACCCCAAGATTTCCCACAAATTGAGAAGAGATAATTTTTAAAACGTTTTGTACCCTTTACTATTTCTTCTATGTGGTATGTATATACAATGAAGAAATACTAGTAGGGTTTGGCAAATCATTGGGGACTTTCCTAACGGTTTAACCACATTTAATCTAGTTTTTAATTCTCGTTTTTTCATATATAGGGTTCACTACTGATGAACCTGCCCTTCCTAATAACTTTTCTATCGCACAAAGAACAATAATTAATTGTTATATTTTCAAAATAAATTCATGATAAAAGTTATCTTATTCTTTATTTATTTATTTCAAGCAGATTGATTTTTAGATGGTTGTCTCAAAAAAAATAAATGATATCGATAAGAATCCCAATTCATAATACCATTTATATTTCTCATAATATAAAATCTTCACTACTCTCCTGCTGGATAAAACATTTGTTTATAAATATTTTAAATATTTCAAGGCGATTGATAAAATGAGAGAAGAAGTGCTCAACTCCACAGACAACGGCTGATTACTCCCCCTCCCCTCTAAATTGCTTTTCCTCCTCACTCATGTACATATATAACCTTTTAGGGGAATCCCCTTGTAAGATAATAGTGTCTTAATAAAGGTTTTTTGTTGTTGTTATATTTCTCATATACTTTTCCTCCGATATTCAGAACTATACCTATAAATGATCCAGTTATATTAACTTTGAGCATTTTGAGAAAAATATCCACATATGAATATCAAATATATAATTTGTTATAATCTCTTTAATTGATGTATTTTAATGAGTATACTAAAAATACAAATATTTGCTTTTTACATACGAATACCTTTCAATTTTACCTTCCAATTATAAATTTACATGTATCCCTTTATTTTACATTAGAGCAAATCACTATGTTTGTCAACCTAGTAAAATACTTTACTAGTGGTGGTAATACTAAATGAGTCACAACACCATTTTTGGCACTCCAGATAAAAAAGAAACAAAACCAAATCTGTATATTATCAACCTACCGCAACTTTATGTTATATATATATATATATATATATATATTTTGAAAATAGAGCAATCCATACTTAATTCATTAGATAATAAAAGGCATATATTGGATTTAAAAATATATTTATTTTGCCAATATTTCGGCTGGCTGAACGCCAACCTTTATCGAGGCATTACATTTTACAAATGTAATGCCTCGATAAAGGTTGGCGTTCAGCCAGCCGAAATATTGGCAAAATAAATATATTTTTAAATCCAATATATGCCTTTTATTATCTAATATATATATATATATATATATATATATATATATATATTCATTAAAAAACGAAAGAAAAAAAAAAAAAGATAAAAAGATCAGGTGTTGAAATCAATATTAAAAATGGCATATCCTGACCAGGAGCACATGTGCTTTACAGAAGGCAGAGCGCCATCTGGTAGAACAGAAATCAACTAAACGTTGATTTAGCCTGTTCTCTGATATTTGGCCAACCCAATTTCTTGATAAATCAAGAAAAGCCATCCACGAACGCGTTTCGCGCTTTCGGTGCTCGTCAGCGTGGAGTAGGCTGAACCACTGCGACCAAAAAAGATTTTTTGGTCCCAGTGGCTTCTTGAAAAACCAAGAAATGGGTATTTAAGGCCAAACTTGCGTAAATACGCTTATCACATTAAAAACGAAAGAAAAAATAAAAGATAAAAAGATCAGGTGTTGAAATTAATATTAAAAATGGCATATCCTGACCAGGAGCATATCAGGGAACAGGCTAAATCAATGTTTAGTTGATTTCTGTTCCACCAGATGGCGCTCTGCCTTCTGTAAAGCACATGTGCTCCTGGTCAGGATATGCCATTTTTAATATATATATATTTATACGAACAAAGCATCTATACATAGTACAGAACTTAGGCCATGAATAATGCCACAAAACCACCAGTTTTGATATAAATAAATAATACTTTGATATAAATAAATAATACTTAAACCAATAAATATTTAAACGCGTGGCTAAATATGGATATCCTGTTGAATTTTGATATACTTTCTATATATATCAACCTCTTGAGAACTATAATAAATTTTAATCGCGAAAATAAATGAAATTTCAAATATATATTTAAAAATAAGTTTAAATTTTCTCTCTAAACTATATATATTATAATATCCAATTAAAATTTTAGGTTACATTTCAGTAGTTGTATATGGAGTTATGATTCGAAATCTTGCTCACTTTCCACAATTCCCATCTCTCCACAAATCCTAACTGAAAAGAAGAATAAATTGGTTCCCAAACTATTCATCGGCTATCAATTACTCTTCAATAAGTTATTGATGAGATAGGAATTGGATTGAAAACTTCCTGAAGCTATCTAGACACGCCATTTTTCAATCGATTCTTTAGAAACAACTTGGCTGAAATGTTAGTTGGCTCTTTTTGATACATATCCCTTATAGGATTCCTTGTGTATTACAAACATATAAGTATCTTATTATTATTCGATTTGTTCTATAACAAAAATATAAATTTATAATGTACTAGCAGAATGACCCGGGCAACGCCGTTTCAACTGGTTTCACCCGTGGTCTCTGCTTTTTGGAATTTTTCCCGATTTAATTTTGTATCTGATAATCAAACATAATACAGCAATATTGTCATCATCATTTTCTGACTAAAAAAACAACTATTTTTGCCCAGAACCTGTCAATTTTATTTTTTATTGGCTAAAAATCCGATAAATATATTTTCAGATTTTTCTCTATGTCTTGTCAAAACACGTTTTACATGTACATTAGGTCAGCTGATATTACCTAACTCCCATCTTCACCGCTAGAGGCGCTGCTTGAGAGCGAAAAGGCAAATTTGCAAGGCAATTTGCAAATAGCTCGAAGAATATTCGGGATAGAGACCTGAAATATTCACTATAAGTTTTTCCAGATTCTACTCTATATACTGTTAAAATTTCTGTCAGATTATTTACGTATTGTGGACGTGTATAGCCGACATAGATACCCACATACATACATACATACATACATACATACACTGACTTTTATATATATAGGGATTAAATAAACAAAAGACAATAGATCAAATGCGTACTGTTTGATCTCTCAGCTGATTCATAAATTATAATTCGCTGAAATAAAACTGCTTTAAATACGAGAATGAAACTCAGAATGTTTCGTTCATATATTCCTATAAAAATGTCAAGCTTTAAAGTCAGGAGGAATTTCTTCGCGGCCATAATATGATTCGTATAATATCGTATTAGGGCCGTGAAAAATATCCTTCTAATTTGCAAGTTCGCAAAGCTCAATCGAAATAAATAAAGGAATCATATTTTTCGTTTTGTTCTTGTGTTTTAAATATCATTAACAATTGCTGTTTATTCTGTTGAAATAAAATCTGTAATCGGGTATAGAAGCCCTTATAGAAGTTTGAAATTGATTTCCTCATAGGTAAGGATGATATGTTATCATAGCTATCTGTATGATGATATGTTTTTAAAACATTAGAGAAACTATAATCAATTTTGCAAATATATCAGATATTCATTGCACTTCTACTCAAAACCTTTACTCAAGAAGACACCAATATATAAAATATCTAAATTGCTTAACAAAAACATTAATACTTTTCACCTAAACATGTTTTATCATATAACAGAAGCTAACTAAATAGTTATCAATGTGGACTATAAACCTATAAAACATTGATTCCTTATCAATTTTCTAAAATCTCCTTTCTTCTAATTTGTATAATCAACAAGCTTTTGAGTTTAAGAAATCTTCTACGCGGGCATTTAATCTATATATATTTAAAATAAATATTTGTACATAGTTCTTAGACCCGACTGGACTCGAGTGTCCATATTACAAGACAAGGTTATGATCCATTGTCACAATAGTGATGTTGAAGGCAAGATGTTTAATATTAAAGAATCAATGAACAATTGAAGTAAGATTTTATAAAAGCAATATTCAATGAGGGTCTGATGAACTCGAATCTAGACGTGTGTAAGGAGGCTGTGTACAAATGTTTATATTAAGTGTATATACAGTTAAACCTGTCTATAGCGCTCCCTCTAAATACCGCCTACCTCTCTATAGCGCCCGATATTAAACATTAGAATGTAAACATTATACATTAAAAGTGACCTGTCTATAACACCTCCTCTCTATAGCACCCATTTTGGAGAGTCCCAAGAGGGAGCGCTATAGACAGGTTTAACTGTATTTGGATGAAATGCCTGTAGAATTTCCTATACAAAATATATGAACATACATTTTAATTCAATTATACATATAATAACTAACACTCCGCAACTAATATATCTATTTCTAAATAAACAATTGTAACTATATTACTAATTATTAGAAAATACTATAATAACAATTATTAAAAATAATACCAATTGAAACTATACTACTACCAATCAAAATACCATTTATTAATTATCCTCTCGGTATTTATCTTCCAAATTCTACCAATTATTCCAAATTCCCAATTAATTCAACTTCCTAAATTGCTTTCCTAATTAACATTCTCAAACTATGTTCTATTTAATATTTCTTAAGTGGGTCAAGGTAGATTTTCCTCTTCAGTGTTGTCCTCACTTATACATCTTTAATCTCTTTTGTTGCTGTGAATTCAAAGTATACATGGTACATGCGTTGGGAGTAGAGTTTTTACAATGTTTATACTGTAAGTACACTTGTTTTTTCCTTTCTTTTTCTTAACTCTAGTACAGGTGGTACAGGCAATGATAATCATGGTGGGTAGAAGTAGGCGACTGCTTTTACTGTAAGTGTACCACATGTCTACACATGTGAAAAGCAGTTCGACTTTGCACTTACAAATGTGCCAGAGCCCCGTTTGGTTACTTGCACTCGCTGGTAGGGTTAGACTTTTGCAAGAAACGGGGGCCATCGGAGAATATATATATATTTTTAAATCAGAAAAAAGTGCCCAATGCGGGAATCGAACCCGGGTCGTAGCGGTCGGAAACCAATGATTTAGACCATCCTTCCAAACGACCCCCCCCCCCCCATAAGTACATTACATATTTACATATGTAAAGATTTCTTTTGATGGAATATTATATCTACGTTTATAATATAAAGGCTGAAAATCTTGTTATTTTCATTTATAAAATCTTGATAAAAAGAAATCCAGCTAGATTACCTTTGCACAAAATAGAATTGGTTTAAAAATAATATTTTTCAACTCGAATAAAATGAATATACTGAAAAATAATTACAACATATAAACTATAGGTGTTTAGTTCAAGTTTCCGTATCCATAATCCTTTTTTTAAACGCTTATTGTTCTTAACGTTTTGGCAAACAACTGTTGTCCTTTTAAAAAAATGTAAAGATTATTAGTTAAGGCTTGAAGAAGGAACAAAAGTTAACGGCGACGTGTTTCTTTCATTAAAGCTGTAAAATCGGCAAGCTTTCGGACTTTTACGTCCTTCGACAGACAACTTTCCAAGAAACTAGAAGATAATATATATGTATATACACGTATATATTTACAAAATTAGAAATTCTCTTAATGAAATAAATTATTATTATACAAAAATCATTTCTTTTTATCTATGTAAACAAATTAGTTTTGAGAAAAGGATGACTGCCATATAATGTAGGGATAGGCAAAAACCATCTGAAATGAATTTACTGATAAACCTTCTATTTTCTGAAAAGGGTGAAATTGGAAGAAAAGTCAAACGTCAAAATATTTTTATAAAGAGGTTGATGAAGTCTTCAACTTGAAATGATCAAATTCCAACACCCCGCCCTCCCCCAATTAAGTTGTTCATTAATTATATTTATTTTCAACTATATTTTAATTTCAAATTTTACTCTAGTAGGTTTTATAAATTAGAAATAAAAAATGATCGCATGTTTTTTGTAAATTTATGTTTTACTTAATAATTCTATAACTTTATTTGAATAAGATCAATCATAAAGAAGTAAAAATCTTTAAAAACCAAAATTGTAAAAATGATTAATCCCAATACTTATATAATATAAGAATTTAGAATTCAATTTGAAATGCCAATCTGTCAAATTCATCCCTCCTTCTCTAAGAATTAACGATCCGGTGAAAAATCCATTCTCTAAGAAAATAATTCACAACCTTCATTGGGACCTACTCAGATCACGTACCAAAGGTTGCCATTCCAT
The DNA here is from genome assembly GCA_030710605.1 of Cordylochernes scorpioides. NCBI lineage: Eukaryota > Metazoa > Arthropoda > Arachnida > Pseudoscorpiones > Chernetidae > Cordylochernes > Cordylochernes scorpioides. The sequence goes on along the minus strand of CP092863.1, from coordinate 208,718,444 downwards.
GATCAGGTTTCTCAGTAAAACCATAAAGGGCATTAATTGTTTATTAACATCCAGGAGTCAGGTAGCTGAATGGTTTGACCTCTTGAGATCTACCACCAATGCTATCCGGACACAAGATATCAACATCTCCAAAAAACACAATAAAAAATTTGAATTTTGGTCCAAAAAATATGGATTTCCTTATGTGAAGAAACAAACCTCCATCGTCAATTTGTCATCCTTCCCAATTTCCCAATCCCAAGAAGAACTTTTAAACCAAGGTCTGAAATTCCGCATGCCAAGACATGCTGATCCATATGTCACCACCTCCGGCATTGAAGTAGCAATGACGTCGTTCAATAATTCACAGAAAAACTTAATACGAAACCTGGTTTCCTCAAAGATAACTATCCAAAAACGCCCTTATGCTGCAACTACCCGTAAATACGCAACTGCCATCAAAGAATTGAAAGTCAACCATAACATAGTCATCAGTAAAGCTGACAAAGGTTCTAATGTGGTTATATTAAACAAAGTCGACTATAGAAAGAAGATTCTCGACATCGTTGAGGATAGAGACACCTTTGTACCTATCACGGCTCCAGACAACCTTCAATCCATCAAGAATTTCAAAAAAACACTTACCTCTCTCAAGAAGAATAAGATGATCACCGAAGACCAATTTAAGACCTTCAATTCAAACAGCGACACCATACCATATATCTATGGACTTCCTAAGATCCACAAGCCTTCAGTCCCACTACGTCCCATTATTGCTTATCACTTGTCCCCCGCCATACAGCTCTCCAGACATCTGTCCTCCCGCCTTTCGCCCTTGATGCGATCCTCTAACCCCCATTCAATTAATAGCACCCCAGCCTTTATTCAAGAAATAAGAGCATTGAAACCACAACAAGATTTCATTATGTGCTCCTATGACGTCACCTCCATGTTTCTCTCTCTCCCACACAACCTAATTATAGAAAACCTCCGTTCTTTGCTTTCTTCGCACAGCATCCCGAACCCTGAAATAGAAGGAATCATTTTAATGTTTGAATCATGCTTGGCAACATCTAACTTCAGCTTCGAAGATCAGTTTTTTAAACAAATCTGTGGATCTATGGGTAGCCCTTTATCCAACATTGCGGCAGAGCTCGTCATGAGCGCCATTGACAGCTGGATTTTGGAACAGAAACATCTCCGAATAGAAGTTTGGAAAAGGTACCTGGACGACATTTTTTGCATATGTCACAAGGATGACGTCCTATTGGTGTTGGAAACCCTAAACTCTTACCATACACACCTCACTTTCACAATAGAACATGAGTCCCACAAAGTTTTGCCATATTTGGACATTCTTTTTATCAAAACTGATGAATCATACCACACAACAGTTTATTACAAAAAATCCATAAAACCATCCTATCTCCTTTTTGATTCATATAACCCAATAGGCCACAAACTCACAGTCGTCAGAACACTCACGAAAAGAATACATACACACTGCTCCACCCCAGCCTTCAAAAAATTAGAAAAGACAACCATCATCAGTAATCTAACAGCAAGTGGCTATCCACTTCCCTTCATACTTAGACATAGTTTCAACCCTTCCAAACACACTCAGCCCGTAGTAAACCGTAACACCTGTATTATACCTTATTCCTTTGAAAATCAATCAATAGCCCTCTCCCTCAAGAAATTTGGTTTAAGAACCTTTTTTACCAACCACCTCTCAATAGGTCAAATACTCCGGAACCCCATCACCAAATCTAATATTAAGAAACGTCCCGACCAGCAACCATATGCCATTTACTCCATAGGTTGCCAAGATTGCAACGCTAAATATGTGGGTGAGACTGGCCGTTTCATTTACAACAGAATTTCCGAGCACAACAGAAATATAATAAACAAAGATCCCAAATCTTTGATCTTTCAGCATACCTCTAAAACCGGCCATGCCTTTAACCTTTCCGACCCAACCTGTCATTACCACAACATCAAATCCAAATATCAAAGATTATTAATAGAATCCTTCGTCTCTCAAGATTTAAACGGTATCAACAGGCGTATAGAACTACCATCTCAGTACCACTCATTCAAAAAACAGCCCAGCCATTAGAATAAAAGGACCAATTGACTATAAAAGAAAACAAACTGAGCTTTGGACAGAGATGAAACAACAGCAGCCTGGCCACGAGAAAACGTGAACTCGTGAAATGTGTTTATATTTATTTTATTTTATATTTTATTCTCTATCTTCGTTGGTGTATATAAATAATATTTTACATTTATATATATATTCTTTCTCTCAATTTACAGCTTGGCCTGTTGAAGGATCGATAAGATCCGAAAGCTAGCATATTAAAAAAATTTTATGTATAAAGAGACGCATTGCTATCGTTTGTTTTTATTTAATAATATGAAGTATGAAAAGTTAAATGTAATTCATGCAACAATTTGTATTCAACAACCAAAACCTTTATTATGAACTTTCAGTCTTATACAGTTTCTCAGAACACAGAAGTGTAGAGAACATATAGAAATAACATTAATAGTACCAATTATAAGCAATTTTATTAATATTATTTTTAAAGCTATCACATTTAATGATAATAATAAAAATGTATATACAGAAAACCTTAATGAAGACAATCAAGATAATAAATAGATATTAGTCTAGGTAAATTGGTGGAAAAGAGATTTCTTATACATGGATTTACCACAAAGAAATCTATAAATATAAAAGGTTATCAAAATTCGAAACTATTTTAAACGTTAAAGATTCTTTTTAAAATTAAACAATTTCTACTGCCTTTACTGCAATGTAAAAATTAATGGGAGGGTTCACCACTGATGATGGTAGATTAAACTGGCGAAACCGCTGAGAGGGTTCACCACTGATGAGCCAGGCCCTCCCATTAATTTTTACATTGCAGTAAGGACAGTAGAAATTGTTTCATTTCAAAAAGAATCTTACGCGTTTAAAATAGTTTCCAATTTTGATAGCAGATGGCGCGCTAGTGCAATCATAAGAAGTGATATGAAATTGTTTCATTTCAAAAAGAATCTTACGCGTTTAAAATAGTTTCCAATTTTGATAGCAGATGGCGCGCTAGTGCAATTATAAAAAGTGATGAAATATATTTTATAATAGAATATATAGTTTTGAGACACTTCATAGTTTGAAATACATTTTTTTTTCTGAAAGTTCTCAAGTCTTATAGAACGCTCTTAACTCGCATTATTTTATGAACTTTACTTTGAAAAAAAAAAAGAAAGAAAATTGACTATCTATGATGTTTCTAAAATAAATTACTTTCTGAAAGGGTTATTCTTTTTACCAACAAAGGAACTCTCATTGTTTGTTTGCTTTTTAATTTTTTAAAAAGAAATCATTAATTAATTCCTTAAAATTTTAACCAACTTTTCTTCAAAACTTTTAAATATGAAATTTTATTATTTATATATTATATACAATAAACACACACAGATTGTATACTAAAAAATATTTTAATAAAATATATATAATTATATAATTCAATGAAATAGATTTAAAAAACAATAAAAATCTTTTCGCGAAATAAAATTTAATTCCATCCATAATTTTGAAAATTATTTAGAAGCATATACTCGTATAAAATTATCATTTTTGTGTTAACATAAATAACTACGAAAAATTTAATTTAAGATCAATTAATCGATGCTTCTGAAAAAAAAAAAAAATTGAATTGAGTTTTATCTCGTTAATAACGTTTTGTCTAAAGACTATTTAAAAACATTCATATGTTTAAAATAGTTTGAATCTGTTTTCAATTAATTATTGAAACTTGTTATCATAGATATTTTGTGTCTATGATAAAAATATATTAAATACTCAATAAAAATCATTTAGAAATAAAAGTCAGACGCCATCTATCGATCATAAAAAAAAAACTATTTATAAAAACTTTTGTGTTTGCATATTGTATTAAAAGTTGGTTTTCAAATAATTTCCACCTAACTTACACAAATCGATTTAGAGTTTAGGAGCTAATTAAGAATCAATATATGCAAATTAAATAAGATTCTCCCAGGATTATATAATAGATATAATATGCAAATTATATTTTATCGCATGAAATTTTAATGAGCCTTCTAATAGATACTATGGAGAAAATTTGATAGCTTTCAAAAAATTAGAATAATTTTATTGGTGAAAATCCAATTTGAAGATACACGTGTTGAATTTATTTTATTTGAATTCTAGATATACAGAGAGCCTTTAATATTCACTATATTTGAAATATATATATATTTGCACATTCTATTACGTTTTCTAATTTTGGATTGAATTCTTTGATATAATTATGGTTCCATTCTTTTTTGAAATATTCTATTTTTATAGAATTATATTATATATATTTCTCTTATATGTCAGTCTAAAAATTGAATTTATATTATTTTTATATAAAATATTGAAATTGGAGAACTGAAATGCATCACAATTCTGTAGTTTATAAACAATACAATTATAGCGAACTCAGCCTTTGCCGGTCCCAAGCCCGGATGAAAAAGGAGGAGGGGGAGCAGTAACAAGCTCACTAAAAAACCTGGGTTCAGCTGGCCCAGCTGATAGTACCCTGTAAGGGCTCCTAATCCAGGGATACAGGATAAGCAGCGTTTGTACTCCATGTTAGCAGCAGCTGCACATGGCGTCTGTTCTTCATGTCAAGGCGGCAATTTCTTTTGGAGCTAAGTCGGCCTGCCACTGAGTAGTGCTCCCAGTCTTAATGACAAAGGCAGACGCATTCTACTTCACCCAGTTCTCAAGCTTTACAAGCTTTATACCTTAATATGATTAAGTGGAGATAAGAAATAATAATAAGAAGACAATTATAGCCATATTTGCAATTTGTAGATTCTGGTATGAATTTAAATTCTGTTTGGGAAAAGGAAACCTTGTTGAAGGCATGTTGAATATGCCCACTTCCGCCTGAGAGGACCTACGTCACCACTACGTCACGGCCAGCCAATCACCGAGCTGCCCAGCGGGCAGTCCATCCCCCCTCCCCCTTTTAGATAACATAATAAAGATAACTTTCCTGTTGTTAACGTCGCCTCCATGTGCTTCATATATATCCACTTCAATCGGCAGATGTAGTGGGTTAATTAACTACTTCGTTATACTATTACATCATCTAGTCCAGCTTCAACTAATAGCCCAACATCTGGTAGCAGAGCGTGGTTAATTCGAGACACCACGTGCAAGATGACCTCGACGATGATCAACACGCCCCTCGAGAAACTCAATGATCAGAACTACAGAAATTGGGAGTATAATACGAAGATGATGCTAATCGAAAGAGAACTCTGGAAGTATGTTACGGAGCCAACACCCGATGAAGAAGCCTCAAGAACAATCTTCAACATGAAGCAAGAAAAGGCGTTGGCTATGATAGCACTGACGATCTCACCGAGCCAACAGATTCATATAATGGACTGTACCACTGCACGAGAAGCATGGGATACCTTGGAACAAGTATACGAACCCAAGTCAAGGTCAAGAATCCTCCAACTGAAGAAGCAGTTCATCTCCATAAGATTCGAAGAACAAGAGACGATGACGAACTATTTGGGGAGACTGAAGATCTGTTCGGATCACTTAAGAGAGGCAGGCGCAGAAATGCAGGATCAAGACCTCGCCTATTCAATGCTTGCTGGCCTACCGGAGTCATACGACGGAATCATCATGACCTTCAGCAACGTAGAAGACAAGGAATTCACCTCTAGCAAGGTAAAACATGTGCTGCTAGCAGAATACGAGAGACGGATGGCCCGACGTGTGAATAACTCAAGTGAAGCTTTGCAGTTCGGGACAACGACCAGAAAGGAAGACAAGAAGAAGAAAAATTTCACCTGCTACAAGTGCGGCAAGGAAGGACATATCGCGAGATCATGCAGAGGAAAGGCTAAAACTCCAACTCCAAATTTCCAACCACCGAGATGTAGCACTCACGAGATAGCGGGAAGCGAAATGCTAACAGCCCTATCCTGCACCATCCCTGACAACTCTTGGGTGATCGACAGCGGCGCGACTCACCACGTGTGTAACAAAAGGGAGTGGTTCACCAACTTCCAAGGAATAACGTCGGATCCGATCCTAACAGTGAGCGGGACTACACGAGCGGAAGGATGCGGCGACATCAAGTTCAAGGCCTATGTGGGTAAGCACCACGTTGACCTAAAACTATGTAATGTGCTGTATGTCCCTAATGTGCGACGAAACTTATTGTCAGTCTCGAGCATGGAAAATAAGGGCAAGATAGTTAATTTTGCGAACAGAAGAGCGCAAGTTTTCGATTCGGAGAACCGAATTGTTGCAATAGCACATGATGAAAATGGATTATATGTCATGAAGGGTAGAGTCATTTTACCAAACGCTGAGTTGTTTAACAGTCAAAAGAGTTCACAAAAACAAACATTAGAACTATGGCATCAGAGGTTCTGTCATGTAAACAATGACGCAATTGAGAGAATGGCAAAGGGGGAATTAGTTAAGGGGTTAAAGATCTCCTCGATGGATCGAAGTCTGTGTGATGATTGTTGTGTAGCAAAGTCCACGAAAGAGCCACACAAACCCATTAGGAATATAAGATCTAAAAGGCCTTTAGAATTAGTTCACACTGATATTTGTGGTCCAATGCCTGTTAGATCTGTTGGAGAAAGCGCATATTTTCTAACATTCATTGATGATTATTCTAGAAAGATAACCCTGTTTTGCCTTAAACATAAAAACGAAGTGCTGAAACACTTCGACTCGTATCTCGCTAGGGCTGAGAGAGAAACCGGACATAAGCTAAAAGTGCTAAGATCCGACAATGGACTCGAATATTGCAACCATGAATTTAAAACTAGGCTAGAGCAACTTGGCATCAAACACGAGCTAACGAACACATACTCGCCACCTATGAACGGCGTTGCAGAAAGGGCTAATCGCGTGTTGTTGGACATAACCCGATCTTGTTTACATAGCGCCGAACTCCCTCAGAGATTCTGGGCAGAGGCAGTAAACACTGCAGCTTATATAAGAAACAAGTCCTACAATAGCGCCCTAGGAGATAAAGTACCCGATGAACTTTGGTCATCAAGAAAACCGAGTGTTCGCCACTTAAAAGCTTTCGGGTGCTTAGCATATAGCCATATCCCCACAGAAAGGCGAAAGAAACTGGACAATCGAGCAAATAGGTGCATTCTTGTTGGTTATTCTTCCCAGACCAAAGGCTATCGTCTTTGGTGTCCAGAAACTCAACACGTAATCCAAACGAAGCATGTCAAATTTGACGAATCCAAGATAGGACTGAAGTAGACTAAGGTTGAGGATGAACCTGAAAGATACAACCATATTTGGATAGAACCCGATAACCAGCTTGAAGGAGATATAGATCTAAAACCTGAAGCGGAAAGAGAACGTAATGATGATACGAGTGATCGGGATTTAGTGGGGGTAAACAACGACGACATTGTTCAAACTAGGCCTAAAAGAATTGTACGAAACCCTTATGGACGTGCTGGAAAGCCAAAAGCAGAACTGCATTTCCTAGATATCATCGAACCCACAACTTTCGAACAAGCCATAAACAGCAAAGAGGCACCGTACTGGAGAAGGGCCATGAAGGATGAATTGAGAAGTCTTGAGGATAGAAATACATGGACGTTGTCCGACCTACCACTTGGCAAACGCCCAATTAGCAGTAGATGGGTATTTAAAATAAAGACTAACTCAAAAGGGGACGTTGAAAGATTTAAAGCGCGACTAGTTGCGAGAGGTTTTTCTCAAAAACGAAACGTTGATTTTTTGAGACATATTCGCCAGTAATAAATTTTTCGGTCATCAGAATGATCTTTGCATTGACGATAAATAAAAATTGGTACAATCGACACCTCGACGTCGACAATGCATATCTGTACGGCGAACTGAATGAAGAAATCTATATGAGCCCACCAGATGGATCTAACGACGAGAAATGTGAGGGCAAAGTTCTTAAACTAAACCGTCCAATATATGGTTTACGTCAGTCCGGTCTCGAATGGTACTGCACACTAGATAAAGCTCTTGAAGATATTGGATTTCGTCGTTTAGCCGCCTGTAATTGTTTATACACTTTTGAAGATAAGGCGGTTATCGCAGTATATGTCGACGATCTAGCTTTGTTCGCGGAAAGCGAGGACATTCTGACAAATATTGAGGAAAAGATTAGAGAAAAATTTAAAATAAAGAACTTAGGACCCATCAAATATTTCTTAGGTGTAGAAATAAGTTATCCAGATGAAAACACAATAATCCTCTCACAAGGAAAATACACCATGTCGATCCTCGAACGATTTAATATGATGGAATGTAGGGGCGTTTCTACTCCATTAGATAACTCCATCCCGATTACAAAGAAAGACTGTCCAACAACTGATAAGGAAAAGGATGAGATAAAACACGTCCCTTACAAAGAACTTATAGGGTCTCTGCTATATCTTGCAAACTCATCGAGGCCTGATATGACGTTTGCCGTAACTAAATTAGCACAATTCTGTAGTAACCCAGGCGAACGACACTGGCAAGCTGCTAAACATATACTAAGATATCTTCAAGCTACTAAGAATGTTTCACTCATCTATAAAAGAGGGTCTGACGATATACTAGCATTTAGCGACTCAGATTGGGCTAATGACATAGATGATAGACGATCAACTAGCGGGTCAGCTGTTACTATTAATGGTTGTTTAGTGTCATGGAGATCTAAAAAGCAAAATTGCGTGTCATTATCTACATTGGAGTCTGAGTACATTGCTCTCGCCCAGACCACTAAGGAAATATTGTGGATAGCACAAATATTAGAGAATTTGAAATGCCTGACTAACGCCTCACGCCCAATAACAATATTCTGTGATAATAGAGCTGCCATCGAGTTTTCTAAAAACAACATAGAAAACAATAGGTCGAAGCACATTGACATACGGTATCATTATATAAGAGAAAAGGTCAACAGTGGAGACATCCATGTGAATTACATCTCTACCAACGACAACCTGGCCGACATCTTCACCAAGGGCCTCAAAAGGACTGCACATCAGAATGCTTGTGCAGCTATGAATTGTCTGGATACTGGCATACTACCCGACATATCCAAAGTGGGGGAATGAAGGCATGTTGAATATGCCCACTTCCGCCTGAGAGGACCTACGTCACCACTACGTCACGGCCAGCCAATCACCGAGCTGCCCAGCGGGCAGTCCATCCCCCCTCCCCCTTTTAGATAACATAATAAAGATAACTTTCCTGTTGTTAACGTCGCCTCCATGTGCTTTATATATATCCACTTCAATCGGCAGATGTAGTGGGTTAATTAACTACTTCCTTATACTATTACATCATCTAGTCCAGCTTCAACTAATAGCCCAACACTTGTTAATAAGAAAGAAAGATAAAAGAATATTAGAAGCATTTGCAAGTTGGATATCTGAAGGAGGATTAAAAGATTAAACCACCACTGGATCAGGATTGTAGAAGATTGGAAGATGCCTATTTAAGCCCATCAGGAAGAAACAGAAGAATTTGCTGAATAATAAGAGATATATTTAGAGGAAAATTTCCATTAAAAGAAGTACTGTACACAACTGATAATTCTATATAATCTCTTTATAGAAATTTTCAATCAAAGGTTTAGGCATTGGACAGCTTAGCATGTGCGCTCTTTGTAATATGAAGATCGAATTGGAATTAACTCATCATATGACAGATGTATTCGAATAACTACAAGAATTGAAAGAATGCTTTATTTTTGTTATATTCAACAAGAATAACTTTTCTGTAATATATACTATCATCGCCAAATTAACAAAGTAAAAGGTGTTTCTATATCAAATCTCTATATAATTTCTAGAATCTTCAAACGTAAAGAGAAGGAACTATAGAATTAATCAACATTTCAAAAATCCGCGAGAAGAAGATATAGAGGAAGACCTGCAACGTGCTGGTTAGAAGGAGACAAGAAGGCTACAGGAACGTCACTAGATGAGCTGTGTGTTGATGGTCACTAACATATCAAATTGGAAAATATTTTTCCATATAGAGACCAAATGTTGAATTTGATGGACACTAACATTAACGTATATAGTGTTTCTTATGGTCAGGAGTATTCTGTGTAGAATGATGGATTACAATAAAGGTTTATTGCTGTTGTTTGTTGTATATGAATAAAAAATGAATTTTTGTGTTGTGTGTGAAGATGAATATGAAGATTGAAATAAACAGAAGGAAAAGTTGGAAGGATCAATTGGATTGATTGAATGAATGAGAAACTACGAAAAGGTATTGCGTTTTAGATGTAGAAGCTTGACGCGAGGTAGAAAACAATACTTGGTTTAGAGGGCAGACCTTTGCTATGTTAAATTCTTGATAGAAAAGAACAATTGTTATTTTTGTAGCTAAATCAGAATGTATCAATATCGTTCCATAGAAAATCCTTAAAGAAGAGGAAGGTCTTTGATGTCACTGGTCGTCTGTATTTTTTAAAAGAGACCAAAAATATTTGTTCACACTTAGTTATCTCGTGTGGCAATTGAAAATTAAAAATAGTTTTTTGACATATAGTCAACAGAAGGTTTACAGTCATTTTTAAAATAGGGAGAAATATATACAACAGACGGAGGGACGTCTGGATTTCATCAGGAGCTTAAAGCCGCCTTGAGTTCGGACAGTCCGCTGCGGATTATGAAATCCATGTTCCCAGCATGCTCGATGACAGTGTTGAGAAATTCGACAAGAATAATCTTGTTTTCAGGCGAATTTTTTTTTTTTAGATAATTTCTATCATCGCGGTGTAGAATCGCGAACGTAATCTCTGGCCTGACCCACTTTGTTTCATATAGGGGGCTCAGGATATCGTTCAGTAGTTCGAGTAGATCGTTTATCTGGTACTCGAGTTTCAGGTATAAAGCGTCAATATCATCAGTGGGTGTAGGAGCGGTCTGGAGCTTATGGGTCGTCGAGGCAGTTAATACTAGCGGTGGGGCTACTGCGGTTGGAGCTGACTCCTCTCGTTATCTCGTGTATCTTCAATAAAGGTCATTGTGCATCAAATATCTTTCAGAGTTATTGTCTGAATCCATAAATACATGCTAAAAGGTACAACTTCCTTAAGTTTTGTACATGAGTGTATATACAAGATATGAAAGACTTCAGCAAGATTTTTATTTTTGAAATAACGACACTAACAACTGCCCCTATAATGCAATGATAAAAAATATTGAGAAGACTTCACTCATCAATGGTGAATCCTCCCAGTGGTTTCGCCCGTTGAATCAACCATATCTCTATAATACTGCAGGAATACATTCAATATTGAAAAATAGTACAAAAGTTAGTTTGTACTTAGATCAGGTATATAAATTAAGATAAAAGGAATTTCCTGATCGTTCAACTGAAAGTTATTGATGGCTTGCGTCATCTATCGGAATAAATATCAACTAATCATTGATTTTTTAATTATAATTATTCCATAAATTGGCCAAATACCCTTTCTTGATCAAGATAATTTAAAATCAACGCTTAATTGATAAAATAAAAGGAATTAAAAGCGCGAATGTTTCTTTAATACATAAAACGAACTTCTACTGTCCTTACTGCGATGAAAAATATATTGGGAGGGCTTGGCTCATCAGTGGTGAACCCTCCCAGCGGTTTCGCCAATTTAATCCACCAGACCGCTTCTCAGAGCTCTAATACTGTATTGGATCATTCTGCTTTTATATGCTGCACTGAAGAATGGAATCTTAGAAATGGTTTTCAAGTAAACTATGGACAAAAGCTTATAGGACAGTAGAATTACACTCAAATACCCTATTGCTTTGTGCTTAGTTGATATTTATTCCGATAGATGACGCAAGCCATCAACAACTTTCAGTTGCACGATCAAGAAATGCCTACATTCAATATTGTTTTGTTCTATTTTACTGAGAAATATCTTAACCAAGAAATACTTCTTGATTCCTATAACAGAAGCAGATAATCCCAATACTATATTAAATACATGCATGCAATATCATAGAAGCATAATTGATTAAACTGCCAAACCACTTGGAGGGTTCACCACTGATGAGTCAGGTTCTTCCAATATTTCTCATTGCAGTAAAAACACTATTTATAAAATAAATCGCGCTCTAAACTGTATAATTTCTTTTATGAATTTAAAGAATCATACGTGTCTATATTAGTTTCGAATTTTCATAACAAATGGCGCACTAATGTATCATATTATAGATATAAATGATAAAATAGATACATTTCATTGTCAGAAGATACATTGTAATAATATGAAATGAAAGGATTTAAAAGCACGAATGTTTCTTTTAAACACAATACAAACTTCTACTGTCCTTACTGCGATGAAAATGCAGTCGAAGTTTGTATTATGTATAAAAGAAACATTCATGCTTTTAAATCCTTTCATTTTATATGTATAGATGGCGCGTTATTGCTTTGTGTTAATTTATGCCTAACTGGCCTTGTCTTTATTGTTTGCGGAAGAGCATTGCTCGATGCAAATATTTGAATGCAATTTTACTGTCCTATAAGCTTATGTCCATAGTTTTCTTGAAAACCATTTCTGAGATTCCATCTTCCAGTGCTGCGTATATAAGAAGAATCGTCCAATACAGTATTAGAGCTCTTGAGAAGCGGTCTGGTGGATTAAATTGGCGAAACCGCTGGGAGGGTTCACCATTGATGAGCCAACCCCTCCCAATATAATAATTTCATCGCAGTAAGGGCAGTAGAAATTTGTATTATGTATACAAGAAACATTCGTGCTTTTAAATCCTTTCATTTTATATGTATAGATGGCGCGTTATTGCTTTGTGTTACATTTTAATAATACAATTTCTAAACACGCGTAATATATTTTAAAAATATATTTTCATGTAGAAAATTAGGAAAGACAAACTTCAGGATGACACAGCAATTTAAGTCACAAACACAAATCAACATTTATAAGATACAATATAAGCAATGAGGGAAGTTTCCAGAATAACAAAATATAAATAATATAACTATAAAATAATTAATTATCTGTGTATAAAATATTGTTACGAGAAGAACACCTGGCAACCTCCGCCAATAAATGGCGCTTTCGCCTGTTTTGCTTCTGAAACTGATGCAGGAGTCGCAGGCTGCTGTAGCCCTGTTTCCAGGGGAAAACTTACACTTACACTTTTAAATTTGCCCTAGGAGGTGACGTAATGTAAATACCTGTTGTTTATTATCCCATTTAAATGTAACGTTTAGTAGTAAAATACAATAAAGGTCAGTGTTTGAAGTCTTCGTGCCGCCTGCTGTCGTTACTCTCTCCATCGCCATCATCGTTACTGCTGCTCTTCTGGACGTCTTCGGGTTGCCTGCAGGAAAGAGCTACAAAGATCAACGGGAGTCCGGGCAGGTGATCCACGGCGGAAGAAGCGCGTCGTCGCAGAGAACCGGAATAAATACTTTGCTACATTATAATCTAAAAACTCAATTAAATATGATTTTATTTGATTACACTATTAATAAACATAAAAACATAATGTGTTAAACCTATAACCTCATTAATTAAAAATGATTATATTCCTATTAATCAGGGTTTTTTATTTATCATAATCAATATGTAATTATAATAAACAACTTTCAAAAAAATGGTAACTGATTTTTTCTATCATCATATAATTTATATATTGCTGTTAATTATATATCTTTTAATTGAATATGTCTCTTTAGAGAAGATTTCCAATTAATTATAAATATAATTGCATGTTTTTCTCTTTTATGCAATTAATCTTATAAATAGGTTGCGAAAAAAAAAAGAAAATTATAATTGATGTAATAATTAGAGCTGTGTAAAATATGGTTTAGATTTTAAATTTATTAATTAATCTTTTATAACCACTTAACTATATATTTTATTTTTATTATAAAAATATAATATATATATATTACATAAAGATTTTCTTAGGTTGTTTAAGGGTACATGTGTATGTGATAATGCAGTCGTGGCAATAATACTAAAAATAGTTCAGATCATTAATTTCTTTAACTGTACTAAAGGAATATAGAAAAACATAATTTTTGAAATTACTGCCTGGCTTAAATCGTAAGAATGAAAAAATGAAAAACTTATTTACATAATGTACAAAAGGTTTGAGCCGGCCATCGGTAAACAACAACTATGAGTTTTTATATGGGAAGCGTGACTTCTGGCGGTCGATTTAACAGAGTATTTGAATCTATGAAATATGAATTTAAATAAAATAATATTTTATTATAACATAAAGCATTTTTGAAGGTAGAAATTATATATTTGTCATTATAAAAGGTGGCGGTCTGATTGTAGGGTTTAGCTAAAAGTTATACTCCTAGTTGCTCCTGTTGGAAAGCATGTTATCACGAAAGCTAGAGAATTATTTTGCTTAACCCACGTACACGTAACAGGCCATGATAATTATGGTGGGTATAAGTAGGCGACTTCTTTTACTGTAAATGCACCACATGTCTACACATGTTAAAAGAAGTTCGACTTTGCACTTACAAATGTGCCAGAGACCCGTTTAATTACTTGCACTCGCAGGTGGGGTTGAACTTTTGCAAGAATCGGGAGCCATTGGAGAATTTCTTTTGTGTCCAATGCTAGAATTTAATCCAGGTCATAGCGGTCAAAAACCAACGGTTTAGACCATCCTTCCACTGACCCCCGCTAGAGAAATAAAATTGTACAAGTAACTTGTAGTATGTTTAACAAGTTTTACCGCAAATGTTTCTTTTAACAAAACGAAAAATCGTAATTTTATTATTTAAGGAGAAATAATGAATATTCCTATTCTTATTGTACAATTGACTTAGCCCTGGATTATTTATTGAGTTTATTAAATTAGAAAAAGTGTTGTGGGAAAGGTGATTAATATAAATAGGAAAATCTAGATAAATATTTTCCTATTTGAGTCATTATATTGAATAATGATGTTCCTTGTGCTTGTCTTTGAGTATAGTCAGAGTAATTGATTCATAGAGAAACCTACAGTAATAAATATTTATGGCTTAATCCGTTTATAGAGGGTGTCCTGTTTATTCGGAAGCGGAATGATTCCCTATTGTCACATTACCTTAAACATCCAATGAGTGTTTGATATTGTAAAGCGAGCATGATTTCTCATCTCAGTGGTTAAATAGAGATACTAAATAGAGGCATTATATAAAAAGATACCAATAGCATGTATATCAGGATTTATAAAATAAATCTGAAAGATATTTGATACACAGTGTTATCTTTATTGAAGACACGCGAGATAACCAAGTTTTAAAATTACAATTATATTCTCAGAATGAGTATATTTTTTATTTAAAAAACACTAGCTTTCAAGCGTTAATCGCTCTTCAACGGGCTTACAATAATATCGACTTGATCCCACCAGAAATATTTACAAAAAACAAACGCGCTCAGCGTGGATATTTATAACTGAAAATTTTTAATTGGTTTGTAATTTAACTATTTTAACTATTTTATGGAATATGTAGCTTGAAATCTAGCGTTTTTTAAAATAAAAAAGGTACTCATTGTGAGATAATAATTGTAATTTTAATACTTTTTCACAATTAAATCATGAATAGAGATAACCAAGTTTGAACAAAATTACTTCTGTCTCGTTGGGAAAGGAAAACAGATGTCCGGGGATATCAAAGACTTTTCACACAATGTACATATTATTTTTAAATATAGAAAATTGTTATTAATCATATCCTAAAAGTGCTTGAACTTTCGCAACGAGAGAGAGATAGAATTTGTAAATTGAATAAAAAAAACTCATTGTAAAATTATTATCTAATTTGTTAATAAATATTTGATTATGGAGAATACTATAATTGAATATTGGAATACGATAAATTCAAGTTGATGACTAATCAACAACAACAAAAGCCTTTATTTCCGCCCCATATAGGATTCGCCGTATTTACACACCAACAAGAGGAAAGGGAAGAGGAAATATTTACAACAAAATAAAGTTTGTCTCACATTCAGTTACATATTTACACATAGGTCATTCTCCAGTATCCTTTGCCCTGCATTCTTTCTCATGCGCCCAGCTTCTGTGCAGAACTTAAAGTATCTAACAATCAGTAATTCATCATCCAGAGCTGAAAAGAGAAGTTGACATATGCGATGGCATCTAAATTGACCAAGGTTAAGGCTTGGGAAGTTGATGACTAATCAATTCTTTTTCTAAGAGTTATTTTCCTTGACAATATTTAAGAAATTAACTTTTAGAAAAGGCTGATGCATCTACAATTTGTATATATATCATATTAACATATTCATGTATACAGTATGATATACATTCTCCTTCTGTTAAAGTCTACATGGTTACTGGGAAAATTACATATCTAGGATACTATTGATTCTATTATTAATATATTATTATATATTTATGTATTGAAAGTTGTAAACTTTTGAAAAGTTATTGAATAACTTATAAAATGATTTTTATAATTGTGACCGGATTTTTAATCCTATTTCTACTGATTGCCGCAGCCCTGCTGCTCAGTCTTCTAGAACGTCTAGATGACAGCAGGGCTGCGGAGGCCGAAGCCCAGCGAGAGCTGGAGCCCTGCCAGGCCGCCCTGGGCAAGGCCCAGAAGGACCTTGCCACCAAGGATGAGACCGCCTTCGGCCTCTACAACGAGGCAGCAGACCTCCGCGAGCAATTGGCGAGGTGCTGCCAAGAAATGAAGGCGCTGCAGCATCGCGTGGGAGAATTGAGTTCCCAGCGAGAAGCGTTGCAATATGAAATTGAGGCAACTAAGAAAATCGATGACGACTTACTGGTGCTCTATACCAGTCTCAAAGTCGAGATGCAACTAATTGAGTTAAAGAATCGGCCATTAGTGGATGATACGACACTATTGGAGGATGCCCTGGAAATCCTGTCTGGAGCTACTCTCCAAGATGAAAATCTGGAAGAACAAATCCATCGTGAAAATATCAACCAGGAATCCATCGAGTCATCTCCCGTTTGCGCCGATTCAACGGATGAAGAACGTTCAGTGGTCGTTCTTGAAATTGCTCCGACCAAACTACATGAGCAATCATCCGAGGCTTCAACCTCCACGAAAGAACACGGCTGCAACATCCCTGATGAAACAAATCAAAATTGCAATGCTCTTCCCCCAGAAGATTTGTCGAATATCAAAAGACTCCAAAATAAAGAGGCCGAATATCCTTCGGAATTTAAGAAAGTTTCCGAGTTCACCGAGGCAGGTGACCATGTCTGCAAGCCTGTAGAAACATGGAACAAAATCTTGGGTTCTAAAACTCAATCAGCTTCCAGAAAGCCTCCAACTTCCAAGCTTGGCGGCCAATTGTCTGTAAAAAAGCGCGGATCTCGAAGATGCATTTACGACTTGAATTTTGATGAAGAATCAGAAACCAAAGATTTGCTCCCAGAATGCGAGAGCATTTACAATATTGAACCTCTGAAACCAGCCACTCCAGACAACTCTGGAATCAGAAAAGCCGATAAGAAAGTTATGTATCAGCCAAGTTCGACTTCAAAAGAAGCTGCAAGAGTTCGTGGAACCCAGAAAAGCATGTACAATAAAGACGAAGTAGATGAGATCATGAAGAAATGCATGGATGGACTTGCATATCATCAGCAGAGACTTCTAGACTTGGAGCCTGAAAAGCCGACAAGGAAGTTTATCTTCTACTGGAGTCTTCTTCAACTTGTCAATTCCTTGGACATTGTTGGCAATACCATCTGCCTGAACCCCAAGTTCTTCAACAAGTGACAACAACGCCAGTTAAATGAACTGAAGTGAGAATGTAAATAGTAATACCTGTAATAAAGTGTTGTGTTAAATGATGTTTTTACATTATTTTAACTAATTCGAATATTAAAATAAAAATTAGATTCTTTCAATGAAGAATATTTATCAATTTAGTATTATAAAGCCTTCTGTAGGAGAATATTATTAACTTTCAAAATAATAAAATAAACTATTTTAAATATTATGAAAAAGAGGCATCTCCTTATAGTGCAACTGGTTAGGGTTTAGGCTAAGGTTTTAAAATAAATATTTGTGTTTTGATTGTGCATGGTTTTGTGTCTCATATATAAGTGGCGCATTAATTTCTTATAGATATTCATGTTTTATTATCCATTGAAACTTTTATCTGCCATTACCGTATTACAGTAACTGTCTTTCAACATAATGATGCTTATTTACTACTTCAGCCATGACTTAGCATTCTCATAGTGATGTTCTCATTCTACCGTAGCTAGTGGACAAACTGATATTTTAACAATCGAATATGCACGAGAAATACTTGGTCCCAAGATTGTAGATAACCGAAACATTAGATTAATCGCTGATAATGACCAAAGCCATGTAAACACTTGTTGATTATAAAATACGATTTCTATCATAAAAGTAAAATTTTATATTAATACTCAATCATAAATTGTGAGCCGAACTCATGTTTACACAGTATCATCTCAACATTGAACTGAGAGCGGTTGTCTGGAAGAGGACTCTTTTGAGGTAAAGGAACCTGCGCGCCTCCCTGAAAACAGTTATATATATTTAATCACTACATTGTGAATAATATTATTTATATTTGTTATTATTTTTTTATCATTATATATTATATATTATTTCTAAGATTCCACCCTTCAGTGCAGCATATAAAAGCAGAATAAGTCCCTAATAAGAGGCTTGTTGTTGCATATACTCATATATACTGTGTATATATATATCATATTTACATATTCATGTATACAATGTGATGGATATGACATTCTCCTTCTGTTAAAGTCTTTATGGTTACAGGTAAAATTACATATCCAGGTTACTAGATTGATTCTATTATTAACAAATTAATAAATATTCATATATTAAAAGTTGTAAACTTTTTAAAAGTTATTAAATAATTTATAAAATGCTTTTTATAATTGCCACCGGGATTTTATCCCTAATATTATTGATTGCCGCAGCCCTGCTGATCGCTCTTTTAGAGCGCTTAGACGACAGCAGGGCTGCGGAGGCCGGAGCCCAGCAACAGCTGGAGACCTGCCAGGCTGACCAGGGCAAGGCCCAGAAATACCTTGCGGCCAAGGATCAAACGGCCTTCGCCCTATACAATGAAGCAGCCAACCTCCGCGAGGATCTGGCGAGGCGCTGTGAAGAGATGAAGCAGCTGCAGCATCTCGTGGGGGAAATGAATTCCCAGCGAGAAGCGTTGCAATATGAAATTGAGGCAACAAAGAAAACCAATGATGACTTACTGGATCTCTATGCCAGTCTCAAAGTCGAGATGCAACTGGTCGAAATAAAGAATCGGCCATTTGTGGATGATGCCACGCAATCGGAGGATACCCTGGAAATCCTCTCTGGAATTTCTCTCCAAGATGAAAATCTGGAAGAGAAAATCCACCGTGACGATATCAACCAGGAATCCATCGAATCATCTCCCGTTTGCGCCGATTCAACGGATGAAGAACACTCAGTGGTCGTTCTTGGAGTTGCTCCGACCAAACTACCAGAGAAATCATCCGAGGTCTCAACCTCCACGAAAGAACAAGACGGCATCATCCCTAATGAAACACATCTAATTTGCAATCCTCTTTCACCAGAAGAGATCCCGAATATCCAAGGACTCCCAAATGAAGAGGCCGAAAATCCTTTGGAATTTAAGAAAGTTTCCAAGTTCACCGAGGCTGGTGACCATACCTGCCAGACTATAGAAACTTGCAACAAAGGCTTGAATTCTGAAGTTCAATTAGCTGCTAGAAAATCTCTATCTTCCAAGCTTGGCGGCCTATTGGCTGAAAAAAAGTTCGAAGCTCGAAGATGCATTTACGACTTGGATATAGATGAAAATTTCGAAACCGAAGATTTGCTTCCAGAATGTGAGAGCATTTACAATATTGAACCTCTAAAGTCGGCCACTCCAGACAACTCTGGAATCAGAAACGCTGATAAGAATGTTCTGTATCAACCTAATTTGACTTCAAAAGAAAATGTAAGAGTTTCTGGAGCCCAGAAAAGCACCTACAACAAAGACGAAGTCAATGAGATCATGAAGAAATGCATGGATGGACTTGCATATCATCAGCAGAGACTACTGGACTTGGGGCCTGAAAAGCCGACAAGGAAGTTTATCTTCTACTGGAGTCTTCTTCAACTTGTCAATTCCTTGGACATTGTTGGCAATACCATCTGCCTGAACCCCAAGTTCTTCAACAAGTGAGACAAAAACGCAAGAAAAATGAACTGAAGTTGATTGTAAATAGTAATACCTGTAATAAAGTGTTGTGTTAAAAGGCGTATTTACATTATTTTAAAAATTTATATATTAAATAACAACTAACCCTTTCTTGTGATGGATTTCTTTCAAAAGATTTTGTTCATTATCTCTCTAGTGTTTAGTATTATAAAGAATTCTGAAGAAAACACTATCAATATAAATTAATATTAAATTTACTTTTTGATAGGCGAAAAATAGTACAGAATTTATATTGTACGTAGATCAGTGAATAAATTATAAAAATGGCATCTCCTGATTATGCAACTAAAAATGTCTGATTACTTGAGTCGTCTATCAGAATAAATTTTTCTTGATTAATTAATAAAGTTTATTCTGCCAATTCATGAATAATTGATGAATAGACATGTTGAAAATGGCAATTACAGATATCTTTACGATACAATATTCGTGTGATTTGCATAGCACTTCAGTATTGTCCATGCTAAAATTTTATACAGCTAAATTTACTGGAAATGCGTTTCTTTTAAATATCATCAAATATTATCTCTAAAGACCTTACTGCAATGATATGAGTTATTGAATGAGTGGTCCTGGTTCATCAGTAGTGAACTCTCTCAGCGGTTTCGCCAAATTAATCTCTAGACCGCTCTACTATTGTATTGGATTGGTTTGGAATATACCCTGTATTTTCTATGGAAGGCAGCTTAGGGGTGTTTAGTGAACTATGGACATAGAAAATACAGGTTATATTTCAAACCAATCCAATACAATAGTAAAGTGGTCTAGAGATTAATTTGGCGAAACCGCTTAGAGGGTTCTTTACTGATGAGCCAAGCCCATTCATTCAATAATTCATATTGTAACAAAGTATTATTATTTTATTAGCAGAGTATTATTTTTTATGTTTATATTTTTCTATACTCTGTTCACCTACCTCTTTTGTTTATCATTCATAGTTTGTTCTTGCCTGAAATAAATTGTTGTCTCATCCCGAAGTTGGTCTTCCCTAATTTGTCACGTGGCAATATCATTACAGTTAGGTCTGTAGAGATAATATTTGATGATATTTAATAGAAACGCATTGCCAGTAAATTTAGTTGTGTAAAGTTTTGACGATAGATTGGCAATTAAATTTAGCTGTCTATGGAAATTGACATCTCTGCCTATATAACGCGGACTTGTTGGATTGTTGTAGTAGGTTAGCGTTTATTTGAATAGGGCAGGGCCAGCTGCTGATGTACATATAATTTGATCTTTTGTGTGTCCTTCTTTTATATTTTTATATCTTTTGGTAATAAAGGATATTTCTCTTCATTTACGAATCTATATAAAATTTTCTAACAAAACGATTAGTTGATATTTAATCCTACAGATGGCGCTAGCTATCAGTAAATTTTAGTCGTACGATCAGGAGATATTTTTTCTTATTTGAAAAAAATTAACCTTTTTTTTTCTTATCCCTAGTACACGTGGTACAGGCCATGATAAACATGGTGGGTAGTAGTAGGCGACTACTTTTACTGTAAGTGCACCACATGTCTACACATGTGAAAAGCAGTTCGACTTTGCACTTACAAATGTGCCAGAGCCCTGTTTGGTTACTTGCATTCGCTGGTGGGGTTGATCTTTTGCAAGAATCGGGGACCATTGGAGCATTTTTTTGTAATCAGAAAAAAAGTGCTCAATTTGGGAATCGAACCCGGGTCGTAGCGGTCGTAAACCAACGCTTTAGACCAACTTTCCACCGACCCCCTAACCTGAGATTAATATCGACTGAATAACTTGATAGATTATATATAAGATATAAGGTTCATTTCTTAAGGTAATTTTGAATGATATTAAAATGATTTTGACTAAATTTTATTCATACTATTTTTTAATCATAATGAATCAAATGATATTCAATGTATTAGTATCATTGCATGATATCTATATTATGTATTTTATTCTTTATGTTATGGGTATTATAGACAATTGACAATTAAAATAATTTTATTGACATCTTGTCAATACATGCAAAGTACACAGTCTGCACTATTTAAAAAATATAATATGGATTATATACACTATGTACAATGAATATGGTGCCTCTGCCAGCGCTGCAGTGTTCGGTGGAGAATCGCCAGTGGTTCTCCAGCGACACCACGTATTTCGTGATCTACGAAGAATTCGTAAATTGCATACTTGACCGCTGAGGAGATGGTGATGGCGTGGTCCTCGAGACCAACTGGAAATATCCAGGACTGCAGGTCCGGCCGATGATGGAGAACACCTCTCGGATGACAACGGCGCTGCAGAACCAGTAGTGGTGGGCCAGCGACAGGTCGATGGAGTAAGAATATTAAGAGAGAGAGAGAGAGAGAGATTTTAGTACACACAATCAAAAATAATAAGGTAATAGAGTAATATGACAATTGAAGTTTTTTTCCAATTCTTTTTTTTTTCAATGAAGTTTGTAAATATCAATTTTTTTGGTTGTTTTATTATTTTTATATATAGTTTTAATTGAATGCAAATATACTCCTTGTAAAAATGTGTATGTGAAAGAAATCACTATATAAAAAATTTGATATATTTTTGTCTCTTTTATATACTGTATATAAATTTAACAAACTTTTATTGACATTTGTCAATACATTGTCAAAGTGCACAATCTAGACTAATCAGTGAATAGTTATGAGAATCAATATTAAAAATGGCATATCCTGACCAAGAACACATGTGCTTTACAGAAGGCAGAGCGCCATCTGGTGGAACAGAAATCAACTAAACATTGATTTAGCCTATTCCCTGATATTTAGCCAACCCAAATTCTTGATTAATCAAGAAAAGCCATCCACGAACGCGTTTCGCGCTTTTTGGCGCTCGTCAGCGTGGAGTAGGCTGTACCGCTGCGACCAAAAAATATTTTTTGGTCCCAGTGGCTTTCAACACCTGATCTTTTTATCTTTTATTTTTTTCTTTCGTTTTTTAAGTTATGAGAATATATTGTATAATCTAAAAACTCAAATATATTCTATATTTTAAAATATATATATTTTATTTTTATTATTTTATAATTCTACTTTTTTAACATCGTTTTTAGAATGACTTTCAGTTTTGTTGTAAATATGCGTAGTTAACATATCTATTACAGTCTACTCCACGCTGACGAGCGCCAACAGCGCGAAACGCGTTCGTGGATGACTTTTCTTGATTTATCAAAAAATTGGGTTGGCCAAATATCACGGAGCAAGCAAAATAAACGTTAAGTTTATTCTTGCTCCACTAGATGGCGCTCTGCCATCTAAAAAGCACATGTGCACTTGGTCAGGAGATGCCTACTTTATTTTTAATATCAACACCTGACCCACTTATATTTTATTTTTTTCTATTGTTTTTTTTTTCATGTGTTAAGCGTCTTTACGCAAATTTGGCCTTAAATACCCATTTCTTGATTTCTCAAGAAACCATTGGGACCAAAAATATTTTTGGTCGCAGTGGTTACAGTCTACTCCACGCTGACGAGCGCCAACAGCGCGAAACGCTTTCGTGGATGACTTTTCTTGATTTATCAAGAGATTGGGTTGGCCAAATATCACGGAGCAAGCAAAATAAACGTTTAGTTTATTCTTGCTCCACTAGATGGCGCTCCGCCATCTAAAAAGCACATGTGCTCGTGGTCAGGAGATGCCTTCTTTATTTTTAATATCTATCTTTTTAAATCACTAATATATGATTAACTTTATAAATTCTATATATTGTGAAAATAACTAATGTGTAATATTTCATCAAGTATTTGAGAATAAAAACTACTTGATGGTAAATAATTATCTTTCTTTTATTACGACTGCACGTTCAACCCTTTATCTTATCAATTATTCATCTTATTAACCCTTTATCTAACAACAAACAAATTATTCATAACATATATATAAATTATATATATATATTTTTTTTCATAAATATATATATACTTTTATAGATGTACATATTTTACAATTAGGTGAAAACATTCAAGAAAATGGAAATTATTTGACTTCGCCGGTCCTATATATTTTTTAAGGAGACAGAGTGAATATTGTTTACATTTGATTATCTCGTGTATTTTCAATAAACGTCACTGTGTATCAAACATCTTTGATATTCTATATATGAAATGAAATAAAATATAAAATAAAAAATGTCAATTTGAATATATATATCATACTTACATATCCATTTATACAGTGTGATATGACATTCTCCTTCTGTTAAAGTCTACATGGTTACTGGGTAAATTACATATCCAGGATACAATTGCCTTTATTATTTATATATTATATAATATATTTGTATATTTAAAGTTGTAAACTTTACAAAAGTTATTAAATAACTTATAAAATGATTTTTATTATTGCGTCCGGGATTTTATCCCTTATTTTATTGATTGCCGCAGCCCTGCTGCTCAGTCTTCTAGAACGTCTAGACGACAGCAGGGCTGCGGAGGCCGAGGCCCAGCAACAGCTGGAGATCTGCCGGGCCGCATTGGGCAAGGCCCAAAAAGATCTCGCCACCAAGGATGAGACCGCCTTCGGCCTCTTCAACGAGGCAGCCAACCTCCGCGAGGATCTGGCGAGGCGATGCCAAGAAATGAAGGCGTTGCAGCATCGCGTGGAGGAATTGAATTCCCAGCGAGAAGCGTTGCAATATGAAATTGAGGCAACGAAGAAAACCAATGATGACTTACTGGATCTCTATGCCAGTCTCAAAGTCGAGATGCAACTGATGGAGATAAAGAATCGGTCATTTGTATATGATGCGACATCATCGGAGGATGTCCAGGAAATCCTCTCTGGAGTGTCTCTCGACCAGGAATCCATCGAGCAATCTCCCATTTGCGCCGATTCAACGGATGAAGAACTCACAGTGAAGGTTCGTGAAATTGCTCCCATTAAACAGCAAGAACAATCATCCGAGGCAACAACCTCACGAAAGAACAAGACTGCATCCCTGATGGAACAAATAAAATTTGCAATCCTCTTTCCCCAAAAAAGTTACCGAATATCCAAGGACTACCAAAGGTAGAAGCCAAAAATCCTTTGGAATTTAAGATAGTTGCCAAGTTCACCGAGGCCGGTGATCATACCTGCCAGACTATAGAAACTTGCAACAAAGGCTTGAATTCTGAAGTTCAATCATCTCACAGAAAGCCTCTATCTACCAGGTTTGGCGGCCCATTGGCTGAAAAAAGGTTCAAAGCTCGAAGATGCATCTATGACTTGAATATAGATGAAGAATCCGAAACCAAAAATTTGCTTCCAGAATTTGAGAGCATTTACAATATTGAACCTCTAAATTCAGCCACTCCAGACAATTCTGGAACCATAAACGCTGATAAGAAGGTTCTGTCTCAACAAAACTTGACTACAAAAGAAGCTGCAAGAGTTCGTGGAACCCAGAAAAGCATCTACAATAAAGACGAGGTCGATGAGATCATGAAGAAATGCATGGATGGACTTGCATATCATCAACAGAGACTACTGGACGTGAAGCCTAAAAAGCCGACAAGGAAGTTTATCTTCTACTGGGGTCTTCTTCAACTTGTCAATTCCTTGAACATTGTTGGCAATACCATCTGCCTGAACCCCAAGTTCTTCAACAAGTGACAACAACGCCAGTTAAATGAACTGAAGTGAGAATGTAAATAGTAATACCTGTAATAAAGTGTTGTGTTAAAATATGTTTTTACATTATTTTAACTAATTTAATCATTTAAAATATAGATATCTACTTATACTGATTAATATCCTTAGAGAGAATTTGATTATCATCTCTCAAGAATTTTGATATCATAAAGCCTTCTAAATAAGAAAACTATCAACTTAAAATAATATTAAAACCATTTTAGCTCCATATAGCAATTCCATTTTTCCTATTAATGGTATATTCCATTTTATATGTAGTATATTCGCATTTAACTAATAAAAATGATATAAAAATAATAAAACAGCCAAAAAAATAAAATTTATAAATTTTATTAGAAAATTGAAAATTTTTGGAAAAAGGTTCAATTTTTAGATTACTCTTATCTCTTCATTATTTTTATTGAAGAACATCTGGTTCTTCACTCCAGCTGTTTTTGGACAAGCTCATAGCGTGTAAAAGCCGCTTTCTAAGCTTGGTTCCGTTGTTAAATCTTGCTGTTAAACATTATTAAATATTTAAATTGATACATTCAGAATATTCACCTTAAAAATCATAATATAAACTCATTTTATTCATTTTATTTCTCTTTTACTCTTCAATATTCTAATTATTTTTTCATATTAAATCATGTTAAGCATGCTTCTCATTAAATTTTTATTTGCATACATTTCTCTTATTACGATACACTAGCGCGCCATCTGTTATGAAAATCAGAAACTATTTTAGACATTTAAGAATCTTTTTGTAATTAAAAAATTTCTACTGTCCATAGTTCATCTAAAATATCCATTCCAAGAGTCAAGCATCAGTATCACTATAAAAGGAAGTTCCAAAAATGCAATATAACAGCGGTATGGTAGAATAAACTGGAAAACCGCTGGGAGGGTTCACCACTGATGAGCCAGGCCCTCCCATTAATTTTTCCATTGCAGTAAGGGCAGTAGAAATTGTTTAATTTCAAAAAGAATCTTACGCGTCTAAAATAGTTTCTAATTTTCATACATTTCTCTTTTCAAATTAATTCAACCAGTTTTTAAAATTACACTTAATATTCATACTTTAATTTTTCTTTATATATTCATATATTAAAAACAACAAAAAAGTCATATCCTGACCAAGCTCACATGAACATTTCTAGATGGCAGAGCGCCATCTAGTGGAACAAAAATAAACTAAACGTTTATTTAACTTGCTCCATGATATTTGACCAACACAATTACTTGATAAATTAAGAAAAGTAACCACGAAGGCGTTTCGGGCTGTTGGGCCTCGTCAGCGTTTTATATATATATTTTTTTTATTGTTTTTTCACATGTATATTTGTTTGGTATTTGTACTTCTATAACACTACCTCACTAAAACCCTATAAAATTCACCTATATAAT
This sequence comes from Cordylochernes scorpioides, assembly GCA_030710605.1. Lineage (NCBI taxonomy): Eukaryota > Metazoa > Arthropoda > Arachnida > Pseudoscorpiones > Chernetidae > Cordylochernes > Cordylochernes scorpioides. The sequence continues at coordinate 208,691,092 of CP092863.1, read as the reverse complement.
AATATCTTGGAGATATTCAGAGAAAAAAAAGCCATCTGATCGTGCAAATTGAGTTTTCTGCCTTGACATATTCCAATAGATGGCGAAAACAATCGAAGAATTTGATTTGCACGACCAGGAGATGCTTTTTCATTCTTGATTTAATCACCTATCTCAAAGCAATTTAATTTTAACTAATATATTTTAGTGTTTTCATTCAAAAATCAATGGAGAGGTATTTAGACTAATGGATAAAACTTTGGGAAATGGAATGTCTTTAATGTGTCCGGTTGTCTTTTTTTTTTTTTTTTTTTTGAAGGAGACAAACTTTTTGTTCACACTTGGTTCGCTCGTGTGTCTTCAATAAAAGTCACTGTGTATCAAATATATTTCAGATTTATTGTCTGAATCCCGATATATATAATATAATACGGCTTGTGATTGTGGAACGACATTTGAAAATTATCCCGCATGTGTTTCTTTTCAACGTAAAATCAAAATTTATTTCAAGGAGAAATAACGATTATTTCTAACCTTTTGGATGGGGTATAAAAGGGTGAATTGTGAAGAGTAATGATAAACGGAAATATAAAAGTAAAAGTGTTAAGGCAAAGTTCCCTTCCCTATACACTTTTTTTTTCAGTTTATCAAAACTCTTCACAATTCACCCTTTCATACCTCATCCAAAAGGTTAGAAATAATCGTTATTTCTCTTTGGAATAAATTTTGATTTTACGTTGAAAAGAAACACATGCCCGATATGTTAAAAGGTACAACTTCCTAAAATTTTGTCAATGAGTGTATATTCAATATATTCGTAAATAATTATATTTCCACCTGCATATCTTGTTGAATGCTTTGTTTAATAAGATAGAAATTATTTGTTGAATATAGAGAAAGGAATATGGTCATGTCATCAGTAATTAAGATCGAAGTTATATTGTACTTTGATCCATACTAAATACTACAACAGTAATTCAATAGAGGATATCCAGATTAAGTTATCTGGCACCCTAGCTCCGACACTCTCCCTAATCCAATTACCGACTCGCGTAATTAATTTCACAGAGTAGAACTTCTGTGAGCCAAGGAATTTGTTAAATTTTAACTCGGTCCCACAGGCTATCAGTGAGTTCCATTAATTAGTCTCGACATGTTTCATATTTAGTTTGATTTCAATTGATTTCTTTTAAAATATATTTTTCATTGAATGTGTGAATTGAAATTTTGCAAAATTAATATTATGTTTCACCTCCTTCGGCATATTTCTTTATCTCTTATTAATATATATTTGACATCATATAGATTTTACTAATATTTTCACAATGTAAAACCATATCAGCTACACATTTTGGATACATCTATATATATATATATAGTATCATAAAATATAGCTTTATTCTCTATATTTCGATTAATAGAACGTCAACCTTTAAAATATAAAAAAAAAGAAAACATTGTTTGTATTAAACATAAAAAAATAAACAAATATATTGTTTTACTTTTGATAAAGTTTATGGTTTTTTCTCCATATTATTTTCACAAATACATATATATACACTCATTTACAGAACCTAAAGAGTTTCAGCATGTATATCGGGATTAAGACAATAACTCTGAAAGATATCACATTGACCTTTATTGAAGACACAGAGATAACCAAGTCTGAACAAATTTCCCTCTGTCTCCTTAAAAAAAAACAGACAATCGACGACATAAAATACCTTCCAAAACCTTAAGTTTTGTCTATGAGTGTGTATATAAATATATTAAAAATAAAGAAGGCATCTCCTGACCACGAGCACATGTGCTTTTTTATTTATGTCTTTATTTATTTAAGAGATGCCTTCTTTATTTTTAATATCAACACCTGACCCACTTATCTTTTTTTTTTCTATTGTTTTTTCATATAAATATATATAACAAGGTTTCAGGATGATTGTATTTGTGTGGCAAAAAAAAAAAACACTCCCGTTAAAAATGCATTCAAACAAGGCTTATTCTAAATAATTAATCATATAAATAGCAAAAACTCCAAGAAATAAAGATAAATGTTTCTTTTATTAAAGTGATGGAAACATAAGTTTTCAAATCTAGAGGTTGCTCTACAAGAGGAACTATATTGAACGTGAGAGAGAGAGAGAGAGAGAGAGAGAGAGCGAGAGAGAGAGAAAAAGACCATTTTATATGTGAGTTATAACATTTGACTATATCTAAACAAAAAAAATAAGACAAGATTTAAAAAATTAAAAATGTATGTAAAACCTATAAAAAAACACCGTCAACATGATCTTGACTTTGCTGGGAACCTTTCTCGCTTTCTTTGGTCTCGGCTCATTTTTGAAGCGCCACTCCGATGCCTGTTGGGTAGTTTCCGAATCAAAGCCGTAAATCCATGTTTCGTCTCCAGTAATGACCCTCTTCAGCAATTTTTCCAGCAATTCCGAAATATCGGAATAAAAAAAATATTTATGAATCCATAAAATATGTTCATTGTACATAGTATACCATGCATATATATGATAATTATCATTTTAAAATATACAAACTGTGCACTTCTGCATGTATTGACAAGATGTCAATAAAATTATGTTAATAGTCAATTGTCTACAATAATTTTAAAATGTATTGTTTTAGTCTATATAAAGAATATACAATGATATATACAATGATATAAAAATAATAATTAATATATATATATATTTATAAACGAATTTTATATGCAAAAACGAAGGATACTTTTTATTCAAAACATTTTTTTTGGTCAAGGGGAGCTATCTTTCTGATAATGCCTTTGAGTTCTTGTATGAAAAAGACTTCCAGGATTTTCCATGTAAAAAAATCAGTCATTCTATCACTAAAAATGCGAAATCTGACCACTTGGATAACACCAATGTCTAATTGGTAAATAAATTATATTTTGATCCAATATATGAATTTTTAATTATATATATATATTTTTTTAAGGATTGAGCAATCCATATTTAAATTATATTAAGAAAATATGCATATAATTGCATTGGTCTTGTAGAACGAGAGTGATGCACGCGTTCTCACGTGTTTTAGTAAGAAACATCCTCGATAAAGAGAGGCGAAAAATGTATGTATCCAATATATGCATATTTTCTTAATATATATATATAGAGAGAATATATATATATATATATATATATATATATATTTATATATATTAAAAAACGAAAGAAAAAATAAAAGATAAAATTATCAGGTGTTGAAGTCAATATTAAAAATGGCATATCCTGACCAGGAGCACATGTGCTTTACAGAAGGCAGAGCGCCATCTGGTGGAACAGAAATCAACTAAACATTGATTTAGCATGTTCCCTGATATTTGGCCAACCCAATTTCTTGATAAATCAAGAAAAGCCATCCACGAACGCGTTTCGCGCTTTTGGCGCTCGTCAGCGTGGAGTAGGCTGAACCACTGCGACCAAAAAAGATTTTTTGGTCCCAGTGACTTCCTGAAAAACCAAGAAATGGGTATTTAAGGCCAAACTTGCGTAAATAGGCTAAATCAATGTTTAGTTGATTTCTGTTCCACCAGATGGCGCTCTGCCTTCTGTAAAGCACATGTGCTCCTGGTCAGGATATGCCATTTTTAATATATATATGAATATCTTAATATATTAATATTTTAAGACTCTATCCCGTTTGTTTACCATTATAATAATTTAAGATCTCGATATAAAGAACCTCTATACTAATATGTAAAAATGTTCAGGATTATAAACAGTTATTAATAAACCACCTGGAGTATATATATAGGTGATATCCTGGTAATATTGGTTTAGGTGCGCGTGTTTTCCTTCTCTACATAATTGTATCTTAACATCTTATTAAAGAACAAATATTTAATTAATCTCTAAATTTAATAAAGATAATATTTACAGAACTTGTTTTTTTTTTAATATTAATGAAATATGGTAATATAATTTATTAAAATACGGATTGAATAATATTACAAATTAGACTAGCAATGCTTACCTTTATTGAAAACTAAAAGAGAGTAAGCTTTCGAGCGAAAAATTGCTCTATGTCTGGATTTTAAACATCTTTGCATGTTAGAATTTAGTGTTAGAAAACCAGATGAAGATGCACTTATTCGTTCGAAAGCTTGTTCTTTTAGGCTATAAGAAAGATAGACATTAATAGTAGACATCTATTATCTATATCAATAGTTTTGATATTTTTCAAATATTATTTGTTATTCTTCCGATTATTAATAATTAAAACGTGGATTCTGTTGCAATATGCTGGTATGGCCTATTTTAGAACAGTAAATGAATATAAGAAATTTATACAATCAAAAAATGTTGAATATAACTGGAAATAGTTTTCTTTTTTGTACTTTGATGAAAACCTGATTCAAATTACCATTTTTTTTTCCAAAAAAGGTTTTTAACCGCATTAAAAATGTTTCTTCTATATGTTTCATAATAAATGCAAGGCAAGCCACTATCATGAACTTAATCGAGTTTTGTTACAGATAAACTAGAAGGTTGAAAGTATATCGCCTGATGTTGAAAATGATATGCTGATATTATAGTTTAATTATAGTGTCGTATTCTTCGTAGATCACGAAATACGTGGTGTCGCTGGAGACCCGGTCGATTCTCCACCAAACTCTGCAGCGCTGGCAGAAGGGCCATATTTATTGTATATATTGGTATATATTTATATAATTAGGAGATGAAGATAATAATCTTTTTGTGTTTAAGTTAAATATATAAATATTTGTTTATATGTATTATATTTATATCTTATTAAGGAGAGAAAAAGGTAATAAAAATAATTATAATGGTTAGAATCAGGTTTATATTGATGTTTTTATTTTAAATAGAAAAATATAATTATAAAAAAAATATATAAAAAGAAAATTTAACAACGTAACGTCTTATATAATGAGCTTTTACCCTTCATTTAGGCATATATATAATTATATATTTTTGACAATATATATATAATTATATTTTTAAATAGTGCAGACTGTACACTTTTGTATGTATTGACAAGATTTCAATAATTTTATTTTATTTAAAATACAATATAACGCGGCTGATGATTGTAAAACGAAAATTGAAATTATACCGCGAATGTTTCTTTTATAAAAATCGAAATTTATTTACAAAGAGAAATAGCGACATTTCTAACTTTGAGGATGAGGTATGGAAAGGTGAAAGATGAAGAGTAATGGCGAACGGAAAAATAAAAAGTGTCCAGGGGCGGGAATCGAACCCACACCCTTCTGCTTACCGGGCAGGTGCCTTGTCCACTCGGCTACCCTTTTTACAATTTTATTTTAATTGTAAATTATAGTGTAGTACGTATAGAGAGTGGTTTACTAAAACCTTTTAGAAGCCACATTGAATAACAAACAATATACGAGGGCCATCCAATAAATAAGTTACCCTATTTTTTTTTCTGCGAACGAAACGTTGTAAAAATTAGTTAGTATTGTAAGAAATGGTCACTAGGATGTGTTGGAAGCGCGTGACCTTCAAAATCACGCTACTCCTACGCGCAAGTCCGTAGCGCTTCAGTTTCCATGGAGCTACCACTGGTGAACGTGTCCACTTGCGAACTCCGTTTTGTAATTCGTTTTTCACGGCCAAAAATGAAACTGCGGTCAATATTTATCGCAATTTAGTGTCAGTGTATGGTGAAGGATGTATGAGCATCCAAATGGTTCGCCGATGGCGTTCATGGTTCTTGGAAGGACGGCAAAACCTGCATGATGACGAGCGAAGCGGCAGGCTCGTTACTGCTACGGACAATGCAGCGGTTGCTGCTGTTCGGAATGTGATGGAAGCAGATCGCCGCGTCACCATTGACGAAATAATGATTCGACTGCCTCCTGGAATCGAAATTGGACGCTCTTCGATTGGAACAATCATGAATTTTCGCAAAGTCTGCGCAATATGGTTCCCCCGTTTGCTCTCGGAAAATCACAAGCAACAACGGATGGAGGCAGCCCGAGCTTTCCTGGAAATGCATCGAAGAGATGGAGATCAACTGTTTTCCCCTATTGTCATTGGAGATGAAAGCTGGGTGCATCAATCAACTCCAGAAACAAAACGACAAAGCATGGTGTAGAAGAAGCCTTAAGGAAGGTGTACCAAAAAAGGCGAAGTTCACAATCTCTGCAGGCAAAGGCAGGCAACCATTTCTTGGTTGACTACCTGCCCCCAAACACTACGGTTAACGCTGCGAGGTACTGCGAGGTCTTCACTAAACTCGGAACTGCAATAAAACGGAAACATCCTGGACCTTGGTCTCGGAAAGTGTTACTCGTCCATGACAATGCTCGCCCTCACGCAGCTCGAATGACCCAAACATCGCTGGAAAACTTCAAATGGGGAATTTTCACACATCCAACTTATTCTCCGGAACTTGCCCCAAGCGACTTCCATCTTTTTCCAGCACTCATGTTGCACCTTGGAGGCAAGCACTTTGCGAATGATGACGAAGTGCAGGCGGAGGCGAACCACTGGCTACGAAGACAGGACACGGCTTGGTACAACAGTGGTATCAAAAAATTGCTACAACGGTACCAAAAATGTTCGGACAGAAATGGTGATTATGTAGAGAAGTAGTCTATAAGTTGTATAATGAAAATAAAATAACTGCATAATTGTAAATAATGTTGTTTATTTGTTAAAAAATAGGGAAACTTATTTATTGGATGCCCCTCGTAGAATGACCAATTTATACTCAGCGACAAATCAATGATATCCTTATTACAGAGTAAATTTATATTATTGCATTTATTGTTTTATTTCAACATACAAAACGCGATATCCCGGCTAGGGATAATTGCGTCGATTTACATTTTTAAACAGAAGCAGTCATAAACATTATACGAGAAAATATATTACAAAAAAATATATATATATATTTTTGTATTAAAAAGTATTTTAAATATTTGTAAAAAAATAACGCCTATATATGATTTTAAATTATATATATATTTTTTTACATTTCATATCTAAATTAATTTAATGAATTTTGACCACCTAAGCAAGTCACCTTTTATAAGCCACATTTAAAAAAATAATAATAAATGGCATTTTTTTAAAATTATGAATAAATATATAATCGATAAAAAAAAATTAGGTGTATAAAAATTGCGTAAATATTTCAAAATTCTCTAAATCAATTATATTTTATTTATAAAAAATATTTATAAATAAATTCACATTCAAAATAAACATTTTTTAATATACGCTTTTTATTTATAGGCTTCTGAAGACTGCATAAACTTTGAAGCAATAAAATATATATTTCTGAGAATTCGTTAATCTATATATATATTATATACATATTATATCATATTTCCAATTTTTTATCTTATGAAAAAATGGGAAAATTCTTCAGTTATAATTGCTAGCAAATTTAAATAATATGTATAATACATTTCATATATTCTCAAAATTGAAATTGTTTATTTTTTATAATTTTCTGCCTAATAATTATATAGAGATTTATTGAATTTTGAAAATATTCAAATATAATACTATATTAGATAATAACTCCAATATATAGGGCATACTAAAGTTTTGTGTAATAAAAAACATTTCAAAAAATGAAACAAGAAAGTTTAAAAGAATTCAATAGCTTTCAACAGGAAAGTGAGAACAAATTCTTTCGATCAATATTTCGATTGTTAAGTCAGTTGCAGAAGGTTTTCTCTAAAACCTAGGAAGAAGGTTTAATTCATCAAAAGATTTTAAAGTGAGCCCCTCTCACTTTATAAAAACTCGTTTGGCACTATAAAAAAAAAGCTCATAATGGAATGAAAACTTTTAAGCTCTCAGAACCTTCATTTTTTAACCTAAAAATCTGATGCATATTATTTTTATATTAGTCGTATAAAATATAATAAAATATGACATGTATTGAGCTATATTTAATATAAATATTTATTCATAAAAGTTTAAGATTTCAGAATATATATAATGTCTAAAAATTTAGGATTTTTAATATTTTATAAATAAAATATAAATTATAAAATATATTAATATTTGTTTTGAAAAATTATATTTTTGTTTTTGAATTTAGTGTAAAATAATTCATAATATATTTTCATTTAAAATGTTCAAAAAACATTTTGATTAATTATGTGTTTATAATTATATTTTCAAAATGTATTTAAAAGATTTAAACTTCGAAAATAAATTTTTGTTTTCTGTCTGGGACGTGGTTTAAAAATGTTATTTAGAATTTAAATATATATTTAAGTGTGTTGAGTTAAGTTTTAAACTATTCTTTTTTTTTTTTCTGAACATGGATTTGAATGTGATTAAATTGAGAAAAGACAGTCTATATACCGTGTAAAGACGAATAAAATATTATGCAAGAGGTATTTCATATACAAATATTTAATTCTATTGATTATTGGTCAAAATACAAGTATATTAAATTATTGAACATAACAATTTTTAAGTTTGAAAACATCATATTAACGTTTAAAAATGCCATTTTATATATTAAATTCAATAAAGCTACTATAAATTAAATTAAAGTAATTTAAAATAATATTACTATATATATAAGAGATGTGTATGTTTTGTGTGTGTGTTATATGAGAAGATAAAATAAATCAACATTATAACAAGACTGTGCTTTTTTAATTTAATAATTGCAATAAATATAAAGTATTCGCTAATAAATAAATACAATTAAATAAAAATAACAGGCTGTAGTTTGTTATATTTAAATAAACAACACAACACAATAATAACATATTGCCATTCTAAATAAAATTTTATATTTAAAATTTATGACAAATAATTGTGTATGTTTGAAATTTAAATTTTGTCTTTGAATAATCATAATTTTCTTCTATATTAGAAACACTACTCAATAATAAAATGATCACAATATTTTTTACCAAACATAAAAAAATAATATATTATTGATATATTTATTAATTTTTTAATATATAGGTTTTTAACTTTTAATTAGACAATTTTAATTTATAATTAGACATTTTTCATTTTAATTTAGATACTTTAATTTTCATTTAGTCATTTTCAATATCAATTTGGACATTTTTCATTTTAATTTAGACACATGGACTTTTCTAAATTGATATTGAAAATGTTTAAATATAAATGAAAGTGTCTAAATTAAAATTTAAAATGTTTAATTAAAAGTCACAAACCTATATATATAGGAATTTATTATATTGAAGACATCATAATTGAAAAGAAATTGTTATATTTACATGTGCTCCTTTATAATATTCTAAGAAAATTATATTCAAAATTATTATTTATCTTTATAATCTATATAATATAAAGAACATGTGTAAAAGTCTAACAAAACAAATATAGAGGCATTGTAATATCGAAATACTCTGTGTCCATTTCTTGAAGAGCTCCCCAAGGGAAAAGGGATTTGTTGCAGAAGATCAACCTACTTCCGCCGGCCGCCATTTTGTTTAGGCCTAGCCTTTCAAATAAAGCTCATTCATATCCGGATTTCATTAAAAACTTCTCAGGGAGATTAGAAAACAATTCTAAGCTTTTCTTCTAACTTTTCCTTGAATTTTTTGGCTTATTTTTATTTACCAAACTATTAAAAGTCTCAAACTTTTAATTAGAACTTTTAAATAAATTAGAATGTCTAAAATAAATATATTTTAGGTTCCATTTTAAGTGTTGTTCAAAATTTTATTTTAAGTAAGAAATAAAATAATTGTTTTTATAATTATATTTTCAAAACAATCTATCGTTAAAATTTGTAATAATATTTTTTTTTATTATTTAATTAAAAGGCATCTCATAATCATACAAATAAAAGTTTCTGATTGCTTTCGCCATCTATCGGAAAAAATAACAACCAATCTTTGATATTTAAATATTAAAGAATTGACCAAGATGATATGTATTTATTATATCATATGATATATATTCAGACAGATGGCGCAAGTAATCAAAAACCTTCAGTTGCACGATCAGAAAATGACTTTTCTTAATTATTACACCTGATCCCAATACAAAATTTTACTTTTATATTATATTGTAGTAAAGTATTTATTATAATTTATGTACACAGACTATTTTCATTTTTTTATATTTATATAATTTATATTTTTCTACTCTCTAGAAACTTTCCTCATTGCTTAACCTGTATCTTGTATCTTATAAATGTCTATTTTGTTTGTGACAATTGACAATTAAAACAGACTTTATTGACATTCTAGTCAATATTTACACTCCATCAAGAGTTAAGAAATATTTACAGTCTTCTGGTGTTGGAAGTGGGAATTCACATCAGGCGGAGCCCTCCCCGAGGGGACGTTTTGATCTCAGTCGGTAGCTACAGAGCTGCCCTGAATTTGAACAATCCGTTGAGAGTAGTCTGGTCACCGCCCCGGGCGCGCCCGATGACGGTGTCTAAGAAGCTCGCAAGAATATTCCTTTGGTCTCGCGGTGTGTTGTGAAAATAATTCCAAGCGTCCTGTATCACAGGACCGAATTAATGATAGAATCCTCATCGATCCACTCGAGTATGGGTCTCAAGATGTTTCTATGGTCCAATTCCTTGAAAGTGTCTTAAATAAATTGCTGTGTTATTCTGAAGTTTGTCTTTCTTAATTTTCTTCGTGACAATATTTTCACACTTTTTGTTATATAATGCAATATCATGTTTTTTTTTTTTTTTTTGTTATAAAATAATTTTGGAATGAGATATATGAGGGTTCTGATACACAGACAGGACGATATCTATGGTTCAGCAACAAATCTCTGAACCCACAAACTGTCAAACCAGAATGAATATATTCCTGTAAGAATCCCCACTTATAATTGTTTCTCTGTTAAAACTATCCAGCCTATTTCACACACCCCTTTCAAATAATAAGCGTCAATTTTTAAAAATGTTATCTAAACTCTTATGTACTCTTCTACCTAATATTCAATAGGTAGTGTAGTTTCTATTAAAAGAGATTGTATGTTACTGTTATATATTTGTATAATATTTTATTATTACAGAATTATCATAAGAACTAAAAACATGAATATCTCACGCTATAAATTGATTACATCACACAACAACAACCAAGTCCCTAGTCAAAACCATATATACATATTATATATTACATAAACATTCCAAAAAAAGTTTTCTATCAAATTTAGATATCCTTCAGATTTGTCAATCGTAATTGCGACGAACTGATATTGGTTATCTTTATTTTATTTTTAATAATACATTAATGCGCCACATATGTTATAAAAGTTGAAACTATAATAGACGCGTATGATTATTTTCTGAATTAAACTATTTATACTGTCCTTACTGCAATGATAAACTAATAGGAAGGGTTCACCACTGATGAGCCAGGCCTTTTCATTAATTTATCATTGTAGTAAGGGCCTAAAATAGTTTCATTTTTTAAAACAGGTAACTGACGAATCATTTCTTCTACTTTCTTATCTCCACTCAATCATATTAATGTATCAAGCTTGTAAAACTTGTTGATGGTGTCTGCTGGGGAAGAGTAGAGCTCATCAATGGATGAGTTAATACAGTCAATAATGTGTTTTTGGGGTTACAGTTTGAGAATTGCACTTAGTATATAGTGGGAAAACCTTGCAACCAGAGGCGTATGATTATTTTTTCTGAATTAAACTATTTATACTGTCCTTACTGCAGTGATAAATTAATAGGAAGGGTTCACCACTGATGAGCCAGGCCTTTCCATTAATTTATTGTAATCATTGTAATAAGGGCCTAAAATACAAACTTGTAGTTGCAATTTCTTAAAACAGGTAACTAATGCATCATCTTATAACTTTAATTGGAAAATATAGTATCCCGTGACGTCAAATAGCTTCAAATAGATAGATTTCACCTATAGAAAGTGAATCTAGTTTTTCTCGTTTAAATTTCATTCCATATTGAAGTAAAATCAATTCCCGGGGAAAATGCTGCCAAAAATAAATAGACCTTTCTAATACTGTCAATTTACACTGACTCAATTCTTGAAGGATAAAAGTTTCGCATGTTGCCTTTTTAAAAAGAATATATGTAATATGATGATGTTGTTGTTATTACACTATAATATTTGATGTATTACACTGTTGTAGAATCCTGTCGACTTATCCGTTCTGTGACAATATCGTTGCGGAATTGCTTGTTGTTCGATTTGAATGGTGAGGATTGGTTGAAGCGCAGTCGTTGAGTGGGAAGTGAAGCACACAGTTAGGAATAATCAGGACACATGATGAGGTTTGAAAATAAAAGGCAACTGGATTGGAGGGAAGAAAGCTTGAGAAGAGCTGAGCGATTTGACTTATTAATTAGTTGATCACATGGCGATGATTGGATTTAGATGAAATGAGCGGAGAGAGAGAGATCTCTAGAGTAGATGTTACCTTGTTGGAAGCTAAATCACTACTGCAGGTGTTGTTCCTATGAGAGCGAAAACCTAACTGACCATCCTTGCCTTTCGATTTTACACCAAGACTCCGTTTCTCTCTGATTGGTTGAGAGATGATCACATGCTTTTTCCCTATTGGTTGACCTATTTAGATGCTATCTTTTGATTGGCCCGCGGCTCTCCTTGATGAAAGATGTGCCCTGCCTGGTATATCCGATTTCGTCAGGAAGTGTTGGGTGGCTTGACGCTTATAGCTTCGACGGATATTAGATACGTCCTGTCTTTGCCGGAAATATTGGGTGTTAGCTTCAACATTTATAACTTCTGGTCACTAGAGACGTCCGGTCTCTGCCCCTGCAATATTGACACAGGGGTGCCCAGAATAGTCGTGCCAGCCTTAGGTCTACTTCCTATATCTTAATGCTACTTGCTTCCCTCCAGTTACCTTGTTCTTTATTAAGTCTTTGAAAATCATACATGGTACATACATAGTGGGTCGGGGTTGCATTTAATTATATACAAATTATGACAGATGCGCCCCCTACATGTGAAGAATTCAAGAAGGGGTTAGCCTGAGAGAATTCTGTAAAGTGAAAAATAATTTTGTGGGAAAATTAGTTGTGGGTATTGAGTCTATATACAAGCATTGCTGGTGACATAAAAGTAAGATAGAATGGTGTTGATGATATAGGTTGAGTATAATTAATAGAAATCAAAAAATTTTTTAATTGTAAGAAATCAATGAATGTTATGGTACATAGTGGGCAAAAAAGAAAATGCGCCTAAACGAATTCTACTCGAGATAAGAAATGATATCGAGGGAGTTCTATTAAGGCTTTTGAAATCAAATAAAAATAATATAAAAATAGTTGAATGAAATCAAAATTGAATGTGTTTGGTTGAAAAAGAAAAATATTTTGTTGCATGGTGACAAAGACAACTGCTTAGTTACTTTTTTGCTCGAATTCTGAGAAAAAGGAATCGAGGAAATTTCATAAGGTGCTTTGAAATCAAAACAAAATGAAATAAGAAGTTGAATGAAATCAAAATTGAGTGTGTTTGGTTGAATGGTGAAAAAAAAAAAGAAAAATGCCTAACCATATTCTAGCTCGAAATTGGGAATGAAATCGAAGGAATTCTATTAGGTCTTTTGAGAAATCAAAAATAAAAATAAAATAAGAGTTTTTTGAGCGAAATCAAAGTTGAGTGCTTGGTTGAATGGTGAAAAAAAAAGGAAAAATGCCTAATTACTTTTTTTGCTTGAATTTTGGAAAGGAATTCGAGGAAATTTCATAAGGTCTTTTGAGAAATCAAAATAAAAATAAAAATAAGAGTTGAACGAAATCAAAGTTGAGCGTTTGAAAAAAAATGGAAAATAAAAAGGTTTCAACAACAAAGGGTGATTTAATGTTTTTAGTTTAATCGAAAACCAGTGGGTTTTCGTTGATAATTGAGTTGTGGCAATATAAGTCAAGTGGTAAATAGAATGATAATTGATAAGTGAAAATGATAATATAAGCTAATTGGTAAATAAAATGATAGTTAATGATTAAAATTGATAATAAGTTGAATAAATTGCTAAATTGATTAAACATTTATATTTTTAATTGAGAGAAAATAATGAAAATGATTGATATGAAAAATAAGGTGTATTGGTTTGAACCCTATGGTATCTACATGCCCTGATCTACATGTATTGGTTGCTCCATTTTGCCCTATAAATGTTTTACTTGCTCAATTATGCCCTATAAATTTTTTGTCTCGTCTGTAGCGACACTTAGGTGAAAAACGTGATTCTAGTCCTCAAGTGCGTTTATGCTGTGTGTACAGGAGACATGGAAATCTATATAACCTTTATGTGTAATTTTTTGTCTTTGTGTGTGTGTTGTGAAAAAATGTTAGAAGTCTGTTGTGTAAGAAATGTGTGAGTTAGTTCTATGTGTTGTCTCGTGGATGTGGAGTTGGTTGGTAAAAATCGATATGTAGACTCGAACTGGAATCAAAATCGGTGGTATAGCGAGGTTCCCAGTTGACCTCAATAGGGGATCTTCTCATTGTAATTAGAGATACGGAAGTGGGGTGTGTCGGGCAAACGAGAGGGAATGAAATTGGAGATCGGACGAAGGCGTTCCGCTTTGTTTACAGAGGCCGAATTTATCGCTGCGGACTACACCTCCGTCGTGGTGTTTCAAATTCTCGTTTCCTGCCGTCTATTTATTTTTGGTGCGGCTCGGGGCTTGTTTTTGGAGTACGGCTTCTCCGACATTGTTTGGTCATTTTTTTCAGTTACTGCTATCTCTTCGGAGTTTATTTAGATTTTCTGCGAAGATGGTTCCTAAAATTATGAGAAGTTTTATAAATGCTTGTCCACAATGAAAAACTGTTTGTCCAAAATTAAAAACTACCTCTTGTAGTTCGAAGATTTTCTGATCGGGCATGGTATATATAAACAAGTAATTGATGAATAAAATTGGAATACAGTTGTATGGCAGAAGTAACAAACAAAGGATGAAAATCAGATGAAAAATAGGGTATTGCCCCATGTTCTCTCGTATTTTTGTAAATGGGGATTTTGAAATATTTGTTTGATCCTTATTAATTGTAGAAATTGAATGATTGGTAGGTTCGCAGTTCTCCTGTTTGATATCTTTAGGGAGTGATGTGGTATGATTGAACTGTTTGTCCGGTTTATAGTTCTCCTGTTTGATCGTCAATGGTTTTATTAGAGATATGTCGGCGGTAATTGGTTTAGGTTGAGATGTGTGATCTTTTCTCTGACGTGGATGTGGTAATTTTGGCATTATTTGTGTTGTGTGTACGCTGTGCTTTATGTACGAATTTTGTTTTGTTTGGGTACCTGTGTCGGTATTTTTACGTGCAGGTTGTTTGTATTCATCGATTCTTCTAGCGAATCGGCAGGTGGGGCAGGTTTTTACCTGTTTTGCGATGTCTTGTGTCATGTTCTGCCAATAATATTGTGCTGAGATGAGCCTCGTCATCTTGGAGATGTTTGGATGGTGGTGTTGAGTGTGTACGGACTTAAGGAGTCTGGTTGTAAGTGAACTTGGGACTATAGTTTTAAGTACTCCTTTTCGGGAGACGGTGCGCAGTTTATTGTGATCTATAGTCACGCGAGATTTTCCCGGTGGAGAAGACTGTTGGCTCTGTATGAGTGGCGCATCTAGAAAGCCACAAAATGGGATACGAGTTCCAATGCCCGTTTCATATTGTTGTACTCCATTTATGCTACGGACCTCATATCGTATCTTGACAATCTTAACCTCCATCGAAACAATCTGCCTGACGGAGCTTTGATCTCTTTCAACCACTGCAATGCGGGATGGTCAGAAAATATTGTAAACTTTCTGTCCATTAGACAGGTGCGGAAATTATCCACACTTTCCACAATGGC
The DNA here is from genome assembly GCA_030710605.1 of Cordylochernes scorpioides. Lineage (NCBI taxonomy): Eukaryota > Metazoa > Arthropoda > Arachnida > Pseudoscorpiones > Chernetidae > Cordylochernes > Cordylochernes scorpioides. The sequence continues at coordinate 208,675,295 of CP092863.1, read as the reverse complement.
TAGGCATTGTAGTTCCAAGTCTGAATAATTTCGCTCGTGATTACGTAGAGATCGGCTGAAATGTTGAACGGTGTATGTCTTCCCATCAGGGTAGACTTGTTTAAGAACGCCTGTAATGCTGAATGTTGAGGTGTTACAGTACACCTGGCATGGCAGACCTTCCTGGTAAAGGTGTAATGTGGGGTGTGTGGTAAGGTTTTCTTTCAGGTTAGTGAACGCTTTCTGGCATTCGTCATCCCAGACCCACATGATATCCTTTTTTAGAAGGTTGATAAGTGGCGTCCGCAAGCGGGCGTGGTCCGGAATGAACTCTTTATAGGCGTTCACAGCTTTTAGGAAAGATCGTAATGTTTTTCGATTGTGTGGTTGTTTGGTGGCGTGAATTTTTTCTATGTTTTGTGTAGATGGGATGATTGTATTATTCTTAACGGTTGTGCACGCGCTTGTTTGTCGTTGTTGTTGTCTTTTGGCGTGCGTGTTGCGTGTGTTGTGCGGATTGTGTGTGTTACCGTTGTGTGACGACGTATGGGTGCGCGTGTTGTGAGGTACATTTGCGTGTTTATGGCGTTGCGAAGTATGGTCATGTGTGGATTTTGTGTGGTAAGTGGGTGAGCTGTGTCGGTGTACGGACACTTTTTTGGGCATTATTGGAATTGTAGGTTGGAGTCGTGGTGGTTTTACATGTTGTGGGCATATAGTACTGGTAATTGGGTTGAGTGAAAAGTTGTGTGGTGTGAGATTATAATGGTGGCATGTAAATATTTGGGGTTTGGGCAATGAATGCAGGCAAGGTTTTCCATGTGTGAAAGCTTTGGGCGCTGTGCGAGTCCTTTGGGACAGGTTTTGGCCTAGCCCGTGCTTGCATTCATTTGATACATGTTTAAAGTGGTAGATAGTATTAGACAATGGGACGCCAAGTTGGAAAATAGTGCCGCGATTATAATTTAGTTTTAATTTATATTGATAAAGGGTTTTTAAGGTAAGAACTCCAAATGGCAAGGATGCATTTACCACGTGGAAGTTCTCTCTACGGGTTATTTGGCCTATTGTCAGAGGGAAAGTTAAATGTCCTATTATTTTCGTAAAACTATTTAGGGTGGATAGATCAAGGGAAGGTTTTTTAATACTTAAATTGGGAAGTTGTGCTTTTAATCTATTGTATAAATGATACGGCAATATGTTCGAACCTGCGTCTGGTTCAATGAGAAAGGTACATGGTAGGTCCTGGGTCAGATACAAGTCCAAAGTTAATTTGATGGTGTCATTGGGTGGATTGCCTACCTTAGTCTCGAAAAGTCTCCATTGTGGCGTCTTCGGCTTGGTGTGGCTGGCTTGGAATATCTGTTGGACCGGATCGGGACCTTTTGCACTGTCCGCGCGATTGAAAGGGAAATCTAGTCATTTGTACTGCTTCCATTCGAGTGGATCGCGTTGTCGGTACACTGGGTCCGTGTCGCGTGGGTTGCTTCCGTGTGTACTGGTACGGCATGGCGGGTGGCGATTCCTCGGTGGGCGTCAGGTTGTTCGGACACGTACCGGCGGTGCGGGTGTCGGTTGCCCCGAGGGTGGCGCTCCGGAAGACCGCTTCCAGTTGCGTGGATCTTGGCCCTTGTAGCGCGGCGGTCAGTTCTAAAATTACCGTCGCAATGGGGTGTCTTGTCGCTTCGTTCGTTGTCAGTCTCTTTTCGCTCGTTGCCAGTTTCTTCTCTCTTGGTTTGTCATTGCCTTTTGGTTTGCTGGTGTCTGGGTTAATTTCCATTTTGATCCTGATTAAGCTCCATAATCTTTATCCTGTCGACTCTGTGTAATATGATGATGTTGTTGTTATTACACTATAATATTTGATGTATTACACTGTTGTAGAATCCTGTCGACTTATCCGTTCTGTGACAATATCGTTGCGGAATTGCTTGTTGTTCGATTTGAATGGTGAGGATTGGTTGAAGCGCAGTCGTTGAGTGGGAAGTGAAGCACACAGTTAGGAATAATCAGGACACATGATGAGGTTTGAAAATAAAAGGCAACTGGATTGGAGGGAAGAAAGCTTGAGAAGAGCTGAGCGATTTGACTTATTAATTAGTTGATCACATGGCGATGATTGGATTTAGATGAAATGAGCGGAGAGAGAGAGATCTCTAGAGTAGATGTTACCTTGTTGGAAGCTAAATCACTACTGCAGGTGTTGTTCCTATGAGAGCGAAAACCTAACTGACCATCCTTGCCTTTCGATTTTACACCAAGACTCCGTTTCTCTCTGATTGGTTGAGAGATGATCACATGCTTTTTCCCTATTGGTTGACCTATTTAGATGCTATCTTTTGATTGGCCCGCGGCTCTCCTTGATGAAAGATGTGCCCTGCCTGGTATATCCGATTTCGTCAGGAAGTGTTGGGTGGCTTGACGCTTATAGCTTCGACGGATATTAGATACGTCCTGTCTTTGCCGGAAATATTGGGTGTTAGCTTCAACATTTATAACTTCTGGTCACTAGAGACGTCCGGTCTCTGCCCCTGCAATATTGACACAGGGGTGCCCAGAATAGTCGTGCCAGCCTTAGGTCTACTTCCTATATCTTAATGCTACTTGCTTCCCTCCAGTTACCTTGTTCTTTATTAAGTCTTTGAAAATCATACATGGTACATACATAGTGGGTCGGGGTTGCATTTAATTATATACAAATTATGACATATATTTATTGAATACGATATTTTTCTTTCTAGAATGTTCAAGTTGTTCAAATATATGTATATAATATATGGCATATGATGATACATTAGCGCGCCATCTGTTATGAAAATTCTAAACTATTATAGACGCGTATGATTCTTTTAAAAATAAAACAATTTCTGATGGCTTTACTGTAATGGAGTATCACATTAATTTCTCCATTGCAGTAAGGGCAGTAGAAATTGTTCTATTTTTTAAATGAATCATACGCGTCTATAATAGTTTCGAATTTTCATATAAAGCGTATAATTGTAAAACGACACTTGAAGTTACACCGCATGAGTTTTTTTTCAATGAAAAATCAAAATTTATTTCAAGGTGAAATATTGACTATTTATAACATTTTTGGATGAGGTATGAAAGGGTGAATTATGAAGAATAATAATGAAAGGAAAAATAAAAGTGTCCAGGAATGGGAATCGAACCCACAATGTTCCGCTTACCGGGCAGATGCCATGTCCACTAGGCTACCCTACTAGCCCTACTAAGCGCCCTAAGCGTATAATTGAGAGAGGTTCGCATTCGTATAACAAAAGTTGCACCTATGCCTTTAAAATACGATTAAAATATTTAAATATTGCAACAGGTTTCTGGATATGTGTTTATTTTCATTTTTATTATTGTAATCTCAAGCTTTCGAGAATTTCTGCCTTTCTACAAAAATAACAATAAGAAACGCCGTTAGGTAGAATGGCGTTTATTATTGATAAGGCGCAATTTGTATTATAGATTATAAACACAAGGTAATAAGACCAAATTCAAATAAATAAATATTGTGTGACGTTTTGGTAACAGCGTTGTTGCCATCTTCAGACAAAAGTACTTAATGAGAAATTTTACCAGAGCAATGCTGTGGTAAAATTTCTCATTCAGTACTTTTGTCTGAAGATGGTAACAACACTATTACCGAAACGTCACACACTATTTATTTATTTAAATTTGGTCTTATTACCTTGGGAGTTTATTATTGTTCTTTTGTAATCCTGTAGAAGGGCAGAAATTGATTATCTTGTGTGTTTTCAATAAAGGTCACTGTAATATCTTTCAGAGTTGTTGTCTGAATCCTGATATACATGCTAAAAGGTAAAACTTATTTATGTTTTGTTCATGAGTATATTTATAATAAATATTAAAGAGTATACTGGCTTCCTTTCCTCGAGGATATCACGGGATTTTGGAACAGCGACCCTTTAAATTGCTACTTCTGCAATGTTGACATCCAAGACAATTTGGTCCACTATCTATTCCATTGCCCATTCCTACATGAAAAGAGACTGGAAATTCGCGAAATTTCGGGGCCAACTCACTACAATGAACAACATGTATATAAAATCTTTACTACTCTCCTTCTGGATAAAACATTTGTTTATAAATATTTTAAAATTTTCAAGGCGATTGATAAAATGAGAGAATAAGTGCTCAACTCCACAGACAACGGCTGATTGCTCCCCCTCCCCTCTAAATTGCTTTTCCTCCTCACTCATGTACATATAAAACCTTATAGGGGAATCCCCTTGTAAGACAATAGTATCTTAATAAAGGGTTTGTTGTTGTTGTTGTTGTTGTTATAAATAAGAGTATAGTATTGTAAAGATAGAGGCTGCCTGGCCGATATTCATAGCCCTACAAATTAAAGATTTATCGGCCAGTAAAATCTTTAAAAAATAGATTTACTGGTCTAAGAATCTTTAATTTAATAAAGATTATATTATGATGCATTAGGGCGTCATCTGTTATCAAAATTCGAAACTATTATAGACACGTATGATTCTTTTAAAAAATAAACAATTTCTACTGCCCTTACTGCAATGTAAAAATTAATGGGAGGGCCTGGATCATCAGTGCTGAACCTTCCCAGTTTCGCCAGTTTAATCTACAATTAATTTTTCCATTGTAGTAAGGGCAGTAGATATTGTTTATTTTTTGAAATATTCATACGTGTCTATAATAGTTTCGAATTTTAAAAGAGTATATTTGTTTATGATTTCCAAAAATGTATTATTTAGAGAAATTTCTTAACTAAAAAAATCCTCTCTATGATGTTATAATAAATAATTTATTACGAAGAAAAAGAAGGAGTGTCACATGAGAGAATATAAATTCAACTCCAATATTGATCTAGACATAAGAAGGCTGGGTACAATTCAGAATATGCACGAACGTGAGACGAATCTATAAGTGGATGCACAATGTAGAAAGGGAAGAACTGTTTGAAATTCAAGTCGATGTGCTACAGCCAATTGTTGCCTGCTGGAATGGTCCACTCAGAATTCCCTGAATTGACTTATTCAAAACCTATTGAAGGAATCCTTGTGTGAGTAAATACCTTTTTTTTTATTTGTGTTTCTCTCCAATTGCCTTTAAATAACATTTGGGAAAGGTATTTAGAACTTTATTTAATTTATAGATTTGAATTGATCTTAAATTCTTATTCTTCTAAGTGAAAAGGTTTTCCATCTTAGTTTTGAGACAAAGAAATGTTGATAGATGAAATTCTGGAGAAATATTTTAAAGAATCTACTAACTGAGGGAAATAAAAAAAAGACACCATTTCTATTAAGCGGTTGAAATTCAAAATATCAACGATTTAATGTCGTTTAAAGCGATACTTACTTTTAAAAGATAATTATATTCCTGAAAATTTCAAGAATACAGAAAAAAACAATTAAGAAAAAAAAGACATCTCCTTGATTGTGCAAATTACTGATAGCTTGCGCCATCTATAGGAACAAATATAAACTAATCGTTGATTTGTAATTATTCCAGAATAGGCCAAACAATTAAAAATTACCTATTATTTCCTATTTATTCCGATAGATGGCGCAAGCCAACAAGTTTAACGATCAGCAGATGCCTTAGATCTAAATATATCCACCTGATCCAAATATATGTAATTATTCAAATATATGTATATGATATATCTATATATATAAAAATCAATGTTTGTATGTTTGTTTGTATGTCCGGTATACAAATTCGCAGTAGTTCACTAATTCAAACCAAAATTTCCATACATAGGTAAAAATATACGGGAAGGACGATAGGCTATTTTAAAAAATATATAAATCAATTATTAAAACTATATATTCAAATTATTCTACTTAGCTCACGAACAGCGCCCTCTATCAAAGATTAGATCAAATTATGCTGATGCAAACAAATATATAATGCTAATAACAAACAATCATAAAAAATCTTATCTAAATATATATCACTCGAGTAGATATGCACACGGGTCAATCCCGGGGCGAAGCCCGGGTCACCCGTCTAGTTCTATATACAGTTACGAGCGTCATTCTTCGTCGCACTGTCACGATTTGCTTTTTTTTTTTTTTTTTGGAATGGCGCCCTCCTATTGGTCGGCTACGATCACGCCACCTTTGCCCCCCCCCCCCCACTCGCATTTCCGTTTTTGTAACTATTGTGTTGGAGCGGGTCCCTCCTTAAATAAATGCATATATTAGTTAATAACCAAATTGAATCCTCTCTTTCTTTTTCCCAATAAGAGACGCCTACGGAAGCCAACAGTACATAGACAGATAAAGCACATAGGCTATAGTTATTAACTAACATATGCATTTAATTAAGGCGCCAAATTATAATTGTAACAAATAGTATTTGAATCAAAACATTCAATCGGGTAAAACACGGGCGTTGCCCGGGTCATTCGGCTAGTAGCATATAATTGCGAGAGGTTTGTATTCGTCTATCAAAAGTTGCACCTATGCTTTGAAAAAATCCTCTCTATGATGTTTTAAGAAATAATTTATTACGAAGAAAAAGGAGGAGTGTCACATGAGAGAATATAAATTCAACTCCAATATTGATCTAGACATAAGAAGGCTGGGTACAATTCAGAATATGCACGAACGTGAGACGAATCTATAAGTTGATGCACAATGTAGAAAGGGAAGAACTGTTTGAAATTCAAGTCGATGTGCTACAGCCAATTGTTGCCTGCTGGAATGGTCCACTCAGAATTCCCTGAATTGACTTATTAAAAACCTATTGAAGGAATCCTTGTGTGAGTAAATACCTTTTTTTTATTTGTTCTTCCCTCCAATTGCCTTTAAATAACATTTGGGAAAGGTATTTAGAACTTTATTTGATTTTTAGATTTGAATTGATCTTAAATTCTTATTCTTCTAAGTGAAAAGGTTTTCCATCTTAGTTTTAAGACAAAGAAATGTTGATAGATGAAATTCTGGAGAAATATTTTATAAATTATATTATTTATATGAAATCCAAAAAAAAAAAGACACCATTTCTATTAAGCGGTTGAAATTCAAAATATCAACGATTTAATGTCGTTTAAAGCGATACTTTCTTTTAAACGATAATTATATTCCTGAAAATTTCAAGAATACAGAAAAAAACAATTAAGAAAAAATGACATCTCCTTGATTGTGCAAATTACTGATAGCTTGCTCCATCTATAGGAACAAATATAAACTAATCGTTGATTTGTAATTATTCCAGAATAGGCCAAACAATTAAAAATTAACTATTATTTCCTATTTATTCCGATAGATGGCGCAAGCCAACAGCAACTTAGAGTTTCACGATCAGCAGATGCCTTAGATCTAAATATATCCACCTGATCCAAGTAAAAATTCACTTTCGTTCTATTTTTTCCATAATATAAAAAAGGTTAGAAATACGTTTCTTTTTTATTTTATGTCGAGGTTTCGTACATTTATAGTTCTTTTACAAACATTATCTATGTATCAAGGCATATCGCCATATAAATTAACAAATTTCTAACGTATTATTTTGTAGTTTTGATAAAAATAGTTTAAATTCCGTATAACTCAATAATTTTTAAGGAGACAAGGGTCGCCTCTCCCGTCAAAATAGATGTCAAAACCAGAAGCCATCTTGTCTCTTGTCCCTTGTCTCTTTTGGGATTCACCAAAATAGGGTGCTATAGAGAGGGGGAGCTATAAACAGGCCACTTTTAATGTAAATCGCATCGTACTACGTATTTAAAATCGGGCGCTATAGAGAGAGAGGCGCTATTTAGAGGGGGCGCTATAGACAGGTCACTTTTAATGTTAAAAGCATCGTACTACGTATTTAAAATCGGGCTTTATAGAGAGGGAGGCGCTATTTAGAGGGGGCGCTATAGACACGTCACTTTTAATGTTAATCACATCGTACTACGTATATCAGAATCGGGCGCTATAGAGAGGGAAGCGCTATTTAGAGGGGGCCCTATAGACAGGTCACTTTTAATGTAAATCGCATCGTAATACGTATATTTAAATCTGGCGCTATAGAGAGGGAAGCGCTATTTAGAGGGGGCGCTATAGACAGGTTACTTCTAAAGTAAATCGCATCGTCCTACGTATATAAAAATCTGGCTCTATAGAGAGGAAGGCGCTATTCAGAGGGGGCGCTATAGACAGGTCACTTTTAATGTTAAATCACATCGTACTACGTATTTAAAATCGGGCGCTATATAGAGAGAGGCGCTATTTAGAGGGGGCGCTATAGACAAGTCACTTTTAATGTTAAATCACATCGTACTACGTATTTAAAATCGGGCGTTATAGAGAGAGAGAGGCGCTATTTAGAGGGGGCGCTATAGACAAGTCACTTTTAATGTTAATAGCATCGTACTACGTATTTAAAATCGGGCGTTATAGAGAGGGAGGCGCTATTTAGAGGGGGCGCTATAGACAGGTCACTTTTAATGTTAATCACATCGTACTACGTATATCAAAATCGGGCCCTATAGAGAGGGAAGCGCTATTTAGAGGGGGCGCTATAGACAGGTTTAACTGTATATTCACAATAACATCTATTCAAACCTAGTTCTAAATTCAATAAATATTGACTCTCTTCAAAGTAAATATATCTAAACTCTGGTAGAAGTTGTAAAGAAAGTGTATAAAGATAATAAAAATCTATCAGGAACGATAATTCCTAACTATATAAGGAGTAGTTATTTCTCTGTAAATTAGAAAAGGAGAAAACAATATTGGAGAACGAGATTTAATAACATCCCGAAAATTGGGTAAAGCTGTCGGTTTAAAAGCTTACAACGATTTCGCAGAAATCTGAGAATTCCTTTTTTAATTTTTCTTCTAGAAATACAATGATATTGGTATCATTTCTCCATTCGATTCTATTTCACTTTAGGTGTTTGAGTTGCATAGATAATATTTGCATATTCATTACAATAATCTGAGAAAATAGTACAAATGTGATATTGTACTGGGATAAGGTGCAGAAATTATTAAAAGAAAGGCATCTCCTTATCGTGCAACTGAAAGTTGTTGATGGTTTGGGCCATCTATCGGAATAAATATCAACTATTCTCGTTGATATTAGGTACAGCTTGCACCACGCTGATGAGGGTCAACAGCCCGAAACGCTTCCGTGGTTAGCTTTTCTTGATTAATCAAGAATGGGTATTTGACCAATTCTGGAATAATTAAAAATCAACGAGAATAGTTTATATTTATTCCGATAGATGGCGCAAGCCATCAGCAACTTTCAGTTGCACGATAAGGAGATGCCTTTTTTTCATAATAATATGATAATTCATGATATGTACAGTGTACATATTAAGTATTATTGTAATCTCAAGTTTTTGATAATTTCTGCCTATTTTCAAAAAGCACAATAATAAACTCCGTTAGATAGAATGGCGTTTATTATTGTTCGGTTTGTAATCCTGTAGAAGGGCAGAAATTGATTCTCTTGTGTCTTCAATAAATATCACCGTAATATCTTTCAGAGTTATTGTCTGAATCCCGATATACATTCTAAAAGGTTCAACTTCCTTAAGTTTTGTTCATGAATTTAATAAATAAAAATAGTATATTATCGTAAAGAAAGAGGCTGCCTGTCCGGCATTCATAGTTCTTAAAATTAAAGATACTTTGGCCAGTAAATGTTTAAAAAAAAAGGATTTACTAACCGAAGTTTTTTTAATTTGAAGAAAGACTATTGACTTAGACCCAGAACAGCAGCTTTACACCCCCAAGATTATGGATATTGCTTCTGCTGTGATGGAGATGTATGGAGATATCTGAGGCTCTTCTTTGGACACGACAACAACAACTATATTGATTTTGATTTCAGAAAATGTATCATTTATAGAAAGTTCTTGGCTAAAAAAATCCTTGAAGGATAAATATTTTGCATGTTACCTTTTTTAAAAGAATATTTATTGAATACGATAGTTTTATTTTTAAAATATCAAAGTTATTCAAATATATGTATATGAAATATAGCATATAATTGCTAGAGGTTTGTATTCATATATCAAAAGTTGCACCTATGCTTTAAAAAAATCCTTTCTATGATGTTTAAATAAATAATTTATTAAATTTCGAAACTATTTTAAACGCGTGTGATTCTTTTTTAAAAATAAACAATTTCTACCGTCCTTACTGCAATGAAAAAATTAAAGGGAGGGCCTTGCTCATCAGTGGTGAACCCTCCCAGCGGTTTCGCCAGTTTAATCTACCATACCGCTGTTATATTGCATTTTTGGCACTTTCCTTTATAGTAATACTGTTGCTAGACTCTTGGAATGGGTATTTTAAATTAACTATGGATATAAGCTGGGAGGGTTCACCACTGATGAGACAGGCCCTCCCTTTAATTTTTCCATTGCAGTAAGGGCAGTAGAAATTGTTTAATTTCAAAAAGAATCTTACGCGTTCAAAATAGTTTTGAATTTTGATAACAGATGGCGCGCTAGTGCATCATAATATAAATAATTTATTACGAAGAAAAAGGAGGAGTGTCACATGAGAGAATATAAATTCAACTACAATATTGATCTAGACATAAGAAGGCTGGATACAATTCAGAATATGCACGAACGTGAGACGAATCTATAAGTGGATGCACAATGTAGCAAGGGAAGAACTGTTTGAAATTCAAGTCGATGTGCTACAGCCAATTGTTGCCTGCTGGAATGGTCCACTCCGAATTCCCTGAATTGACTTATTAAAAACCTATTGAAGGAATCCTTGTGTGAGTAAATACCTTTTTTTTATTTGTGTTTCTCTCCAATTACCTTTAAATAACATTTGGAAAGGTATTTAGAACTTTATTTGATTTTTAGATTTGAATTGATATCAAATTCTTATTCTTCTAAGTGAAAAGGTTTTCCATCTTAGTTTTGATAAATGTTGATAGATGAAATTCTGGAGAAATATTTTATACGACCTATTGTATGGAAGAAATAATTAAAAAAGACACCATTTCTATTAAGCGGTTGGAATTCAAAATATCAACGATTTAATGTCGTTTAAAGCGATACTTTCTTTTAAACGATAATTATATTCCTGAAAATTTCAAGATTACAGAAAAAAACAATTAAGAAAAAAATGACATCTCCTTGATTGTGCAAATTACTGATAGCTTGCTCCATCTATAGGAACAAATATAAACTAATCGTTGATTTGTAATTATTCCAGAATAGGCCAAACAATTAAAAATTAACTATTATTTCCTATTTATTCCGATAGATGGCGCAAGCCAACAGCAACTTAGAGTTTCACGATCAGCAGATGCCTTAGCTCTAAATATATCCACCTGATCCAAGTAAAAATTCACTTTCGTTCTTTTTTTTTTTTCATAATATAAAAAAAGGTTAGAAATACGTTTCTTTTTTATTGTATGTCGAGGTTTCGGACATTTATAGTTCTTCTCCAAACATTATCTATGTATCAAGGCATATCGCCATATAAATTAACAAATTTCTAACGTATTATTTTGTAGTTTTGTTAAAAATAGTTTAAATTTCGTATAACTCAATAATTTTTAAAGAAACAAGGGTCGCCTCTCCCGTCAAAATAGATGTCAAAACCAGACGCCATCTTGTCTCTTGTCCCTTGTTTCTTTAGACCGATATCCTCCCCGTAAAATTTCCATCAATAATTTTTGTTGTTGATTCATATTTTTTACGGTTTAGCCTTATACAGAAAGAAAAATTACATATAAGAAAATGAACATACGGTATTATAGCATTTTTAACAGCGCGCAAAAATAAATGTGTTAATTTAGGTTAAATTGAAAAAAGATAACTGTATTCTATATTATTATTTTATTCAAGATACATTTTAAATAAGAAAAGTACAAAACATTATAAACTTCTTGTTTACAAGTTACCAGTTAGAAGATCGAATAACAGAGTAGTCAAATCATTTTTGGTCATTTTATATACAGTTAAACCTGGCTATAGCGCCCCCTTTTGGGATTCACCAAAATAGGGTGCTATAGACAGGTCACTTTTAATGTAAATCGCATCGTACTACGTATATAAAAATCGAGCGCTATAGAGAAAGAGAGGCGCTATTTAGAGGGGGCGCTATAGACAGGTCACTTTTAATGTAAATTGCATCGTACTAGGTATCTCAAAATCGGACTCTATAGAGAGGGAGGCGTTATTTAGAGGGGGCGCTATAGACAGGTCACTTTTAATGTTAATCGCATCGTACTACGTATTTAAAATCGGGCGTTATAGAGAGGGAGGCGTAATTTAGAGGGAGCGCTATAGACAGGTCACTTTTAATTTAAATCGCATCGTACTACGTATTTAAAATCGAGCGCTATAGAGAGGGAAGCGCTATTCAGAGGGGGCGCTATAGACAGGCGACTTTTAATGTAAATCACATCGTACTACGTATTTAAAATCGGGCGCTATAGAGAAAGAGAGGCGCTATTTAGAGGGGGCGCTATAGACAGGTCACTTTTAATGTAAATCGCATCGTACTACGTATTTAAATTCGGGCGTTATAGAGAGGGAAGCGCTATTTAGAGGAGGCGCTATAGACGGGTCACTTTTAATGTTAATCACATCGTACTACATTTATCAAAATCGGGCGCTATAGAGAGGAAGGCGCTATTTAGAGGGGGCGCTATAGACAGGTTTAACTGTATATTCACAATAACATCTATTCAAACCTAGTTCTAAATTCAATAAATATTGACTCTCTTCAAAATAAATATATCTAAACTTTGGTAGAAGTTGTAATGAAAGTGTTGAAAGATAATAAAAATCTATCAAGAACGATAATTCCTAACTATATAAGGAGTAGTTAGTTCTCTGTAAATTAGAAAAAGAGAAAACAATATTGGAGAACGAGATTTAATAACATCCGGAAAATTGGGTAAAGCTGTCGGTTTAAAAACTTACAACGATTTCGGAGAAATCTGACAATTCCTTTTTTAACTATTCTTCTAGAAATACAATGATATTGGTATCATTTCTCCATTCGATTCTATTTCACTTTAGGTGTTTGAGTTGCATAGATTATATTTGCATATTCATTACAATATTCTGAAAAAAATAGTACAAATGTGATATTTTACTGGGATAAGGTGCAGAAATTATTAAAAGAAAGACATCTCCTTATCGTGAAACTGAAAGTTGCTGATGGTTTGGGCCATCTATCGGAATAAATATCAACTATTCTCGTTGATTTTTAAATTTTCCAGTAATTGATATTTAGATTTTAATTGATATTTATTCTGATAGATGGCGCAAGCCATCAGCAACTTTCAGTTGCACGATGAGGAGATGCCTTTTTCTCAATTTATGCACCTTATCCCAGTACAATATCACATTTGTACTATTTTTTCATATTATAGAAGTGTATGATTCTTTTAAAAATTAAACAATTTCTGCTGCCCTTACTGTAATGGAGTATCACATTAATTTCTCCATTACAGTATGGGAAGTAGGAATTGTTCTGTTTTTAAAAGAATCATACGCATCTATAATAGTTTCAAATTTTCATATAAAGCATATAATTGTGAGAGGTTCGTATTCGTGTATCAAATGTTGCACCTATGCTTTTAAATTGCGTTTAAAATATTTAAATAATGCAACAGCTTTCTGTAGATGTGTTTATTTTCATTTTTATTATTGTAATCTCTCTCACACACGCACACACACAAAAGCCTTTATTAGGGACTTGCCTCATACAGATTCTCCCAATTGGGTAGGTAATAATCATCTTGTGTTATTTACATAGGTAGTGAACTGGCTTTACTCTTCATCTCAAAGTCATTCAATTGTTGACTGGTCTTTACATAATGATGATCTAAAAAAATTATAGTCAGCTATTGCTTTAGATTTGTTTGCTGATATTTTTGAAAGCAATACGTAGGGTGAAGTGTTCGTACATTTAATTTGTTGATATAGGGCCTTCCTTTCTACATCAAGGGCTGTACAATTAAGCAGGTAATGGGGGAGTTCTTCAGTAATTTCCTTGTTACACAGTGTATATATTAAGTATTATTGTAATCTCAAGCTTTCGAAATTTTTTTGTCTTTTTTCAAAAAGCACAATAATAAACTCCGATAGATAGAATGGCGTTTTTTTATTGTTCGTTTTGTAATCCCGTAGAAGGGCAGAAATTGATTATCTTGTGTCTTCAATAAAGGTCAATGTAATATCTTTCAGAGTTGTTGTTTGAATCCTGATATACTTGATGAAAGGTGAAACTTCCTTCAGTTTTGATCATGAGTGTATTTTTAATAAATAAAAACAGTATATTATCGTAAAGAAAAAGAGGCAGCCTGGCCGGCATTCATAGTTCTTCAAATTAAAGATACTTGGCCAGTAAATATATAAAAAAAAAGGATTTACTAACCGAAGGTTTTTTAATTTGAAGAAAGACTATTGACAAGGACCCAGAACAGCAGCTTTACACACCCAAGATAGTGTATATTGCTGCTGCTGTGATTGAGATCCATGGAGCATCTGAGACTCTTCTTTGGACACGACAACAACAACACAACTATATTGATTTTGATTTCAGAAAATGTATCATTTATAGAAAGTTCTTGGCTAAAAAAATCCTTGAAGGATAAAAATTTTGCATGTTACCTTTTTTAAAAGAATATTTATTGAATACGATATTTTTATTTTTAAAATATCAAAGTTATTCAAATATATGTATATGAAATATAGCATATAATTGCTAGAGGTTTGTATTCGTATATCAAAAGTTGCACCTATGCTTTAAAAAAATCCTTTCTATGATGTTTAAATAAATAATTTATTAAATTTCGAAACTATTTTAAACGCGTAAGATTCTTTTTAAAAAATAAACAATTTCTACTGCCCTTACTGCAATGAAAAAATTAAAGGGAGGGCCTAGCTCATCAGTGGTGAACCCTCCCAGCGGTTTCGCCAGTTTAATCTACCATACCGCTGTTATATTGCATTTTTGGCACTTTCTTTTATAGTAATACTGTTGCTAGACTCTTGGAGAATGGGTATTTTAGAAGAACTATGGACATAAGCTGGGAGGGTTCACCACTGATGAGACAGGCCCTCCCTTTAATTTTTCCATTGCAGTAAGAGCAGTAATAATTGTTTAATTTCAAAAAGAATCTTACGCGTTCAAAATAGTTTTGAATTTTGATAACAGACGGCGCGCTAGTGCATCATAATATAAATAATTTATTACGAAGAAAAAGGAGGAATGTCACATGAGAGAATATAAATTCAACTCCAATATTGATCTAGACATAAGAAGGCTGGGTACAATTCAGAATATGCACGAACGTGAGACGAATCTATAAGTTGATGCACAATGTAGAAAGGGAAGAACTGTTTGAAATTCAAGTCGATGTGCTACAGCCAATTGTTGCCTGCTGGAATGGTCCACTCAAAATTTTCTGAATTGACTTATTCAAAACCTATTGAAGGAATCCTTGTGTGAGTATATACCTTTTTTTATATATGTGCTTCTCTCCAATTGCCTTTAAATAACATTTGGGAAAGATATTTAGAACTTTATTTGATTTTTAGATTTTAATTGATCTTAAATTGTTATTCTTCTAAGTGAAAAGGTTTTCCATCTTAGTTTTGAAACAAAGAAATGTTGATAGATGAAATTCTGGAGAAATATTTTTTAAAGCGTCTATCTGGAGGAAATTTAAAAAAAAGAGTCCATTTCTATTAAGCGGTTGAAATTCAAAATATCAACGATTTAATGTCGTTTAAAGCGATACTTTCTTTTAAACGATAATTATATTCCTTAAAATTCCAAGATTACAGAAAAAAACAATTAAGAAAAAAATGACATCTCCTTGATTGTGCAAATTACTGATAGCTTGCGCCATCTATAGGTATAAATATAAACTAATCGTTGATTTGTAATTATTCCAGAATACGCCAAACAATTAAAAATTAACTATTATTTCCTATTTATTCCGATAGATGGCGCAAGCCAACAGCAACTTAGAGTTTCACGATCAGCAGATGCCTTAGCTCTAAATATATCCACCTGATCCAAGTAAAAATTCACTTTCGTTCTATTTTTTTTTTTTCATAATATAAAAAAGGTTAGAAATACGTTTCTTTTTTATTTTATGTCGAGGTTTCGGACATTTATAGTTCTTCTACAAACATTATCTATGTATCAAGGCATATCACCATATAAATTAACAAATTTCTAACGTATTAATTTGTAGTTTTGTTAAAAATAGTTTAAATTTCGTATAACTCAATAATTTTTAAAGAGAGCAGCTAAATCCAGCAGCTACTCTCCTGCTGGATAAAACATTTGTTTATAAATATTTTAAAATTTTCAAGACGATTGATAAAATGAGAGAATAAGTGCTCAACTCCACAGACAACGGCTGATTGCTCCCCCTCCCCTCTAAATTGCTTTTCCTCCTCACTCATGTACATATATAACCTTAAAGGGGAATCCCCTTGTAAGACAATAGTATCTTAATAAAGGGTTTGTTGTTGTTGTTGTTATAAATAAGAGTATAGTATTGTAAAGATAGAGGCTGCCTGGCCGATATTCATAGTTCTACAAATTAAAGATTTATCGGCCAGTAAAATCTTTAAAAAATAGATTTACTGGTCTAAGAATCTTTAATTTAATAAAGATTATATTATGATGCATTAGGGCGTCATCTGTTATCAAAATTCGAAACTATTATAGACACGTATGATTCTTTTAAAAAATAAACAATTTCTACTGCCCTTACCGCAATGTAAAAATTAATGGGAGGGCCTGGATCATCAGTGCTGAACCCTCCCAGTTTCGCCAGTTTAATCTACAATTAATTTTTCCATTGTAGTAAGGGCAGTAGATATTGTTTATTTTTTAAAATAATCATACGTGCCTATAATAGTTTCGAATTTTAAAAGAGTATATTTGTTTATGATTTCCAAAAATGTATTATTTAGAGAAATTTCTTAACTAAAAAAATCCTCTCTATGATGTTATAATAAATAATTTATTACGAAGAAAAAGAAGGAGTGTCACGTGAGAGAATATAAATTCAACTCCAATATTGATCTAGACATAAGAAGGCTGGGTACAATTCAGAATATGCACGAACGTGAGACGAATCTATAAGTTGATGCACAATGTGGAAAGGGAAGTACTGTTTGAAATTCAAGTCGATGTGCTACAGCCAATTGTTGCCTGCTGGAATGGTCCACTCAGAATTCCCTGAAATGACTTATTCAAAACCTATTGAAGGAATCCTTGTGTGAGTAAATACCTTTTTTTTTTATTTGTGCTTCTCTCCAATTACCTTTAAATAATATTTGGGAAAGGTATTTAGAACTTTATTTGATTTTTAGATTTGAATTGATCTTAAATTCTTATTCTTCTAAGTGAAAAGGTTTTCCATCTTAGTTTTGAGACAAAGAAATGTTGATAGATGAAATTCTGGAGAAATATTTTATATGCCAGGTAATGTAAGAGATATCCAAAAAAGAGACATCATTTCTATTAAGCGGTTGAAATTGAAAATATCAACGATTTAATGTCGTTTAAAGCGATACTTTCTTTTAAACGATAATTATATTCCTGAAAATTTCAAGAATACAGAAAAAAAACAATTAAGAAAAAAATGACATCTCCTTGATTGTGCAAATTACTGATAGGTTGCGCCATCTATAGGTATAAATATAAACTAATCGTTGATTTGTAATTATTCCAGAATAGGCCAAACAATTGAAAATTAACTATTATTTCCTATTTATTCCGATAGATGGCGCAAGCCAACAGCAACTTAGAGTTTCACGATCAGCAGATGCCTTAGCTCTAAATATATCCACCTGATCCAAGTGTAAAAATTCACTTTCGTTCTATTTTTTTTTCATAATATAAAAAAGGTTAAAAATACATTTCTTTTTTATTTTATGTCGAGGTTTCGGACATTTATAGTTCTTTTATAAACATTATCTATGTATCAAGGCATATCGCCATATAAATTAACAAATTTCTAACGTATTATTTTGTAGTTTTGTTAAAAATAGTTTAAATTTCGTATAACTCAATAATTTTTAAAGAGACAAGGGTCGCCTCTCCCGTCAAAATAGATGTCAAAACCAGACGCCATCTTGTCTCTTGTCCCTTGTTTCTTTAGACCGATATCCTCCCGGTAAAATTTCCATCAATAATTTTTGTTGTTGATTCATATTTGTTACGGTTTAGCCTTATACAGAAAGAAAAATTACATATAAGAAATTGAACATACGGTATTATAGCATTTTTAACAGCGCGCAAAAATAAATGTGTTAATTTAGGTTAAATTGAAAAAAGATAACTCTATTCTATATTATTATTTTATTCAAGAAACATTTTAAATCAGAAAAGTACAAAACATTATAAACTTCTTGTTTACAAGTTACCAGTTAGAAGATCGAATAACAGAGTAGTCAAATCATTTTTGGTCATTTTATATACAGTTAAACCTGGCTATAGCGCCCCCTTTTGGGATTCACCAAAATAGGGTGCTATAGAGAGGGGGCGCTATAGACAGGTAACTTTTAATGTAAATCGCATCGTACTACGTATTTACAATCGGACGCTATAGAGAGGGAAGCGCTATTTAGAGGGGGCGCTATAGACAGGCCACTTTTAATGTAAATCACATCGTACTACGTACACTGCGTGACATTGAAAATGGAACACCAAGAAATAGTGGCCAGAAAATTATGCAAATTTCAGGGTAGACGCGCCTAACCGAGTTATGCAAATGATGTAAAATGCGCACTCGTGGGCACATGGAGTAAGATATAAGGGAAGGAACTAGCAGAAAGGACAGTATTCGTGTCGTTATTTCTTCAAGGAAAATCATTGTAGAAATTTTGTTCTTGTGTCAAAAGACACGTGTAATAACAGAGAATGCCAGGTCATCGTAAACGGAGGCAGTTCAAGCAGACAGACGCTTTTACGAGGGGCATGGTGATCGGACTGAAAAGGGCAGGTTGGTCCATATGTCAAATCGCAGCTGATACACACCTTGGTGCGTCCACGGTGCACCGACTGTGGAGAAGATGGTTGGAACAAGGAAATTTGGCAATTAATAGGAATGTCGGTGCAACCAGAGTGACGTCAGCACGTGTGGATCGGCGTATCCTTCGACAAGCAGTGGCGGCCCCACAAGCCACTTGTACCGCCATCCTGCAACATGTGCAAGACACCCTAGATCATTCCATCTCGACCAGAACCATTTCCCGTCGATTGGTTGCTAATGGCTTGCACTCATGCCGTCCGCTAAGAAGACTGCCATTGACCCCACCGAATAGGCGCCAACGTTTGGAATAGTGCCTGGCTAGATCGACGTGGATGACGGAATGGCACAGGGTCGTGTTCTCAGATGATTCGCGTTTCTGCTTGTCCAGTGATAGTCGCCGTGTACGCGTGTGGCGTCGACGTGGAGAAAGGTCCAATCCGGCAGCAATTGTGGAACGCCCCACCGTGCGACAACGTGGAATCATGGTTTGGGGCGCAATCGCGTAAGATTCCAGGTCACCTTTACTTCGTATTCAGGGCACTATGACGGCCCAACGATACGTTGATGATGTGCTGCGACCGGTGACACTCCCCTACCTTCAGGGGGTACCCAATTCCCTTCATCAGCAGGATAACGCCCGACCGCACACTGCTCGCATTAGCCAACAAGCTCTGCAAGATGTACAGATGCTTCCCTGGCCACCGTACTCTCCTGATCTCTCACCAATCGAGCACGTCTGGGACATCATTGGACGCCGTTTGCATGCCTTGCCACAGCCGCGTTCAGAAGACGAACTGTGGCAAATGGTTGAGAGGGAATGGAGAACCATCCCTCAGGACGCCATCCGTACTCTGATTGACTCTCTACTTAGACGTGTTGCTGCGTGCATCGCCGTCCGCGGTGGTCCTACTTGCTACTAAGCCGACGCCGTTCTAGCTCTGTATTATGACTATCATTTTGAAATAAAGATCACTTATTGTTCGTCCCTGTCTCTCTCTGTCTGCCGATTTTCATCACTTTCTGGCCACTATTTCTTGGTGTTCCATTTTCAATGTCACGCAGTGTATTTAAAATCGGGCGTTATAGAGAGAGAGAGGCGCTATTTAGAGGGGGCGCTATAGGCAGGTCACTTTTAATGTTAATAGCATCGCACTAGGTATTTAAAATCGGGCGTTATAGAGAGGGAGGCGCTATTTAGAGGGGGCGCTATAGACAGGTCACTTTTAATGTTAAATCACATCGTACTACGTATATCAAAATCGGGCGCTATAGAGAGAGAAGCGCTATTTAGAGGGGGCGCTATAGACAGGTTTAACTGTACATTCACAATAACATCTATTCAAACCTAGTTCTAAATTCAATAAATATTGAATCTCTTCAAAGTAAATATATCTAAACTTTGGTAGAAGTTGTAATGAAAGTGTTGAAAGATAATAAAAATCTATCAGGAACGATAATTCCTAACTATATAAGGAGTAGTTAGTTCTCTGTAAATTAGAAAAAGAGAAAACAATATTGGAGAACGAGATTTAATAACATCCGGAAAATTGGGTAAAGCTGTCGGTTTAAAAGCTTACAACGATTTAGGAGAAATCTGAGAATTCCTTTTATAATTTTTCTTCTAGAAATACAATGATATTGGTATCATTTCTGCATTCGATTCTATTTCACTTTAGGTGTTTGAGTTGCATAGATTATATTTGCATATTCATTACAATAATCTGAAAAAAATAGTACAAATGTGATATTGTACTGGGATAAGGTGCAGACATTATTAAAAGAAAGGCATCTCCTTATCGTGAAACTGAAAGTTGCTGATGGTTTAGGCCATCTATCGGAATAAATATCAACTATTCTCGTTGATATTAGGTACAGGTTGCACCACGCTGATGAGGGTCAACAGCCCGAAACGCGTCCGTGGTTAGCTTTTCTTGATTAATCAAGAATGGGTATTTGACCAATTCTGGGGGGAATAAATAAAAATCAAAGAGAATAGTTTATATTTATTCCGATATATGGCGCAAGCCATCAGCAACTTTCAGTTGTACGATAAGGAGATGCCTTTTTTCATAATAATCTGAGAATTCTTTTTTAAATTTCTCTTCTAGAAAAATCAATGATATTGG
Source organism: Cordylochernes scorpioides (assembly GCA_030710605.1). Taxonomy (NCBI): domain Eukaryota; kingdom Metazoa; phylum Arthropoda; class Arachnida; order Pseudoscorpiones; family Chernetidae; genus Cordylochernes; species Cordylochernes scorpioides. The sequence goes on along the minus strand of CP092863.1, from coordinate 208,654,191 downwards.
TATCATTTCTACATTACGTTCTATTTCACTTTAGATGTTTAAGTTGCATAGATAATATTTGCATATTCATGGTGATAATCTGAGAATTATCTTTTAAATTTCTCTTCAAGAAATCTCTCCTTTAAGGTGCAGTCATGATTAAAAAAAAGATAATTATTTACCATCAAATAGCTTTTATTTTCAATTACTCTCTTGAGGAAATATTACCCATTAGTTATTTCCACATTATATAGAATTTATAAAGTTAATCCTATATTAGTGATTCAAAAAGATAGATATGTTAACTACGCATATTTACAACAAAACTGTAAGTGATTCTAAAAACGATGATAACAAAAGTAAAATTATCAATGAATAAAAATAAAATATATTTTTTTTTAAATATTGAAATATTTGAGTTTTTATATTATATAATATATATATACCTGGAAGCTGGACGTCAGGAGCGGTCGAGGTCAGCCACGCCTGGTTGCGAACCAACCTAGATTAGCAGTTCGCTGCACCGTGCAGCGAGCCCTGGACCCCTTCCGGCCGATGGTGGATCAGGTTGAAGGTAGCCGTGGTACAGGATGGATCCCAGGTCCAGGCTGTTGGCTTCGCGAGCACGACCCACCAGCGACAGATTGAAGTGAGGTGAGTGAAGTGCTTCAGTTCAGTATCGAAGATGGCCACATCGACGAGGTCGGCTTGGTTTAATAACTCTGCGAAGGTTTCTATTGAAACAGATTCGAGGTCCTTAGAAGACACCACTCGGAGATATTCAGTTCACCGAAGATTTACACCGCTTCTTCTCACGCCAGAACTACGATGATCTGGAGATTACGGCAGCGCTCTTCACGAACATGAGAGATGTAGGCGTTGACACACGTCATGGAGATCCCCGAGGAAGATGTCGATGTCAGTAATCTTTTCAGGCCATAGGATCTGCTGCCGGTGAACAACGATCCCGACCGCGAAGACGTTAACGAGACCTGATCCTGTGTGTTCAATTTTGTGATTCAGAAGTTCATTTGAGCTGCCGAGTTCCTATCATGCAAGAGCTTCTCTTATGATACTTTTTTTTTTCTATGAGAGCCATTAGCTTGCTGTTCAAGTGTGCAATGGTCTTTCTCTGTTCGGCGCCTGATTAGGCGAGGAGTCTGCCCATCTTCCCATTGTGCGTAAACGCTTGAAGGACATTTTCTCTTTTCAGGCCCTCTACTTCTGGGAACGAGAGATAACTTCAGAAGCTTTTGCCTTCTACAGGAGAACGCCCAACTGAATCTCAGCGCCGTTGCCGAGACGAATCAGACACTTGAGGATCGTCCTGAATTTCGGAAGGAGGAAGAGTCAGATTAACTGCCTCTTCTGTTCTCTATATCTCAATGGGAAGTGGATCTGCAACGATAGCATCAGCCCAGAAGGAGTTCTCAAGCTGCCTTATCTTCTGGATGATAGACGTGACCTGCCTGTAAGGCCACAGCGACGAGACCAGCGCCCTCCATGAAGAAGAGCACATTGCCCAGCACAATTCGCTCGTCCATCACAGGGTGACGTTCTCGAGGCCATCTTCATCTTGTCGGTGAGTTTCACGCTGGATAGGCCGTCCAGAATATGCTTCTCCATTTTCATAAGCTGATTGAGGTAACACCAGTCCAGTTTCGCCACCAGCACCAGAAGGTATTGAGTCTGGCTGCAGACCGGGAAGAAATCAAGGTAGACACATTGGTTCACTTTCCCTACCGACCTGGTTCTGAACGCTAGCTGCTTCTGCCGAGTCGTCGTATAACCCTGTACTTCGAACTTGGATTTTGGTTGGGTATTGGCATCGCAGCCGCTCCCTGGACACTTAGCCTCTCTTGGTTTACAGGCGATTCACATCGGAATCAACAGGCCTCTTCATCCTTGGTTCCCCTTTGGTGAAGTCGTGTTGTCCTCCAAGGGAAATTGATTATCCCGAAAGCGAAATCGGCCCAGCTCGTCGATGATTTGTCTGTGCGAGCCTTCTGTTGGTTATTGGCCTTTTCCCCTAAGTTGCGGAGAGGTTCTAATTGTATTAGCAAATTTAGGATGGCAATTGGCTTTTAGCCAATACCATTGTTGTTTCAAGGGGTGATAAATCCACCATAAATTTTTTTTTCTCTAAATCTCTTTGAGGTCGATGAAAACTTTCAAGCCTTAAGTATTAGGGCAGAAACCTGCATCCTCCCTGCTCGAGAGATATAGAAAGGAAATATGTGGTTAATAATAATATTTTTCGCACATTACCGTGTAAAGATCACTTTAGTATTTGAAAAATTCTAAAAGAGAAATAGACAAAGTGGTATCTATCCAGAGAACTCCCACAGTATTTACATTCCGGTCGTAGGTATAGGAACTCTACCAGCTTTCAAAAAGAATTTATGCCAACCATCAAATGGAAGTCCTTGTAGAGTTCTTATATTGAATAATTTCGCCATGAAATAGACGTGATTTCTATATTATAATTAGCAATCAAATCCGTAATCAGCTGACCAAGTAATTAACCTAAAATAAACTCATATCTACGATATTCTCTCAATTGTTTGAAAAATATCTATTAAACTCAAAATATTAAAAATTTTATATAAAAAAGAAAGGTATTGCAGGTGGTGTGTGTGTATACAAGTAGTGAGTTTTCTTCTTTATAAACACTTAGAATTACTCAAAATGTGTATATTCTGATGTGCAAAATTTAAAGAACAAATTGGCAATTTTGAATCTAAAAATTTCAAAATTGATTGATTAAAATTCGATAGATCGATATTTCTTATTAATGAACCTACGTCTTTTCAGTGGGCCTTATTTATAAATGTGTGTGTGATCAATAAATATAAATTTGAGCTCCTTATTTTTTCTGCTGTTAACATATTACTAGATCAATATGTCAAATATATGCAAAGGAGGGTGTAGCACTGATGAGCTATGTCCTCCCAATATTTTAACATTGCATTCTAAATATCTTTAAAATCCTTTTATTAATCTTTCTTTAATTTTCAATATAAAGTCGTAGTTTGCTCCGCAGTGTATATTTAAGTTAAAATTGTCATTTCTGTTAAAAAATAGGAAGGAGAATGCCGGGAAATTGTCTTTAAAGATAGAAAGTTTTATTAAGTTATGCTGTAATTTTACATAAAGTTAAAGCAGCTTGCTTTACATACTCCACTACGACAATGATAGAAATAATTTATATACATAGCGGTCAACTGGTCAAAAACAAATAAAAGAAGAGTAGAATGTTGAAATTGATTATTCCAACACCCTCCCTCAATTTCTACATTCCCAATCCAGCAACATGTTTATCATACAAGACTCTTGGCAGACCTTTAGTAAGGATGTCGGCAACATTTTCCTGGGTTGGTATGTGAACGACCTCGATAAGACCATCGCTGCAAATGCTTCTAATATAATGCCATTTGATGTCAATGTGTTTAGTTCTGGCATGATGGACTGGATTTCTCGCCAGCTGTTGAGCGCCCTGGTTATCAGTCTTTAAAACCGTAGGTTCATTCAATAATTCACCAAATCCCATCTCATCCAACAGCGTTCTAAGATAGACTGCCTCCTTTCCCGCTTCACAAAGTGCTATGTACTCTGATTCCGTGCTCGAAAGAGCGACAGTCTGCTGCTTCTTCGATTCCCAAGCTATTGGACCTCTTGCCAAGATGAAAACAAGTCCCGTTTGAGACTTTCTATCCGCGAGGTTTCCACCCCAATCAGCGTCGACACAACCATAAAGGGTCTCATTAGTTTTCTCGTAAGTTATTTTCAAACATAAAGTGCCCTTTAGATAGCGGAGGACTCGCTTGGCCGCATTCCAGTGCTGTCTCCTAGGATCATTGCTGAATTGTCCCAAAGCACTAACCGCATAGGCTATATCAGGCCTTGTCGACACTGAAAGATATATTAACGATCCAATCAGTGATTGGTATTCTTCCTTTTTTACTGGCTCATTCTCACCCTCTATAGATGAAATCTTTGTTAACTTGGAGTTCGAATCCATGGGTGTAGAAATCGGCTTGGCCTCCTTCATTCTATATTTCGCCAGAAGTTCTTCAATATATTTCTCTTGATCTATGGATATTGAGCCATCCTTTTCCGTTTGTATTCTTATACCCAAACAATAATTTATCTTTCCAAGATCTTTTATTTTAAATATCTTCTTCATACTTTCTTTAAAGGATATCAGCGTGTCTTTTCTTTCAGCTGCAATTATCAAATCATCAACATAGATTGCGACCAGAAGAACTCCTTCTTCTCTTTTAATGTAGACACAGTTATCAGTTTTCATCTGTTCTAGGCCCATTTCTTTTAATACTGAATCGAGCTTTGCATGCCAAGTCATTCCAGCCTGTTTCAGACCATATATAGCCTTCTTTAGTTTACATACCCTTCTTGGATATTTCTTTGACTCGAAATTTTCTGGTTGTGTCATGTAAATTTCTTCTTTGACATCACCATTCAAGAAGGCAGACTGAACATCCATTTGATGGACCAGCAAATCATATTCAACGGCCAAGGCTAAAACTGTTCTGATCGTGCTGTGGCGTACAACTGGTGCAAAGGTTTCCTCATAATCAATGCCGTATTTTTGGGAATAACCTTTTGCTACAAGTCGAGCCTTATACCGTTCAAGAGAACCATCACTACTATACTTTCTCCTGAATACCCATTTGCTTCCAATTACGTTTTGGCCCTTAGGGGGATCAACCAGTTCCCAAGTTTTGTTTTCAATCAATGAATCAAACTCCTCCTTCATTGCTTTCCTCCAAAAATAAGAATCTTTTCCAGACAGCGCTTTCTCTGCGTCTTTTGGATCTGGGGAGTACTTCACTTCTGAAAATTCTTGCGTGGATAAATTTGCCGTAGGATATTCCTTTCTTGGTCGGCCAGGTTTTCCCGTTCTAATATACCTTGGTCTTCCTCTTCCTCTCTGCGAGATGACTTCCATTGTTTCTGATGGTTCGCCTAAAAAATCCGAATCAGTTCCGGGCAAAGTGTTTTCATCATCCTGAAAACTTTCCTCCTCCAATGATATATCTACCTTTTTCTGCGGTATAGCTTCAATTTGCACCACGTCATTCCTAGAGGTAGAGTTTTCAGATTCGAGGAAACGTACATCTCGACTTTTTATCATCATGCCTGTTCCAGGCTTCCATAATCTGTACGCCTTTGATTCGGGAGAATAGCCAATCAGTCGGTATTCTTCACTGCGAGGAGCGAATTTTCCTCTTCTTGGACGGTTGTCAACAGCGAAACATTTACATCCAATAATTCTTAAATGAGAAACGGTTGGTTTTCTTCCTGTAAATATTTCATACGGAGTTCGACTTTCATTAGTTCTTGGGCATCTGTTTCTAATGTATGTAGATGTATGCAAAAGTTCAGCCCAAAGTGGATCTGGGAGGTTCGCTTGAATTATGAAACATCTGGTCATTTCTACCAGAGTTCTGTTCGCTCTTTCAGCAACTCCATTTTGTTGCGGAGAATATTCAACTGAGAGCTGATGTCTAATTCCTTCCTCCGATAAATATTCTTTAAAATCTGAACTCAAATACTCTGCGGCATTGTCACTTCTGATTGCTTTAATTTTCTTGCCAGTTTGTTTCTCAGAAAATCTTTTAAATAGTTTAAATCCTTTGAAAATTTCACTTTTTTGTTTCATAACAAAAGTGAATATCATTCGTGAGAAATCGTCAATGAAAGTTGCGAAGTACAATGCACCGCCATATGACTTTGTTCTCATCGGTCCACATATGTCAGAATGAATAAGTTGCAGTGGCTCGGTTGACTTTGTCAGAGAGATTTCTGGGAATGGTAATCGAGTCTGTTTACCCCTAATACAAGTTTCACAACTTGTTATACTTTTAAATTCACCCTTGGGTAATCCATTAACTAAATTTTCTCTCTGCAATTTCCTAAGGTCATCAAAATTAAGATGACCAAACCTATTATGCCAAATTTCACTGCTATTTTTGTCTATACACATTCTGGTAAATTGCGTTTTTGCATATTTAGTTTGACGCAGTATGTAAAGTCCGTTTCTTTTGTAAGCTTCTATGCAAATTTTCCTCAATGGATTCACAATTTCCGCTTTTCCTCTCATAAATTTTACAAAAAAATGATTTTTCTGTGCAGGTGCCGACTGAAATCAAATTTCCCTTCAGTCCTGGGACAAACAACACATTTTCTAATTTCAATAAAAATGGTTCACCATGTTCGAGAACTTCCAATTGTACCGTTCCTGTACCTAAAGCTTCTATGCTTTGGTCGTTCGCTAATTTAACGGGTATTGGCTCTGTTTCTCTTAAATCTGAAAATGCTGTTCTTAAGCAGCACATGTGTGCAGTTGCACCGCTATCCAGGCACCACTCGTTAACATCAAGAATATTTTCATCTCGAATTCCTAGAGAAGCAGCCATTCGCGTATTGTTTGTTCTAGAGTTCCTTTTTGACCAGCAGTCAGCCGCTTTGTGGCCTTTCTTGCCACAGTAATGGCAGTTAAATTTAAAATCCTTCCGAGTTGGTGGTTTAGTGGAATTGGTAGTTTTTCTTTCTGGATTTCCAAAAAATGCATTCTGTTCTCCAGACGAAGTTCCCTCCATTTCACGTTGTCTTTGATCTTCTTCTATGATCTTGACCTTTAAAGTTTCAAGTTTTGGGAGCTCATCTCTGGTTTCTATTGCAGTTCTGAATCCTTCGTACGATTCTGGAAGACTACACAACAAGAGTATAACTAAAAAGTCTTCGGGTACTTGAGCCCCAATTTCACCTAGATTGTCCACTAATGAGGTAAATTTACTCAGGTAATCTTTCAAATCATCATTAGGCCTCATTTTCATCTGTATTAGCCTTTTGGTTAGGGAAACTCTCGTCGCAGGTCCTTTAGGTCGATAAACTTCTTCTATCCTTTTCCAGGCCTCCTCGGCAGTCTTGCAATTCTTAACATGAACTAGTTCTGATGGATTCAAGCTCAATACAATTGTAGCAAGAGCCTTCTGATCCTTATTTTGCCAATTAGTAAACTCTTGGTTACCGGGTTCAGGTTTGATATTGGCTTCATTCACATAAATCCACAGATCAGAGTGAACAAGAATCATTTGCATTTGAAGCCTCCATGTCTCAAAGTTTTGCTTATTCAACTTCTCAATTTGATATAGACTGGACATGCTTAATTCTTAATTTTCTTAGACAATCAGTCCTGGGCCCATAACCTGTTAAAAAATAGGAAGGAGAATGCCGGGAAATTGTCTTTAAAGATAGAAAGTTTTATTAAGTTATGCTGTAATTTTACATAAAGTTAAAGCAGCTTGCTTTACATACTCCACTACGACAATGATAGAAATAATTTATATACATGGCGGTCAACTGGTCAAAAACAAATAAAAGAAGAGTAGAATGTTGAAATTGATTATTCCAACAATTTCTCCCTTTTGAAATGCATTGAAACAACCCATTCCTTGATCTTATCTGTTTCATAAAGTCCATATTCAGATAGGAAAATATGCAACAGCGTATAGAAAATTTGCATAAATACCATCTTCAGCTGAACCACTAAGCTACCAACTTTCGTTTAAGATGGCTGTATTAATTGAGAATATGTTAAGAATGGTTGTACATTTTAAAGAAAATAAAATATCTACGATTCGGAAGAGAGTTAAATCAGTTAGGCATTACAAACTATATATATAGATAGGTAAATATGCAACAGCGTATGGAAAAGTTGCATAAATACCATTCTCAGCTATACCACTTAGCTACCAACTTTCATTTAAGATGGCTGTATCCATTGAAAATATGTTAAGAATTTATGTACATTTTAAAGAAAATAAAATGTCTACAATTCGGAAGAGATTTAAATCAGTTAGGCATTAAAACCTATATATATAGATAGGTAAATATGCAACAGCATATGGAAAAGTTGCATAACTACCATCCTCAGTTAAACCACTTAGCTACCAACTTTCATTTAAGATGGCTGTATCAATTGAAAATATGTTAAGAATCTATGTACATTTTAAAGAAAATAAAATGTCTACAATTCGGAAGAGAGTTAAATCAGTTAGGCATTAAAACCTATATATATAGATAGGTAAATATGCAACAGCATATGGAAAAGTTGCATAACTACCATCCTCAGCCATACAAAAACGCTCCAACTTTCCTTTAAGATGGCTGTATTAATTGACAATATGTTAAGAATCTATGTACATTTTTAATAAAATGTCTGCAATTCGAAAGAGAGTTAAATCAGTTAGGCATTACAAACTGCCAAGTTGTATTTCTAATTATTCCAATCTGACTTGTTGTTATAATTAATGGAAGTCAGGGAAGATTTCCCAGAGGTACCATTTGGGGGATAACTTAGTGAAGAGAATATATAATAGAGTATTAGAACTAAGTGGCATTTTCATCCATGGCCTTCCCTAGAGTCAGACAAACTGAATCAAACTCGAATCACTTCCAACTTAGGTTGACAAATATTTGAGCATAGGCTAGCATTATACACATCCTAGGTATTAAATATAATATCAATGAAAATATCTTGAATTACGGGGCTGCTAACCAGAATGGATGATATTTGAGCCACAAAAAAATATAATATGATATTTTACAACAATACAACAAAATCTTTATTAAGACCTTTTAGTCTTATACAGATTCTCCAAGCAGAAATATAGGATACATGCAGGAAAAACAGTGATAGAACTTAATGGTAAAATTATATTTACATACAGGGAAAATTACACAAAGACAATCAAGTTAATAGATTAATCTGGGCAAATTGGAGGCAAAGAAAGTTACTATACATGGATTTACCACGGATTCTCGTGTTAGGTCTTGTGGAGTTATTTGGTAGCAGCTCTGAGACTTAGCTATGTAGAACTTTTCCTAGTCATCATCCCTGCCCTTGACATATATAATATTAACACAAAGCAATAACGCGCCATCTATATATATAAAATGAAAGAATTTAAAAGCACGAATGTTTCTACTATACATAATACAAACTTCTACTATTTGAATGTAATTCTACTGTCCTATAAGCTTATGTCCATAGTTTTCTTGAAAACCATTTCTGAGATTCCACCCTTCAGTGCTGCGTATATAAGCAGAATCGTCCAATACAGTATTAGAGCTTTGAGAAGCGGTCTGGTGGATTAAATTGGCGAAACCGCTGGGAGGGTTCAACACTGATGAGCCAAGCCCTTCCAATACATATTTTTTCATCGCAGTAAGGGCAGTAGAAGTTTGTATTATGTATAAAAGAAACATTCGTGCTTTTAAATTCTTTCATTTTATACATATATAATATGATATCATTAATCAAAAGGATTAGAACTTATTATTGAGAAACATTAGCTAGGGTTACTTTCTTAAGGTAAATTCTCTGGCAAGTTTGAACTGAAATGTAAACAAGACTACAAAATTCATGCATATTCTAATTAGAGATTACCTTCCCCAGAATGAGACTAAATGTAAATCAAATTTTAATCGTACCTAACATATGTTATTACATTTTATAAACATCTGTTAGTAATGTTCACATACTGGGTATTAAAAAACATAAATATAAGAATTAAAACCTATTATATACATGTATGATTCATTTAAAAATTAAGCAATTATCTACTGCCCTTACTGCAATGAAAAATAATGAGAGGCCCTGGTACCCTCCCAACGGTTTCGCCAGTTTAGTATACCATACCGTTGGTATATTTCATTTTTCGGTTTTCCTTTATAATGATACTGAGGCTAGACTCTTGGAATGGAGCATGGCGAAGTTACAGAGGACAGAAGACAAGAGTCCAGAGCAAAGATCTGCATAGTATGAGCAAAGAACGAAAAGGTATGAGGGCCAGCAAACGTTATATTAGCTTGGAAACATGGCAAATAACGATTAAATCCAAGAGATTTAATGGACTTTTCAAAGAGAGAGAGAGATAAACCTGACAATGACCCTTTAGTCCAAGATTTGAAGAAATCTTTTAACGGCCTTTCTGTAAGAAGGAAATCACGAGGATTATTTTTTCTAATTGTTATAGGAGTCTTTCCCGCGGTGAGCACCACCAATGAAGAACTTGTATATATTTTTATATATATGTATATTTATCAATTATTTTTACATTTATATCAATTTATTTATATTTTTATCATTATATAATCTTATTTATTCATATTTATATTTATTCTGTATTTAACCTTATATAATCTTATATGGACATTGAAATAAAGTAGTTTCAATCTCAATCTATCTCTCTTTATATCCTTACATATAACGGTATTAAATTTATTTAAAAATTCAATATAAGGTGCATTGATTTATAATATAAGGCTTATATGGTATTTGTTCAATGAAGGAATACCAAATAAAGTTAGATATAAGGAAAGTGGTTAAAGGATAGGCCAATCTGGCAGGATATCGACCATTATATATCCAATCCATCCATTCAGCCCTCTCGATATTAAAATATTGACATTTTCATCAGGACGCGCAAATACCTCTCGCGTAATAATAACGCCCCATAATAAGATTTTTATTGAGCTCTTCCTTCATCATAGAACAGTTCCATCGTTTTTCAGGTAGAGTAGTCACTTCGGCATATTCCATTTTCATATATTTTTTTTTAATGAAATTTAAAAAATAGATGAAATATTTATTTATTTTTTTATTTATATAAATTCATTAAAAAAAGACTCAATTTTATGTTTGCGAAAGAATGATTGTTCGAAGCATATTATATATTTATAATTGTAATTAATTCTTCTGTCCTTAAAGCTTATGTTCATAGTTCATCTAGAATACCCATTCCTAGAGTCTAGCATCAGTATCACTATAAAAGGAAGATAAAATACAATATAACAGCGGTATGGTATATTAAACTGCCCAAACCGTTGAGAGGGTTCACCACTGATGAGCCAGGCCCTCCCATTCTTTAATTTCTATTATTTTCCTGACGAGGACAGAATATTTTTGTCGAATCATTGAGAGAATAAAAACATTTATTGACTGAAGTGTTTTTAAATATAATAACTATTAATGGCGGCCAGTCAACCTCTATCTTCAATATAAATAATAATAGTTATAATAATTAATAATTAATAGTTATAATAATTAAATATGACTCAGTTTCACCAGGGTTCTTCCCGAGTTAAGGTTTTCCCAGATAATATTGCTTTAACAAATTTCTCTCTAAAATGTAATACATTCATAGTCAAAACTTAATGAAGTTGTACCTTTAATATGTATATCGGTATTCATACAATAACCCTGAAAGATATTTGATACATAGTGACATTTATATATTGGACTTTTGATAATATGTATGCAAATAATCTTTATTTCTTGTAGAATTTATTGCTCTAAAATGTAAATTTAAATAACTTTCACTCTCTCTCTCTCTAAAACTATAAATAACTTGTATATAAAAACTATGTACATAAAATAGACTAAACATTTACATGCAAATATCCACATAGGATATAGCGTGTGTTTTGTAATAAATAAATAAATAAATAAAATAGTGACATTTATTGAAGACACACGAGATAACCAAATGTGGATAAAATTACCTCTGTCTCCTTAAAACCACAGACAACCAGCGACATTATATCTCTTGTGCATCTCATGCAATAAAGTCCGTCCTAGACTGACAAGGGTCATTAGCCCGAAACCATGATCTCTAGGTGGACGCTTCTCAGTTTTATGGTAAGAATATCAAGCCTCCAAGAATAGGTTTCTTAAAAAATAAAATTCACAAATCTCTCTCTGACTTTCGGGCATGGAAACCTTTCTACAGAAGAAAAACATGATACAATGATTCATAAAATATATATAACAAACTATAAATACGTTGTTATACCTTGAAAAAGGTTGGCGTTCAGTCAACTGAAATATTGGTGTAAATAAATAATCTTTATTCAATATATACCTCCCATTAATTTTTCCTTTGCAGTAAAGGCAGTATAAATTGTTTAATTTTAAAAGAATCATACGTGTCTATAATAGTTTCTAATTATAATGACAGATGACACGCTAATACATCATAATATGCCTTTTTAATTAAAGATCTATTTATAGATTACTCAATTAAAAAATATATATATGTTATTGTCTGTTATGTGTTAACTTGAAAAACTATCGCAAAGATAGAGGCTGCCTGGCCGACATTCATATTTATATAAAAAATAGACACTTCGGCCCGTTGGAGTTTTTTATTTTCTCAACGTTTCGACAAAAATCTTTTGTCTTCGAAATTCTCGTGATACCCATCCCTCTAAAAATAATCTTTCCTTTTTAAATTTTATATTTCTATGAAATATCTCAATATCATTCCAATCTGTCCTATGTCCTGAAAATAATGAATGTTCCCTAATTTTGCTTAACGCCCTTCTCCCCAATAAACCCTGTTGGTGTTCCTTAATTCTGGTCTCTAAAATAATTGAGAAAATAAAAAACTCCAACTGGCCGAAGTGTCTATTTTTTATATAAATTGAAAAACTATGATATAATATAATGCGGCTTATGATTGTAGATGATTGTTCCCATCCCTGGACACTTTATTTTTTCGTTTATCATTACTCTTCACAATTCTTCCTCTCATACTTCATCCATAAGGTTAGAAATAATCGTTATTTCTTCTTAAAATAAATTTCGATTTTTCGTTTAAAAGAAACATTTGCGGGATAGTTTTAAAATATCTTTCTTGAAAAACTATCTTCCCCTCAATTTTATAATTTATAATTTAAAAGGTTAACCGCAATAGATATGTATTCATTTAATATTATTATAAAGGTTACAAATACACTCCGAATACGCTATTTAAGTATATATATATAAAAATAGATAATCAACGGTTATTTGTATGGTTATTACTAGGAGAATGTGTATAAACCAAATATATTTATGGTAGCTTGGAGAATAGAAGATAACTATAGGTTCCATTTACCATAAGACACAATTAGATTAGGCCTAGTTTCTATCTATCAAACCGCCATTTATCTAGGGCAAATATTTGCTTACAAACACCGAAACAAAAATAGACATGAAATATTCCTATTTGATTAGCTACCAATACCATTTATTGATTTACTATATCGTAATTTAATATATATATAATATAAATTATTAATATTTAATATATTTTGACTTTCTTCGAAGTGTGTGACAATAAAAAGTTGAATTACCCTATTATTTGAAAGCAGACGAAAAAAAAACGTAAATATGTAAATATGCGATTATTGCTTTTATTACCTTAAATATATCATAATACATATTATATTTATATGAATTTTATTCTAATGATTCAAATTGTTTTTAAAATGAGCCCTAAATTGTATATTTAGAAATTTTATACCCCTTTAAATTTATATATAATAACATATTTGAAAAATAAATAGATGATATAAAATATTTGGGAAATTTTTATGGCATTCCCACTTCATAAAACTTTTTGTGTGTATTGGGTTAAATGTCTTTTTATGGGGAATGGCATCTTTAAATGTGGGCCAAATGTCTTTGATGGTATTTTCCATTTAAAACATTTGATATTTTCAAAAAAATAGAGGTTAAATTGTAAAAAAAAAACCTAACCCCAACATTAAAGGATGCTATTTCCGTTTATTCTTATTCCCAATAATTTATTTAATAGGCCCATTGCTTATAATTTATTTGGAATGTTGAAAGAAACCTTCTCGGAGTAAAACACGTTTATTGCCTTAAATAAAAATTTTATTTCAACCAATAAAATACAAGAATGGCAACGTATAATCTTTAAAAAATATCGATTTTACAATATTTTAAAGAAAATATAAGTTTGTTTTATTTTAATCTTTTTGGCTATATTATAAATACATTATAAAGGACTGCGGCGTATATGATTATAAACAACCCTTAAAGTTTCACCGCATAAGTTTCTTTTCTGTGAAAAATCAACATTTATTTCAAAGAGAAATACTTACTATTTCTAACTTTTTTGGATGAAGTATGAAAGGGTGAAAATATGAAGAGTAATTGGGAAGTATGAAGTATGAAAGTTGATTTTTCACAGAAAAGAAACTTATGCGGTGAAACTTTAAGTGTTGTTTATATTATAAATGTTATAAATGTACTATAAAATAAATGTATACACTAATAGACAAAACTTAAGGAAGATATACCTATTAACATGTATATCGGAATTCAGACAATACTTCTGAAAGATATTACAGTGACCTTTATTGAAGACACATGAGATAACCAAGTGTGAACAAAATTGTCTCTGTCTCCTTCAAAAACCCGACGACTAGCGATATCAAAATATGAATCATCCTTAAATTACGTTCATGGGTGTATTTAAGGCCCATCAAACTTCTACTGTCTTTACTGCGATAAATATATATATATATGTTATGAATATTTTGTGTTGTTGTTAGATTAGGCTTGATAAGACAAAGGATCGATAAGATAAAGGGTTGAGGTGCAGTCGTGATAAAAAAAAATAATTATTTACCGTCAAGTAGCTTTTATTTTCAATTACTTGAGGAAAGATTACACATTTGTTAGTTTCACATTATATAGAATTTATAATTTAATCCTATATTAGTGATTTAAAAGGATTGATTGGTTAACTACGCATATTTACAACAAAATTATACAACTAAAACTAAACAACTAAAAAAAAACTGAAAGTCTTTCTAAAAACGATGATAACAAAATTAAAAATTATCAATGAATAAAATAAAATATATATTTTTTTAAAATATAGAAATTTTTGAGGTTTTAGATTATATAATATATATATATATTGGGAGGGCTTGGCTCATCAGTGGTAAACCTTCCCAGCGTTTTCGCCAATTTTTTTAATCTACCAGACCCCTTCTTTAGAACTTTAATACTGTATTGGATAATTCTGCTTTTATATGCTACACTGATGGGTGGAATATTAGAAATGGTATTTAAGTAAAAAAAAACTATGTACATAATCTTTTAGGATAGTAGAATTACATTTAATTATAAATTATTATTCTTAATTATAAATTAAACTTTAACCAAATATTTTAACTCCGCCTTCGCCGATTCCAACCTCTATTAATTAAGGAGAGGGAGAGTAACAAACTAGCTAGAAATATATATTTTATATATTTATTTAATTGCAAAAATCTTCTTGAGAAATATACATTTTATATAATAATATTAACTATACAAATATTTTAAAATATAAGATAGACCTCATTATTTTTCCTTTAATATTTTAAGATATTCAGCTTATTCTGATTGTTAATTTTATAATAATTTTTTCATGTACATATTTCTCCCACTTACCTTGTATTTTAAATGATTTCAACTGTGATAATATAACACTATGCGGCGCTGAGTTTGTGTATGCAAAAATGTAATGCCTTGATAAAGGTTGGCGTTCATCCAACCGAAATATTGGCAAATAAATATTTTATTCAATCCAATATATGCCTTTTTACTATCTAACAATTAAAAAATATATTGATTTATTAATATTAATTAAAATAATTGATGAAATATATGTAGGAATATTTTTAATACTATAATTGTAGAGAAAATATTGAATAGAATCCAATATTTAGATTGATTTATCTAATCTCAGAATTTAGAAAATAAAATTCACAAACCTCAAATACCAATAGAATTTAATAAATAGATAGAGAGGTAAACTGCTCCATTACACAACCTACTAAATTTGTAGAAAATAAATTTCCTTTAAATTTGATTTAATCGTTTGATAGCAAAATGACACAACATTATCTGCTTCATTATCTCTCTTGGAAAACCAATAGTATTCGAATTTTGCTCTTTTTAAAATTTTTAAATATCTTTTCTAAAATCTATCAAATAAATAGTTAATTCGTTTTACAAACTCTAGATAAAATTGATATAATTTAACAACATTTAAATAAACGTTTATTTTCAATATATACACCCTTTTTTTTTTACTCCCTAAAAAATTAATTTCAAGATAATTATATCTAAAATTATTATCTTTTGATATATTAAAATTTATTGATTTTATTCCATAATAGTAATTTATATTTCATCGTGTATTTTTATAAATGTATATGTTCATTTGATGATAATATTTTTAAAATGTTTTAATTCTAATTTTATATAAAATAATATTATAGACATTATTTAAAATTTGATAGAAAAGTTAGAATTTAGTTAAAAGAGACATCTTTCCTTTTAATTATACGTCATAACAATGGCACCATGTTCACCCAAGTAAAAACCTTTACTAGTAATGATAAAGATGAGCCACAACTCCGGTTTTGGCAAATTTAGACAAATCTGTATACCTTGTATAACTTATAGATGGAAATTTTTCAGGGAGGAAATTGATCCATAGATGCATAGGGCGCTTCTCCCGTCAAAATAAACGTCAAAACCAGACGCCATCTATTGACCCTCGCCGCAACTAGCGGCCTCAAGTCGTTGACAAAGCCACAACACCAGCTTTGGCAAACTGAGAAGCGCCTACCTAGAGACCATGGTTTTGGGCTAATGGCCCTCGTCAATCTAGGGTGGACTTTATTCTATGAGATCCACACGGGATCTAATGGAATCTTCACAATCTGCCGAAGAGGTGTTTTGCTGGCAAAGTGGCTGGGCCAAATCTATGGCTAGAATATAGAGGTAAGCCTAGAGGTTAAAGAAAGAGGTGTGCCTCTGTAGGTACATGAATATAACCCCCCTAAACTTCATGTTATATGCATATATAGTCTAATATTCATATATATCTTTTATAGCTCTAAATTTCTGTTCTTAACTGTGATGTTCACTAATATTCATTATAGGGTAATTAAATCGTTAACTAACTGACAAATACGTTAATAATTTCTATTATAATAACTAAAATCATATTAATAATTACTGTAAAAGCTCCCAAACTTGTGTATACATGCAAATATCCAAGACGGATATCGCGTGCTTTGTAAATGATAATAAAAATATATATATTTTATTATTTTATTCTTATATTCATAAAGTTGCTGAAGGATGATATTCATGTACTCTCGCTGTTGTCGCTCATTCTTTAATACATAACTAAATTGTTTACTAAGGGTAATGAACAGTGTCATCGTTCTAAAGCATAATTAAAGGGATAGGTGCCTCTTTTGGTAAATACATAATACAATAGAACTTGGATTAATCGAACGTCTTCAATTCGGATATTTATCTTGGTCCCTATAATTTCCTATAAATAGAATTTCCGTTTTTAATTAGAATTTTTGGATAATTTGAAAATATTTTCGGGCTTTGGGCTTTGAATTATCCAAATTCGACTGTATATATATGTTTTAGTGCGACGTTATGGTATACTCAGCAAGTTTCAACCATTTTTAGCCATTGGAAACTATAAACATTGTAAAACACTTGACGGGCTGTTGATAATTGTATAAAAATTTATTTTATTTATTTATTTATATCAATTCAAAACGCTATGTCCCCCTAGAGACACTTGCGCTAAATGTACATACAAATATAACAAAGAAAATATTCAACATGGAAAGATACACAGAAAGTAACTTAGAAAGATTCATAAATATTATTTACATATAGAGATATTCTTTGAATTTTATTTACAGTTACATTAAATTTAAAAATATATACATATATACACACATATACACGCATACACCTATATATTGTTTACAACCACAAGATATGTCCAATATTTCCTTGAGATCGTTACATCAAAGACCATTTTCTTAATGAAACCCAAAATATATTTACAAAGGAAATTAAATTTTTCTATATATTAAAGAACTACTACAATTAATTATACTATATTCCTACAGTTAATTGTAACACAAACACACATTTATGATTGTAAATCCAATATTTAAGTGATTAACATGAAACATCAATTTTAAAATATCATTATTATTATTTTTAATAAGAATTTTCATTAACGAAAATAAGTAAACATTACCAACTGCTTTCAAAATTATTCGCATACCGAGATACCAATCGATATTAACGTTTGGATATTATCATTATAACAAATGACATATATTGATTTTTACTCCCAACTCTAAAATATTCTGGAATATAAAGAAATAATGGGATGAAGGAACTAGATAATGGTATATGGAGTATTTAAGGTAATGGCCTACCCAATTTGTAGCTACACGCAATGATGGTATTACTACCCATATAATGACCTAGGCAAAATATTACTGATCATCAACCCAGATTTCTTTCTTCCTAATATTAATTTTAATAATTTGGGGTGTAATAATTAACAAATTAGATAACATATTTAACGGCATGTATATAATTGATTTTTCTTTTAAACTGTTCGTGTTTTTATTTGGTAGTTAATGGTGAATACAGTTAACCTGTCTATAGCGCTCCGTCTAAATAACGCCTCCCACTCTATAGCGCCTGATTTTAAATAGGTAGTACGATGCGATTTACATTAAAAGTGACCTGTCTATAGCGCTCCCTCTAAATAACGCCTCCCACTCTATAGCGCCTGATTTTAAATAGGTAGTACGATGCGATTTACATTAAAAGTGACCTGTCTATAGCGCTCCCTCTAAATAACGCCTCCCACTCTATAGCGCCTGATTTTAAATAGGTAGTACGATGCGATTTACATTAAAAGTGACCTGTCTATAGCGCTCCCTCTAAATAACGCCTCCCACTCTATAGCGCCTGATTTTAAATAGGTAGTACGATGCGATTTACATTAAAAGTGACCTGTCTATAGCGCTCCCTCTAAATAACGCCTCCCACTCTATAGCGCCTGATTTTAAATAGGTAGTACGATGCGATTTACATTAAAAGTGACCTGTCTATAGCGCCCCCTCTAAATAGCGCCTCCATCTCTATAACGCCCGATTTTAAATACGTAGTACGATGTGATTAACATTAAAAGTGACCTTTCTATAGCGCCCCCTCTAAATAGCGCCTCCATCTTATAGCGCCCGATTTTAAATACGTAGTACGATGTGATTTACATTAAAAGTGACCTGTCTATAGCGCCCCCTCTAAATAGCGCCTCCATCTCTATAGCGCCCGATTTTAAATACGTAGTACGATGTGATATTAACATTAAAAATGACCTGTCTATAGCACCCCCTCTCTATAGCGCCCGATTTTAAATACGTAGTACGATGTGATATTAACATTAAAAGTGACCTGTCTATAGCACCTCCTCTCTATAGCACCCTATTTTGGTGAGTCCCAAGAGGGGGCGATATAGACAGGTTTAACTGTATTATTTCTTGAAAAAGGGATACTTCGGCCAGTATAAATCTTTTTATTACCTCGACGTTTCGACAAAAGGCTTTTGCCCTCGTCAGGAGCAAACAAAAATTAAAACATATAGCAGGGCGTTAAAAATTATTATATTAAGATAATAATTTTTAACGCCCTGCTATATGTTTTAATTTTTGTTTGCTCCTGACGAGGACAAAAGCCTTTTGTCGAAACGTCGAGGTAATAAAAAGATTTATACTGGCCGAAGTATCCCTTTTTCAAGAAATATAAATGCCGGCCAGGCAGCCTCTATCTTCACGTTAACTGTATTATGTTTAAATTGTATTTAAAATGATTATTAAAAAATCTGTTTTCCCTCTTATTTCAATAAATAGTCAAACATTTCCTTTTTTTCTTTAAATATACGTGTATCGGATCGATATACTAAATATTATGATG
The DNA here is from genome assembly GCA_030710605.1 of Cordylochernes scorpioides. Lineage (NCBI taxonomy): Eukaryota > Metazoa > Arthropoda > Arachnida > Pseudoscorpiones > Chernetidae > Cordylochernes > Cordylochernes scorpioides. The sequence goes on along the minus strand of CP092863.1, from coordinate 208,634,516 downwards.
TATTAGCGCGCCATCTGTTATGTAAATTGGAAACTATTATAGACGTGTATGATTCTTTTTAAAAATTAAATTGTTTTTTCATTGCAGTAAGGGCAGTAGAAATTGTTTAATTTTTAAAAGAATCATACGCGTCTATGATAGTTTCGAATTTTCATAAAAAATATTATTTTGATTAAAATAATATAAAATATTATAAGATTGTCCCAAAAGTTCGTAAACATATTATAATTAAGATTTATATTTCGTAAGTGTTTATGAACTCTTAGTATAACCTTGATTATATTGGTAACCTTGGTAAAATTATAACAGAATTATTTTAGAGAAGAATGATTTAATCTCTGATCATCGATATCAAGGGTGACCAATCAGCAGGTGGGCCAAGTTTCAGAATTTCAAGATTGTCCCAAATTTTCGTAAACACTTGCAAAATATGAATCATAATCATAATATGTTTACCAAATTTTGGGACAACCTTATATTTTTAGTGTTAAATTTGTTGAATTATATATCGTGTTATGTGTGTGTCTGTGAACATTTAAAAATCATATTATGTATATTTGGTAGCCTTGAAGGAAACCATCTAGCCTCATTGCCTTTTAAAAGTAATAATCAATTGAACTTTAAGATTATTTTGTTGAATATTTATTCATTTATCGATATTTATAGTAATAAAATATAAATTTCTCAATTATAGTTGTGGTTTATAATTATATATTAATATAAAAACATATATATTTATGTTATGAATAATTTGTTTATTGTCAGATAAAGGAGTGATAAGATAAAGGGTTGAAGGTGCAGTTGTTTTTTATATTTTCAAATATTTGAAGAAATATTACACATTAGTTATTTTCACAATTATATAGAATATATTAAGTTAATTCTATATTAGTGTTTTAAAAAGATAGATATGTTAACTACGCATATTTACAACAAAACTGAAAGTCATTCTAAAAACTTAGATAAAAAAAGTAGAATTATCAATTAATAAATATAAAATATATATGTATATATATTTTTAAATATAGAATATATTTGAGGTTTTAAATTATATAATATGAATATATATCGTTAATAATTTTCAAAGAATTTAATCCCTACAAATTTGAAGAAGCAGATTATATATATTTTAATATGTATCTAATTAATATTTAATCAAACCACAAGTAAAATTATTCAAAATTTGATGAAATTCATAAATCCTTTATTTTATTTAAATTCAAATTATTATATATTTCGCCATTATAAATAATAATAAAATATTAATATTTTTAACATTAATGAAAAACAAATATAGCGGTTTTATTTAAGTGAATAGTACCTATTAAAATATTTCTACAAAGAATTTATTTTAATGCATTTTATTATTTGTATTTATATATATTTCAAAATAAAATGTTTAGCTTATGACTTAAATTCAAAATAAATAGGCGGATTAAGTATCGGCTGAGCATTTTAAAAATCCTCTCATATATCAAAGGGAAAAGATTTGAAAGTTCTAATTCGTATTTTTTTATATATATTTATAAATTGGGAAATTTGTTAAAAAGCCTTGGATGAAAAAAAGATAAAATATTTAAAATAAATATTTATTTTAGTTTTTCAAATCTAATTTATTTCTCTACCTAAAATATTTTATTATTTGATTGTAAAAAATATATATTTATAATATAAATATTTCATCAGTAGAAAGTTAAATGTATATATATATTATATTTAGCTCTTTTTCGAAATTATGATTATTTTTCAAATTTTAATAAAAAATATTTTACATTTATACAATTTTATTATTTGTTTGTGTAAATTTAATATATTTATAACATATATATTTCATCATTAGAAAGTTAAATGTATTATATTTAGCTCTTTTCCAAATTATGATTTATTCTTTTTTTTTTTTATTTTAATAGGAACAATTTTTATTTTTGTGCTTATATATATATATATATATTATCTTATATGAAGAAATTTAAAGTTTATATATATATATATGTTATGAATAATTTGTTTGTTGTTAGATAAAGGGTTAATAAGACAAAGGATTGATAAGATAAAGGGTTGAAGGTGCAGTCGTGATAAGAAAAAGATAATTATTTACCGTCAAGTAGTTTTTATTTTCAATTACTTGAGGAAATATTACACATTAGTTATTTTCACATTATATAGAATTTATAAAGTTAATCCTATATTAGTGATTTAAAAGGATAGATATGTTTAACTACGCATATTTACAACAAAACTGAAAGTCATTCTAAAAACGATGATAACAAAAGTAAAATTATCAATGAATAAAAATAAAATATATATATTTTAAAATATAGAAATATTTGAGTTTCTAGATTATATCTAATATATATATATTAATGATGTTATATGGAAGTTTATTAACGGTAATATATTTTCTAATAAGATTTGAACTTTTTTTAACGACAACATTTAATATAAAGGGTTTAAAGTTTTAAAACTTTTTTATGTGAATAAGAACATTCATTAGTTAAACTCATAATATTGACTTTAACATCGTTATTATAGACATAAATTGGAATTATTTTATTGAACTTCTTATTAATTATTTTTCACATTCTTCTTTATTAAGGTATTTTATTCTATGAAACTCATTTAGAATCAACATACGAACATTGAAACACTAGCGATATCTTCTATCTGCTTATGTTGTTGCTTATTTGCTTAATGTATATGTTTATTCAATTCTCTTTTTCTTAATTGTTTAATTTCTTTTTGACAATTCTGTTACCTACTCTACTACAATATGAATTATTGTATATAGTTTCATGCGTAATTATCCAGATCGGATATAGCGTGTCTTATTTGCAAATGGTAATAAATAAATCTCATCAAAATATTCATATGTTATGTGTAAATAAGTTTTACTACAAAAAAATATATATATACAGTTATTAAATAGGAACGTTTAAAAATTAAATTTTAAGTCATATTAAAAATGTTATTATTTATCATTTCAAAATTTTGCTTTAATTAAATATATGAAATTTGCGATACACTTTTACAAAGAAGATCAAAATAAAATAATAAAAAAAAACTTTCGCAATGAGTTTGTTTAGTATAAAAACCCCAAGCTTTCGCTTCAATGGGCAACATTACATAAAATATATAATGTTGCCCATTGAAGAGCGAAAGGTCGCGGTTTTTATACTAAACAAACTTATAGTGAAAGGTTTTTTTAATCTTATTTTGATATTCTTTGTTTTAATTAAATATCATATTATATTTCAAAACTATATATAAATATGTTGATATTTCACATTAAATATGGTTTTTAACTTTAAAAATGTCAATTTTATATTTTTTATTTCACCTTAAAATATTCGCTATTGAATATCAATATTATGATACCACTATTTAATATAATTTTTGTCTCAAAAATATTTATGATATTTCTAATGTGTTTCAGAAAAAAATAATTAAAAATATTTAAATGTGTGAAATAGTACTATTTTAGTATTTTAATACAAAACAAAAAAATAAATATTTTAAAATTTTATTTCAATGTGAGTTGACAAAATAAAATCAATATTAATTTTGATATTAGAATAATAACAAAAAATGGTCAAAATAAATGATATATTTTCTACTAATATCTATTATATATCACAGAGAGATAAAAACAATTAAATACTCTGTGATTAATCACATTATCATCATCACCTTCTAATAGCAAATCGGCGCAGAAGATAAATTGTGTCTAGAAGATAAAGATTTTAAATTCTCTTCTGTTTTTATTCTTCATTCCCTAATTGACCCATTCATTTAGTGAAATGAAACTAATTGCCAATTTAGCTTGCTACTTTTCCTTTTTAAGATTGAATTCAGTGATTATACATTTAATGATTATTTAACTTTCTAGAGGGAGTTACTATCGGAACTCTAACTTTTGTAAATGTTTTTTTTTTTTTCGTAAAGTTAATTTACTAATGCATATAAGTGCAATACACACTTTTACAAACTTTCCGAACTTGTAGCTAATAGATAACTAATGGCTTTTGTGATAGAAAGAATATTGTTTAAAAATAAATTTAAATCTGTAATTTATTCATATTGTAAATCCCCATAACGTTTGTACATCATCACTTAATTTTCCTTACTTTTTCGCTAAACACGAACACGCAATATAAATGGAAATTTTGCTGGGAGAATATAGATATATATAATAATAAAGGTCGCCTCTCCCGTCAAAATAGACGTCAAAACTAGACGCCATCTATTGACCGTCGCCGCAAACTAGCGGTCTCGAGTCGTTGACAAAGCCACAACACCATCTTTGGAAAACTGAGAAGCATCCACCTAGAGACCATCGTTTCGGGCTAATGGCCCTCGTCAGTCTAGAGTGGACTTTATTTAATGAGATTTACACGGTATTTAATGGAATCTTAACAATCTCCCAAAGAGGTGTTTAGCTATACTAACGAGGGTCATTAGCCCTAAACCAAAAGATGGACGCTTCTCAGCTTTCCAAAGCTGATGTGGCTTTGTAACCGACCCGAGGCCCCTAGTTTGCGGTGACGGTCAATAGATAGGTTCTAATTTTGACATCTATTTTGAAGGGAGATGTGACATTTATTTTTATAGATCAAGATCCTCCTGCTAAACTTTCCAAAACAAAAGTTGTTAAGAGAATCAATTAAGCATAAGAGAGATAGTTCAGAAAGAGATTTAACAAGGAGTTTATGGGATAAAAAACATAGTGCATTATTTTAATGCATAAATAAAAGTAGAGGGTCCTCTTTTGGTACATAAATATATTCCTTCTACAAATGTTACATATTTACATATGAGAAAACAATAGAAAATAATTAAAAATAAGTGGTTCAGGTGTTGATATAAAAAAAAAAAAGGCATATCCTGACCAAGAGCACATGTGCTTTTCAGAAGGCAGAGCGCCATCTGGTGGAACAGAAATCAACTAAACATTGATTTAGCCTGTTCCTTTATATTTGGCCAACCCAATTTCTTGAAAAATCATGGCGCTCCACGCTGGCAAGGGCCAAAAGCGCGAAACGCGTTCATGGATGGCTTTTCTTGATTTATTAAGAAATTGGGTTGGCCAAATATCAGGAAACAGGCTAAATCGATGTTTAGTTGATTTCTGTTCCACCAGATGGCGCTCTGCCTTCTGAAAAGCACATGTGCTCCTGGTCAGGATATGCCTTTTTTATTTTTAATATCAACACCTGATCCACTTATCTTTTATTTTTTTCGTTTTTTTTTTTCATATACATATATATATATATATATTCAAAGTTAGGATCAGACATGACGTAGCCACGCAATAATATTTGAAATGAAGGCGATAAATTACAAGGGCGTCGGGAACCAGTATCAGCGCCTAGTCCTTGAATCTTTGGTCTCGCACTGCACACCCAGTTTCAATCGAAAAATCGACCTCCCACCCCAATACTCCGTGTGTCCATAGTTTTAAAATATTGCCAAGTTGTAACCTGAAGAAGGGCATTCTTGCCTGAAAGCTTGTTTTTTACTATTAAAAGAAAGGCACCACGTTTAAATCGCCTTCATTTCAAATATATATATAAACATTAAGACATTTATTGTATGATATCAATATTGCACTGTTCGAAATAATTTAAAGCCTACAAAAGAAATTCAATCCCTTTTCTCGACTACCTTTATACATTAAATCAAAATTCAAACATATATTTGAAAAAAAAAAACATATTCGAAGGCTATGAGATAATATGCAAATCATTTGGTAATTCACTTAAGAAACATGATATAGAATACGTAAGGGTTCCTCAGAATCTAAAGCGTTATCACCAAATTTTCACAACAACTTATTCGTTGTGAAAAAATAGTACAAATGTGATATTGTATTGGGATAAGGTGCATACATTAAGAAAAAGGCATCTCCTTATCGTTCAACGATAAGGAGATGCCTTTTTCTTAATCAAGAATGGGTATTTGACCAATTCTGGAATAATTAAAAATTAACGAGAATAATTGATATTTATTCCGATAGATGGCGCAAGCCATCAGTAACTTTCAGTTGCACGATAAGGAGATGCCTTTTTCTTAACTTATTTGTTGTTTATAAATTGAAAGACGGATTAGTTATCAAAATATCCTATAGATGGCAGTATCTTTTTTTACAATTATATAAAAAAGGAGTATATTGAAAATCAGAAGAAGATGGCGATACCAATCAGAGCCATGTTGACGCCAAATTCCGGACCTAATGATCCAAGGGTCCCCTGGAGACTAATTGCGGATCAAGTCCGCTAATCAAGACGGATCACACTCCAGGGTGCCCAGACTGATCCATCATCGGCACACTAATGACGTCACAAAACAACAAGATGACATCACGTTGTGGAACTTTAATGACTTGTTCTGTAGCCAATAGGAAGACGACTACGAAATTAGGGTTTAAGAGGATAGGATATCAAGCTAAGCATTCAATATGTCTCTTGGTTAGTAATGTTGATCTTTTTCTTATTATTTCAGTTAGATCACAGTCCTAATACTTGATGGTTAGAGTCTTTTTTATTTCTGTTTATCCCTAGTATATGTTGTACAGGCCATGATAATCATGGTGTAGCTAGCAACTGCTTTTACTGTAAGTGCACCACTTGTCAACATATGTGAAAAGCAATTCGACTTTGCACTTAGAAATGTGCCAGAGTCCTGTTTTGTTAATTGTACTCTCTGGTGGGGTTGGACGTTTGCAAGAATCGGAGGCCATTGGAGTATTTTTTTTTTGTTGTTAGAGTCCTATGATCACGTGCCTTAGTACGGACAGTAAAGGTTTGATTGATATATGGAAGAAAAATTCAGTCTTAATTTTTTATTTGCCATATATAGATTGCGCGTTCTTTCTTTTTTTTTTTATTTATGCCTAACTTGTCCTTATTGTTTGTAGAAGAGCATTGCCCGATACAAATATGCATATGTAATTATACTGTCCTGTGTTTGCTTGTAAACCATTTCTAAGATTCCACCCTTCTGTGTATCATATAAAAGCAGAATGATCCAATACAGTATTAGAGATCTGAAGAAGCGGTCTGGTAGATTAAATTGGCGAAACCGCTGCGAGGGTTCACCATTGATGAGCCAAGCCCATTAAATATTTTTTCATTGCAGTAAGAACAGTAGAAGTTTGATTTATTTGTGAAAAGAAACATTCGCGTCTTAATGTCTTCATTCGTTGTATATAGATAGCGCGTTATTGCCTTATAAAGATATTATGGGTGACCCCTAAGTATATTGTATATGGAATTTTCATAAAGCAGTAACCTAAATAATAAATATAGTCAAAATAGTCTGAAGATTGAAAGGTAAAAATATCAGAAATGGCTTAACAGTTGCTAAACAAACCTTTATAATTAAGATTATATACGAGTAAAAGGGCGTACCTGGATCTGTAAAGAAAAAAAAAAACTTTTTTATTCTCAAAATATTTCGAGAGATTGCTCCCTCTTTATCAAGTTAATAAAGAGGGAACAATCTCTCGAAATATTTTGAGAATTTTTTTCTTTACAGATCCAGGTACGCCCTTTTATATAATCTTAATTTATGGATCGCCTTTTTACTCAATCTTGGTATCTAGCGGACGTACCCGGCTTCGCCCGGGTTTCACCTGAGTAAAGGTTTGTCTAACGAATCTCTCGATAAAGTGAACTTTTTTTTTTCCGGTCCCTTTAAAAATACTCGATAAGTTGAATAAAATCAATATTAATTGGTTCCATCGGTAATTGGAAGTTAAAGGAATAGTATCTTGCCTTGGAATTGTATCAAATTTCTTGTCTCAAATAAATTGCCGTGTCATCCTGAATTTTGTCTTTCCTAATTTTCTACATCACAAAATCATTTGTACAAAGTCAGAAAGACGGATTCGCCTAAATTCCAAGACGAATATCGCGTGCTTTGTAAATGATAATAAATAAATAAATCATGATAATATTCAGAGCAGATTGTTGAATTATAACAGATAAATTAGAATATTTATCTTGATTATTTTTAGGCGAGAAGTTATTTCAAAAATATATTTGATAGAAACCTTCCCAGTACTATACTAAATAACTTCCCAAAGTTTAATGGCGTTCCAATGAGTGGTTTGGTCAGGCATAAAGGACAGACAGACACACATACATTCATTTATATATATATATATATATATTTATTTCTATTGCTTTAAAAATAATGAGAATAAACCTGGCGAAACCGCTGGAAGGTAACATTATTGATGAGCAATGGATTTTCATATTTTATTTTATTTTTTAGTGAGGGATATGCAAATAGTTTCTTAATTATTATGTAAAAGTTGCATAACACAAATTTGGTGGGTGCACCTTTTACATCTAATAAATATATTTTATTAGAGAATAGAAACTGGAGAAAAATATAGATCTAAATTTTATTCTCCTGAGAGCTGATTTATTCTTTACAATTTTTTTTTCCAAAGATTTCAGAAAAGATAGTTTGTTTTTCACTAATGGTATGTTTTTATATTTTCTTTGTATATATACGCTTCCAATTAGAAATGGAATAAACATGGCGTATTTTTATAAAGTGCCCTCTTTCTATTTTATTCTATTGTTTTCAACTATATTTTAAAAGATATTCTTTATAAATATAATAGAAATGAAGTTGAAAACTTCTATTTTTATTCAAACAATAACTATGCCGTTATCAATTCTACTTCTTAATAATATTTATAAATATGTAAATAAAGCTGGCCTATGTGGAAATATGAGGAAAGGGAAATTCCCTGCTCAGAACAACCCTGTGGGTGACCATATGTCCAGACTTCTAAAGACAAACATTTCCAGGAGCTGTCAGCTCTTCCCTTTCCCTCCTGGAGACTAATTGATCATACTCCAAGCAGTTTAAAAACACCTGGATTTGATTATTAAATAGGACAGTTCGCACCGAGGTGATCTCGACACCAATTGTTCCCAGGGTAGTCCTCGGATCTTCCTTTTCCTCTCTGATCTATTCCTCACAGGTGTTTGCACCTTGATCCTGTCTCCCGTGTGCGTCTTTACCACTTGCCACACAACTACTACCACTGCTCTCAAATCACTACATATATATATATAACAAAAAAGGCATATCCTGACCACTCAGATGAGCATTTTAGATGACAGAGCGCCATCTAGAGAAACAAAAATAAACTAAAGGTTTGTTCCATAATATGTAACCAATCCTATTTCTTGATAAGACAATAAAATCCTACCACTATATTGTTCCACTAGATGGCGCTGTGATATCTTAAATGCTCATGAGAATGGTCATACACACAAAATAAAAACAAGATTTTTTAAAAGGTATTCCATTTCACACACAATAACAATAATATAAATTAATATTTTATAACACCTTGATAAAGGTTGGCGTTCAGCTAACTGAAATATTGGTAAAATAAATGATATTTTGATCCAATATATTCCTTTTTAATTAAAACCTATAACAATTATAATCAATTAGGAACACTATGACGTAATATAAAGGAAAAGGTAATTAAGGAAGAAAGAAATCTAATTAAAAAGGTATTAGAAGATTTTCACAGTCAGGACATGGCCCTGCGATAGAAATATGTCAGCTAATTGAGAACAGAAATTCCCATTTATTTTTCATTTCAAATAATTAATTTCTTTGATACCTTTCATTAAATATATTTCAGAAAGATTTTCTATTTTTCTGATGATTTATTTTTTGGAAACGTATATGTATCTTGTGATCCATTCTTTTCTTAATAAAACATTTTTTAATGTAAAAAAAGGAAGTTTTATCTAACTATTTTTGTTGTTGTTTTTGTGTACAATCAAGAGCCTCAAATATCTACATACATCTCTATCACAGCAGTCGCAATATCCTCTATCTTGGGTGTGTAAAGCTGTTGTTTTGGCTCTATGTCAATTTTCTGTTATTGTTGTCGTGTCCAATGAAGAGCCTTAGATATCTCCGTACATCTCTATCACAGCAGTCGCAATGTCCTCTATCTTGGGTGTGTAAAGTTGTTGTTTTGGGTCTATGTCAATTTTCTGTTATTGTTGTCGTGTCCAATGAAGAGCCTCAGATGTCCCCGTGCATCTCTATCACAGCAGAAACAATGTCCTCTATCTTTGGTGTGTAAAGCTGCTGCTCTGGGTCCATGTCAATTTTCTGCAAGGCTGCGGCCATTGTTGGACATGAGAATATGTGGGTAGGTGTTAGTTCCACACCAGGACAGTTGTTGCATGTCCTATAGGTTCTTGTACCATCTGGATGTATTATCATTTCTTTATAGTAACAATTTTAGCAATAATATTATAAAGTTGCGGGAGGTTGATATTAATGTACCAATAGAGGCACCTCTCCCTTTGAAACTGGTACTGTGATACATTTCTTATCACCACCATTACATTTTGTATTAAGATGATAAACAAAAATGTTTTATATGAAAGTATATTTGAAGGGAGGGTGCCTCTATATTATTACGGTTAAATCGCGTAAATTTAGATATATAAATATACACTCATGGACAAAATTTAAGGAAGTTATACCTTATATCATGTATATCGGGATTAAGACAATAACTCTGAAAGATATTACAGTGGCCTTTATTGAAGACATACGAGATAACCAAGTGGGAACAAAATTATCTCTGTTTCCTTAAAAAAACACGAAGGAGAAATCCAAATAAAACTTTCTTAAATTTCGTTCATGAGTATGTAATTTTAAAGAATCAGTTTTCAGATGTTAAAAAAAAAAGAATATATATAGATCTAGACTCATAGACCAAACGTAAGGAAGTTCGTATATCGGGATTCAGATAATAACTCTGAAAGATATTACAGTGACCTTTATTGAAGACACGAAATAACCAAGAGTGAACAAAATTATCTCTATTTAAAAAAAAAACACACGATAGAGAAATCAAAATATGAAACTTCCTTAAATTTCGTTCATGAGTGTGTAAATTTAAAGAATCATATTTCAGATTTTCAAAAAAAAGAAAATATTAAAATAAAAATTATCCTATAAAAACAGATATCCCCAAAAAATATACAAAATTTTATAATTGAAAGATTTATCAGATTTTAAATTTTCTTCAAGAAAGAGGTGTCAAAGGCATTCAAAGTAAATTCAATTTTCGGTGTGAAATCAACTTTGATTTAAATTTAACACTTGAAGATGATTGAACTCTTTGCTGATAGAATAAATATTTGCAAGTGAAACCTTTTTTAAAAGGGAAGTAAAAATGGAAATTAATTTTAGAAAACCTTTTTATTTAGAAGAAAGCATCTCCTATCTGATCATGTAATTGAAGCTTACTGATGGCGTATGCCACATATCGGACTAAATATAAACCAAACAATGATTAATTTTATATAGGAAGGTATTCCAGAAACTATGAAATCAATCACCAATGCCTCTTTTGGGTTCATTGTCTGAATTTATTGCCTTTTTTTATGAATCTCAAAGCGTAAACGTTATTGGATTTTCTTGATTTATTGAAAATATATATACTCTCATGGACAAACCTTAAGGGAGTGGAAAGTCTCTGATGTCGCTAGTCATCTGCTTCTTCAAAGGAGACAGAGTCAATTTTGTTCAAACTTGGTTATATCGTATGTCTTCAATAAAGGTCACTGTGTATCAAATCACAGAGTTATTGTTTAAATCTCCCGATATACATGATAAGAGTTACCACTTCCTTAAGTTTTATCCATGAGTGTATATTGATCAAACGATTGATTGAAAAATATTTCGCTAATTGAAATTTACTATCTATTCATTATCATTTTTGTCTTTAATTTGGTTTTATGAAGTTTGTATCTCATTCAAACCTTTCTTTTTTCTATGAAAATTATTGATTATAAATATCAGTCAACACAACAACAAAACACGCCCAAAACATACACAACACACACAAAACATACACACAACATTCAGGCCCCTCGTCCGGGAGGCCTTCAACATCGTCGGAAGACCCTCTGATCTCCAGGCTTGGATCTTCTGACTGGCCTGTAGGACGACGAACTGGCCATCATCGCACCATCCATATCAAGGATATATCGCTACTTCGTCCAGGTCGGGCTGCGTGAGACCATCGAAGACCCCGTTATCGCCTGGAGGCGGACCCTATCGCGATGGGGAAGAATACCATCCTTGTAAATAATTCTTTCGATCTAAACTTTTATCATGTAAATATTGACTGAGTTGTCAATAAAAGTGTTTTAATTGTCAATTGTCAACAACAACACACGCACAAAGCACACACAAAACATACACACAACACACACACACACAACATCAACAAACGCACAAAGCACAACCTAAAACATACACGAAACATACAAAAACAACACACACAACACCACAACACAGCAGCACACACACAACAACAACAAACACACAAAACACACTTAAAACATACACGAAACATACATACACAACACCACAACACACACACACAACAACAACAAACGCAAAAATCACACTCACATCATACACACACAACACAAACACAACACACACAACACAAACACAACACACACAACAACACAGCACAGCAACACACACACAACAACAACACACGCACAAAACACACTCAGAAAATGCACACAACACAAAAATAACACACAACAACACAAAAGGAGAGGTAAGAACTATAGAATTGTAAAAGTACTTGTAATAATAATAAACAATTATCATTATTAAAAATTCATTTACATTCAGGGAATAATTACAGGGGATAATAACTAGGTATAATAATAATGCCCTTAATTATATTAATAAAAACAAATTTTACTATATACACAAATGTTTACTAATTTCAATACATATTTACATATAAGTGTACATTTATACATATGTGATAGAACAAACATTAAGAATGACCTCTCTCATCCAAATAAAAGAAGTTAAAAACGAGAATAAATCTGTATTTGATTGTGGGGACAAAGACTGGGATTTTAGCAAACCTTTTAAAAGCTTTTAACCGCAAAACGTGAAACTAAAGCTTTTCTTTTTATTAAGGAGAGAAAAGGGAAGATTGGAGAAAGGAAATCTTACTTTTTTATAAAAGAATTGATTTTTTATTTGTGGAAAGAGCAAAGAATATATAGATTCTCTTAAATATTGTGTAACATAACAAATGGCTGTTGTTAACTATATTTATTTGTTAATGGACGCTTTGTAATTATCTTTGTAATTATTTGTTTACAATTGTGTAATCTACCTCTTTGTTTTGTTATACAGCTATATAATTAATGTAATCATAGATATCTATTAATTTTATGAAAGGTATATTATATTTTGACTAAAAAATGTTAATTCTAGGAATGGATTAAGAACAGTAGTCAGTCATAAACCATATTGAAATTTTAACTTTATACGCTAATGGACAAAACTTTAAAAGGTAGAAGGTTTTTTGAAGACATTCGAGATAACCAAGTTTGAACACAATTGCCTCTATTTCCTTAAATAAAACAGAGGATCGACGATATCAAAGACTTCATATTGTTTTTATATCAGAGTATATGTAATATATATTATATAAATTACATATTTATATATATGTAATATTGTTGCAAGGGTGATCCTGCCGACGTATGGATAAACTAGCAGTCGTGTATGTGAGGCGAGTGTCGATGTTCTTCCCACACGCGGACAACAAGAAGCAGAGGCAGGGCTAGATGTTAGCACATAGAGGGATCGGGGACAGCCCACGGGACAGAGGTAGAGGCCATGACACAAACTTGGATGCTTATCACCGAGACATGGAGAGAGAGACTGTGTGAGAGACAGAAGCCGCCTGCCGATGGCCACACCCTAGAATATCTGCTGATCCCCTACCAAAACCTGTCCATTTTACAGGGGTTGTCTATAAAAATTCCCTGGGGGGAGGGGGCCCCCCATCTGGGCTTTGGCATTTTCCTCCTCTGTCCCCAGCTGACCGACTACTCTTTGGATCTTTATTTTAACGTCACCATTTTTCAGTTTAAATACAAATAGGGTGTTCAAATACAAATAGTTTATATACAAAATATGGGGTGGTAGTAAATAGAAAGTGTACATTTTAATAGAAGGGTAGGATCTTATAAGGTATCGGCTCTAAATAATTGGAAGATATGTGACATATACTAAAAGTGTCATACAGTTTAAAATATACTATATATATATATATATTTTAAAAATAAGGCTTATTTTGGATTTAAATATGATTATTTATTTACCGATATTTCGATGGATCAATCTTCCATCTTTTACGAGGTTACATATATATATATGTAAAACTTTGATAATGTTAGACCTTACTGTTGTTTTAGATCAATTCGGAGAACGGGCTAATGTTTTTATAGTGAATAATAATAATAATGTAAATAAAGCACACATAAAAAGGATGGAAATCGTAATAATCGTTTTATCGTAATGATGTGAGATGTTATCAAAGTGGAAACATCAGACATTCAGGGATAATTTCTTTTTAAATCTTTATTTCATAAGTCTCTAATATTCGGGCATGAAAACCCTTCCACGGGAGAAAACCATCTTCTAGCCCTATTGGCGATTTATAGTAGAGTGTTTATCCTGTACCCGGAACTAGAGAAATTAAATAAATGGTTTTCAAAATAAACTTATCCCCGTAATCCTTATATCCCCATCTTGATATTAGAAACAAGTGTTTATTATATTCAACTATATGAGAAGTCTTCTTCTTCTTTCTTATCTCCACTCAATCATATCAGGGTATCAAGCCTGTAGGGCTTGCGATTTTTGATGGTGTCTGCCGGAGATGAGTAGAGCTCATCAGAAGAGATTTGACATCCATAACGATTGGGTGAAGTAGAATACGTCTACCTTTGTCATTAAGACTGGAAGCACTACTCAGTGGCAGGCCGACTTAGCTCCAATATAAAATGGTCGCCTATGACATGAAGAACAGACGCCATGTGCAGCCGCTTCTAACATGGAGTACAGACATCCTGTATCCATGGATCAGGAGCCCGTACAGGGTACTATCAGCCGGGCCAGCTAAGCCAAATTTTAAGCGAGCTTGCTACTGCTCCCCCTCCTCTTTTTTCATTCGGGTTTGGGACAGGCAAAGGCAGAGTTTGTTGTTTAAATAAATGTAAATTGTTCTTTGTAATCTTACTTATGAATTTCTCTTGAAGTGAAAAGAATACCACGATATATTTATACAAATATTGTTAAAACATGACTTAAAACTAATTTAATAAGTTTAATACTGCAATATTGAAGTATACAATTCTATGATGAACATTAAACAATTTAGGTAATTGGATCACAGATCTAGCAATGATGGAAGCAACTAGCAACCCTGGAAGATTGTTGAGACGCTAAGTGCACATTGACATAAGTGGCCATATTTCTCCCTATTACGTCATCCCAGCCTACTCCATGTTCTCGATGATGTCATTAATATATAACTCTCCCTTTTTAGAAGATAAATTGCTCTTTTGGAACCTTAGAAAGGGGATCTTGATCCACCTCTTTCTATATAGGCTAAAGTGATGTTTATATAGGCCTTTTATTCTATTCTTCAACAAAATTCTTTATGAATATTTTAGAGAAACTTGATTATCCCTATATACAAGTATATTATGATGCATTAGCGCGCCATCTGTTATCAAAATTCGAAGCTGGGAAGGTTCACCACTGATGAGCCAGGCCCATTAATTTTTTATATGAATAAAAGGGCATATCTAAAACTCTTAAATGAACATTTAAGTTTGCAATCTGCCATGTAAAATGCTCATTTGAGCGGAATAGATATGCCTTTTTATTTTAATAGCAACACTTGACTTTTTTTTTATTTAATTTTTTTTTAAACACACACTTTATATTCAAATACGACCTCTGAAGAATTGCCGTTGCATAAAACAATAAAGATTACTTTGTCCGATATTTGTATATTGTATATTGTTTGAAAACATTCCTTGACAAGCGACCTTGATTGTGAGAACTGTTATATATAAAAATGTTTTCCCACTATGTACTAAGTGTCAACCTGCAACCCCAAAACACATTATTGACTGTATTGACTCATCCATTGATGAGCTCTACTCTTCCCCGGCAGACACCATCGAAAGTCTCAAGCTTTACAAGCTTGATACCTTAATATGATTGAGTGGAGATAAGAAAGGAGAAGATATATAAAAATGAATATTATAATATACATAATAAATCTTCATGTTACATTATTTAATTGAGATTTATTTACATAAATAAAGGCATTAGTCCTTCTAAATTGACTCTATTGAACCTATGTCGTAGCCATTTAAAAAATATAAAACTAGATTGACGGATAAAATTGCTGATTTCTATTTTTTTGCTTCTTACCTTTTTCTCTGTTCTACCTTCCCTTATATACTGCGAGTTAAATGTTTCTTATTTTTCCATCCAGAGTACGCATTCCTGAAGTTTGACACTTAAATCTGGGACGTCCTATATTTGATAATTATCATTGTGTGTGAACTACTCAGCCCACACGAGACTGTTGAGTTGTGTGCGTGATGTGGAAAATCAATCTTGTTCGATCCTACCTAACGATCACTTTGGATCATCTCAACTTTGGACAATTATGGACTTATTATGAACCTATGAGAGAATGCTCTCTATTCATTAAAGAATTAAATTAATTATATATCAATACAAAATTTTGAATTTTCTTTCTCAAACTAATCTAACGTTCAAGAAATTATTTTCTGAGAGATGTAACAAGCTTCATTACTCCTAATAAATACACTACTTTGTTCTTCACAGGCAAAGGACCCTTTTTAAGTTTTCTCTTTGACTTGAGAGTTATAAATGATCCAACATGTGAATGCTGTCTAGATGTTGAAACACCATCTTTTGTTGGCTTGCCCTCTGACTAACCAAATTGTACTTGCTTACTTTGACATAATGCCAAATCATCTTTCTGTATATACTCAATCTTATGAAAACTTTGGCAAGTTCAGAGCAATTTGTACACAGATTTATAAATCACTACTAATTAATCGTGTAAATAATTAAATATATATATGTAAATAATTCTAATATAGCACAATAGTCTGATAGACTTCGTGCTTCTGTAATAATAAAATAAAATGCTATTCATTTGCCAAGAAATGGCATATCTCTCTTATAGTAAATCTATTTTATGAATGCATATATTAAAAAAAGAGAAGAGATGGACTTTTAAAACCTGTATAAAATTCTACCACACATTTTAACAATGTATTCTCTCTTTCGAACATTCGACTTATATCTCGTTGGATGGTATTAAAGCTTAGTTCTTCTCCTATATACTGATGAGGATTTTAACCAGTAAGTATAGAATACAGATAGATATTTGTTCGTAGTTGTCATTCCTTGTCGCATTATATCAAGTTAGTTTTGGCTAATGAAAGCTCTTATGTAAAGCCATTGTATAAAATCAGACATTTGTTCATATTTACCATCCCTGGTGGCAATATATAAAGTAATTCTCGGCTAGTTAGGGTTTAACATGAAGCCATGGTATAAATGTAGATATTTGTTCGTATTTCCCATCCCTGGTGGCATTATACCAACTCATTCTTGGCTAAGGAGGGCCATAACGTGAAGCCATGGTATAAATGTAGATATCTGTTCGTATTTCCCATTCCTGGTGGCATTATATCAAGTCATTCTCGGCTAGTGAGGGTCATAACATAAAGCCATGGTATAAATGTTGATAACTGTTCGTATTTTCCATTCCTAGTGGCATTTTATCAACTCATTCTTGGCTAAGGAGGGCCATAACATAAAGCCATGGTATACATGCTTGGCGAAATCGCTGGGAAGGTTCACTACTGATAAGCCAAGCCTTTCTAATTATTTTTCATATTTAGTTCAATAATTGCATAAATTTGTCTATAATTTGAAAATTCAATAGCCTTTAATAGCCTTTATATAAACACACAAAATTGAATAAATAAAAATTTAAAATACTGATTTAATAAATAATTTATATTTGTCATCAAACTTCTTGTAATCAGTATCTTTTAAAGAAAAAGTCTCGGCAAAGTCAACACTTGAAAGCTCGATCTAAAAACTAAAATCATTTTTAATTAAACATAAAATTTATGATTTTCTTTCAAACCTGAAAGGTTCAGGTTCCTAATATATATGTATTATTTTTTCTATTTTTATTTCGATTACTTTTTTTTGTATAATATGTTTATAACTGTTTCTGTTTTTAAAAAAATGTAAATCGACGCAAATATCCCTAGCCGGGATATCGCGTTTGTGTGTTAAAATAAATAAATAAATAAATTATTAATTAAACTGAGAAAAAGTAAAATAGAAATATGAATTACAATGTCCTCCCATAATATAAACTTTGCTAGCTTGAGTACTAACTCTTTTTCAGACCCGAGGAAGAGATAACGTATTAAAGTTACCCGTAATATTATAATAAGGATGCGCATTACAAATATTCCATTTATTTCACTATTTGTCTATTTGAAAATATATTTAGAGAAGTGACTAAATGTGAAACTTATTTTTGCTTTTTAAACAATCTTATTACAGAGAATTCTTTACCTAATATAATTATATTGGAATATGTCTTTTCGGAAAATTAAAAATAAGCTCTAATTAAATAAAGGGTATTTTATAATTTTTCTCCCTGCAGAATAATGACAAAATTAATTCCAAAATACAATTTAGCCAGAAAATGTAATTATGACCAAATTTTAGTTTTCCCGCCAAATTTAATTGACCTACTGAAAGGGTCTTCTGCTATAATTAGGATGACGTTGTTAAGGGCTTTTGTAGAATTATCGTTTGAAACAATACTAATGAAATTATACAATTTTGTTTTTCCATTTTTTTATTTTTCTCCTAATGTTTTTCCATAAAGCTTTGAAAATATAAATAGTTTTCATTCATTATTTGTATCAATAACTATATATACATATTGTTTCTATTCATATGTGTTGGAAAAAAATAGAATATTCGTAGAATATAAATAAGATTGATAATTACAATGATCATTTATTTTACTTAAAGATATTTATAAACAATAAGGACAAGAGAATAAATTAATTGAACTTAATAAAATTATATACCCACTAGCAGCTGACGCCTATCAGCGCATGTCATATCCAAGAATCGCTAGCCAACACACCAATCGATCCAACAAAGTTGCGATAAGCAGATATGCAAATTCGCATAGACAGCATTACAACAATTTAGAAATTAGAAACAGAATATTACATCGCTGAAATATACTAGAAATGCCACTTTTAACGAAATGTAAATATATGAATAAAGAATTTAAATATACTCACCTTCGGGGATATAGAATGAATAAACGTATATTGATTTCGACATGGAACTCTGTCGGATATAGGATGATGTTTTTTGGTTTGAACACAGAATTTTCGGGTTGGGTTCTTTATTGTCAAGAATCAGGTAAGCTTCTATATTGTTGAAAATCAGGTAGTTTTTTTTTATTGTCGAAAATCGGGAAAGCTTCTTTGTTGTAGAAAATCGGGAAGGCTTCTTTATTGTAGAAAATCGAGTAGGCTTCTTTATTGTTGAGAATCGAGTAGGCTTCTTTATTGTAGAAAATCGGGTAGACTTCTTTATTGCCGAAAATCAGGTAGGTTTCTTTATTGTCGAAAATCGGGAAAGGCTTCTTTGTTGTAGAAAATCGGGGAGGCTTCTTTATTGTAGAAAATCGAGTAGGCTTCTTTATTGTAGAAATTCAGGTAGGTTTCTTAATATTTGAAAATCGGGTAGGCTTCTTTATTGTAGAAAATCGGGTAGGCTTCTTTATTGTAGAAAATCGGGTAGGTTTCTTTATTGTTGAGAATCGAGTAGGCTTCTTTATTGTCGAAAATCAGCTAGGCTTCTTTATTGTCGGAAATCGGGTAGGCTTCTTTATTGTAGAAATTCGAGTAGTCTTCTTTATTGTTGAAAATCAGGTAGGCTTCTATATTGTTGAAAATCAGGTAGGCTTCTATATTGTTGAAAATCAGGTAGGCTTCTTTATTGTCGAAAATCGGGTAGGCTTCTTTATTGTCGAAAATCGAGTAGGCTTCTTTATTGTCGAAAATCGAGTAGGCTTCTTTATTGTCAAAAATCGAGTAGGCTTCTTTATTGTTGAAAATCGGGTAGGCCTCTTTTTTGTTGAAAATCAGGTAGGCTTCTTTATTGTAGAAAATCGGGTAGGCTTCTTTATTGTGGAAAATAGGGCAAGCTTCTTGATTGTCGAAATTCGGGTAGGCTTATTTATTTTCGAAATTCAGCCAGGCTTCTTTATTGTCGAAAATCGAGTAGGCTTCTTCATTGTTGAAAATCAGGTAGGCTTCTTCATTGTTGAGAATCAGGTAGGCTTCTTTATTGTAGAAAATCGGGTAGGCTTCTTTATTGTAGAAAATAGGCCAGGCTTCTTGATTGTCGAAATTCGGGTAGGCCTCTTTATTGTAGAAAATCGGGTAGGCTTCTTGATTGTCGAAATTCGGGTAGGCCTCTTTATTGTAGAAAATCGGGTAGGCTTCTTGATTTTGAAAGGGAAATGTAGGATATGATGATAGATTAATTTGATTTTGAATGTTTCAAATATCCTAGATCCAATTGTTATAAAATATTCCTTACGGTAGATTTCATAGATGGAACCTATTCACGTACCTTTCTCGAATGTCTTGAAACAACTATCTAATTGATTCTGCAGAAAACTTAAGTTGTCATTTGAATAAAAGCCTTATTAAATTCATCTTGAGGTATTTATATCAAAATTTGGATTCGATGAGATTATGAAGGTAATAATAATTTTTCATATCTCTCTCTCTCTCGAATTCTTTTAGCATCTTGAGATTCCTATACGTCTTTGAAAACATCCAGTGTTCTTTTAATGTTCTTCTTTATTTATTTGATATATTCACGCCAGCCGAAAAATAATTCACTTTTTAAATTTGTTAACATCTTAAAAAAGAAAGACCTGTTATCTTCAATTTCAATTATAATTTCTCCAACCAACGCTTTTCTTCTAGATCTTATTTTTAGAGAGAGAGAGAGAGAACGATATAATATTGTTAAATATTCTAATTTTTGGAGAAATTTTCAAATTAAAATATAAAAGATGATATTTTGACAAAAAGATGGCCATTGTAAATACATTTACTTGAAGATATTAAAGAAATATTTCTTATCACTAAACAATATTCTCAATTGTTGAACAATTTGTAGAAATATTTCGATATATTTTTAATAAAAGTTATTTTATAAATGTTTATTGCTCCTTTTAAGATCATATTATTTATACACAGACCTTTTGATATATAATAAATATGGGTTGGCGAAATATCAGAAAACATGCTAAGTCAACGTTTAGTTGATTTCTGTTCCACCAGATGGCGCTCTGCCATTATATTCGAATATATTTCAAGATAAAAATAATGTTGCGGATATATATTGATTTTAGTTTAAAAGATAAAATTGTATGTAATCATATTATATATATTTAGAATGGCTACTATTTAGAAGAATATTCAATTTCCTTATTCCATTTTAAATATTCGAATTCATTATTAAACTTTATCAATTGGAATCTTAAATTTTAAAATAATCCATGCTTTAGAATAATTCATAAAATACCAGTAATTAAATATTTAAATGAAAACAATTCTCACGCACACATAAAATATTATACATGGAGAGATTTTACAAACAATAAATAAATATAAAAGTTTATAAGAATTTATATTTGTGAAAATACGTAAATTTAAAAATAATAACTTTAAATTTAGATATATTTATAGATCATTTATAAAATATTGTGAAAAATATATAATATTTATAAAATAAATTTGAAAACACATAAAAAATGCCATTTATTTTACAATCTTTTATACATATATATTAATATCTTATTCTAAATAAATGAAAAATAGCACAAAATTGGCATAAATAAATAAAATCTAGAACAATATCTAGAACGATACCTCAAATAGCAAGATATATATGATTGGAGAGATCTTCAAATTTATGAGAATCTTTGAAGAAAATAGTAGAGAAAGATATGTTATAAATGTGATACTTGAAAAGGTCGACTTTCCTTTTTATTTTCCCTCATCAATTCTGATAGAAAAAATAAAATATATAAATCGAAATGGAAGAAGCGTAATGGTAAAAATTTAAAATACCATTTCAAAAAGAAAATCAGAAAAATCTCGCTTTTTTATTTTTCTGAAATGAGGTAATTTCGAAAAAGCTCATAAATTGAGGAAATGATGGCCAATATTTGTTATATGTGCAATTTTAATGCAGGCGTTATCTTTAAAAAAATTCTAAAACTGTATCGTTTGAAAGTAACATTTGAATATTTTCTTCTAAATATTATCTCTGCTTATATTTATATAATGTGTATTTCAGAGATATTTTAAATATAAAGAAGCATTTATATTTATGAAACATATTTAATATTTATTTTAAATATAATTATAAATATATTAATAGGGGCAAATTAATCTTTTATTTTTATAGTATTTCAATCTTTAAAATATATTTTCAAGGTTTAATTAAAATATATCAGGTTTTTACATTTTTATTGATAAGTATCATTTCAATCAAGGAAATTTATTTTAGTTATTTCTCTATTTATGTGAATGAGAATTTAATTATGGCATTATAAGAGTTCAAAATTATATATGATTTAATTTATATTGATAATAGAATTTAAATTTTGGATTTTTAAAAAACAAAATCATAAATCTATTAAACCATGTTTCATATAATATTTAATTTTTGAAACAAAATGATATCGCGATTTTAAAATTAATTAAATGTTATATATATATATATATATATTTTTTTTTACTATACTCATTTTATATTTTTACATTTGAAAATAATTATAATAAAAAAATTTAGATACTTCAATTAAACTCTTTTTAAATGTATTATCAGTTCATTATATTATATATATTTAAAAAATAATTTTGCATATGTATAAATGTGTAAATTTCTTTTTCACGAATTTAGAAAAAAGTTTTTAAAAAGTGCTTAGTTTAGATGTGTGTTTTTAAATGTTATTTTTTTACTCAATTCTATTCTAAATAAATAATTTAATTTGTGTCTAAAATATTTTTTATAAATTTCGAACATATTTTGTGTTTAATTAAATTTTAATCTCATTTAGACACTTTAATTAACATTAATTACTGCTTCGCTTTTTAAATATATCAATCTTGTTTTTATAAAATAGAGAGAGAAAAAGAATTAACTCAGGTGTTCCATATCACCAACTACCAGGGTTTATAAGTTCTAAGTGTAGTCATTGGAAACAGCTTTGCTGCGGTTAACAAGGGTAACAGGTAATTCCAAGCAAAATCTGGAAATATGAACAGGAACGAAGTCCTTTATTCCAACAAGTAGAAGCATTCATAAATTGTGATATAGGAAAACTGAACTATTGAAAGATGATCCATTCTTTTTGGTTCTTGGTGGTAGTGAGGACATGTTGGATCATTGTAATGCCAGAGCATCATATCTGACAGAATGAAATAATGGTCAGTAAGTATGATAATTATGATGCACTAGCGCGCCATCTTTTAAGAAATATCGAAGCTATTTTAGGCGCGTAAGATTCTTTTTGAAATAAAACAATTTCTACTGCCCTTACTGCAATGGAAAAATTAATAGGAGGGCCTGGCTCTTCAGTGGTGAACCCTCCCAGCAATTTCTCCAGTTTAATCTACCATACCGCTGTTATATTGCATTTTACGATCTTATTTTTATAGTGATACTGATGCTTGACTCTTGGAATGAGTATTTTAGAAGAACTATAGACATAAGCTTTGAGGACAGTAGAATTACATACAATTATAAATATATAATATGCTTCGAGCAATCGCTCTTCCGCAAATATCAAATTGTGTATTTTATAGTCTTATATTGAGTCTATTATTTTGGTGATCTTTCCAAAACGGATCTTTGATAGGAAGGTACTGAGTAGACTATGAATGGAAGCGGAATTCTCTTTAATATCAAATTTGTGTGTGGGTATAGTGATCCTGGGTATAAAACTCAAACGCGGTGGGTTTCAACCGCTACGACCCGGGATCGAATCCACCGCTTCGGGCACTTTTTTCTAATTAAAAAATGCTCCAATGGCCCCCGATTCTTGCCAAAGTCCAACCCCACCAGCGAATACAAGTAACCAAAACGAAGCTCTAGCATATTTGTAAGTACAAAAGTCGAACTGCTTTTCACATGTATAGATATGTGGTGCAATTACAGTAAAAGTAGTCTCTAATTACCTACCATGATTATCATTGCTTGTACCACGTGTACTAGGGATAATAATAATAAAAGAAACTTCAGACTTGGTATTCGATGCAGATAGAGAGAAGCGACTGCAAGCCAGACTTTGTAATAGAATGATATATATACAGTTACGAGCGTCATTCCTCATCTCCTAATCAATCAGTCAGTTTTCATCTCTGTCACCGTTTGCTTTTTTTTTTAATGGCGCCCTCCTATTGGTTGGCTACGGTCACGCCACCTTTGCCCCCCCCCCACTCGCTATTTCGTCTTTGTAACTATTGTGTTGGAGCGGGTCGCTCCCTAAATAAATGCATAAATTAGTTAATACCCAAATGGAATCCTCTCGTTCTTTTTCCCAGTAAGAGACGCCTACGGAAGCCAACAGTACGTAGACAGATAAAGCACATAGGCTATAGTTATTAACTAACATATGCATTTATATAAGGCGCCAATTTATAATTGTAACAAATAGTATTTGAATCAAAACATTCAATCGGGTAAAACACGGGCGTTGCCCGGGTCATTCGGCTAGTGGTATATATAGGAGGGAACCAAATTAGAAGCTACCACGGGTTTCGCAATCCGTTCATTTCCTGAAACCTCATCGTGGCCTCATCACAGAAAAAAAAAACTTTAATTTAGGATTCAATCTAAGACAAAAATATCTCCACTAGTAGAAATGATTATGCAAGATCGTTATTTAAATAAAAGTGGGATATGATGAAAATATTTAAATATTGTGTGTCAAAAATTATTTACACTATTCATTAATTAATATGTTTTTAAATTTGTATCTTTTAATTGATATATTTTTCGCAGTAATTGGGTGAAAATGAAGTTTATTGAAAGAATCTAGCTCATCAATGGTGAACCCTCTTCGTAGATTTGATAGTTTAATCTATTGTATTGAGCTCTTCAATTTATATATTTCTCACCACTTTCAGAGTAATTATTTGTATTTGAATAAGCTATATACGCAAGCTTTGAAGATAGTAAAATATATTTATAAAATATACATCGAACTTTGTTCTTACGCATACAATTCACAAATAAACCAGTAAGCAACTTCCTTATATAGATATTTATTTTTTAAACAATTCTATAGGCACTGTTAAAAGACAATTAATATACACTTTTTTTACTTATCCTTTTATTAGTCTAAATTAGACAAGATCTTGGAGTTCGTGCTCATAAAGATGTTCAATAACTCTTCTTAGTTCTCTGTACAGGGATATTTTGTCCTTTCCAATACAATTTAGTATATGTTGGGGAGTTGCCTCTTCGTTTTTTACCTAGTGCACATGGAGAAGCTTTTCTGTTATGCACGACTCCATATAGGTTATATGCCAGTTACGGTATTAATATTGTTGCGCCAAGTTGCAGCTTTTCAGGGTCGTCGACCTTGGATTTTTCCTTCTTGGTGTTATACACGTTTCCCGAGCGGGTTTCCATATTCAAAGCAAATAAATAAAAGTAACAGTAAATAAATAAAAGTAAATAAAAATAAATTACCTTCCAACGTTATTGTGTTTATTTATTCGTGGTCTTCCTCGTAGGTCGTGATCCGCCGTCTTCGTCTAGGTCCTCCCTCCCTCCCTCCAATAACCAATCAAGATATATGTACAATAACAATATTACAAAAGGAATGAAACTATAAAAAGTATTGATGGTAATCTCTCTAAATTTTCTGTTTTAAATAAATATTAAATATCATAGAATATTTTGAATAAATGTAAGCCGCATTAAAATTGATGTAACAATATACACTGATTTAAGATATTAATGGTAAACTATGAATATGAAGATATTGTAATATTCTCGTAGATAAAAGATACATATTGTCGACAGTGAATACCTTTGTAATCAAACCTCTGCTCCACAAGCTATATACTACATTATAAACTAATATATTCGGTAAATTATTATCAAAACTTGGAAGAAAATGTTATTTTGAGTTTTACTAGGGTGTAAATACTGTAATTTTGTATAAACTAGGTAATTAGATATCATATTTTATAGATATAAAATACATAAATGGAGATTATATATATATTTTTACAATTATAATTATTTTATTTCCAAAGCGCTATGTCCCGCAAGGGATACTTGCGCTAAACAAGGAGAAAGGTTTATTTACATAAGGTATTTACATTATTCAACGCATGAAAAAATTAGATATTCAGATTTTGTAGAAAGTTTAGAATGTATTTACAAAATGAATTGAACTTTAAATATGATTTTTTTATCGGAAATCAAATCGTTAAGTTCACAAACAACTAGTTCATTCTTCATTCTATAATCTTGATATGCTGGGCAATCGTTCAGTAGATGGATGCTTAAATAAAAAAAACTATATTTATGATAATATAAATTTAAATATATTTAAAAAAAAATTAAGTAAATATTAGATAGTCGATAATTTATTATTATATTTCATTTTCGACTATATACAAACAAAATTCTTGTGAAATCAAATCATTAAAATATATAAGTACATCTTCATATATATTGGAACCATGTTTTAATTGTAATTTTATTGTTGTAAGATTTAGGTACTTACAGCTTGTAGGAAGGCATGAGGACGTTGAGGATTATATGATAATAATCTTTATTATCCATTTAGCAAGAAAGACAAAGTTATGGTAGCGAACAGTTATTGTAATATATAGAGAAGAAGGTAAACAAACAGTTGTGATGATGATAGGTCCAGTGTGGCGCTAGCTGTCGTAGCATTCAGTTATCCAACAAATCCCCGGCATGAATGTGGAGACATCACGAGGTTGTAGCGTAACTTCTCAAATGTCGGCCTTGGTAGCGGCTTGGTCAGAATGTCCGCCTTCATGTCGCCAGTTGGGCAGTAGACCATTTTTATCACTGTCTTCTTCTGAAGATCCTTCAGGTGATGGATCTTGGTTGCGATGTGCTTGGTTCTAGAAGACACTTTTTCGGATGAACATATCTTGAGACATGATTGATTGTCTTGGTGGAAGTAGATTGGAGCTTTCTGTTCCAGTTCGAGATCCTTTAGCAAGTCGAGAAGCCATAACAGTTCTTGTGAGGCTTCAGCTGCGGAGATAAGTTCCGCTTCGGTGGATGAGAGAGATACGCAACCTTGTTTCCCAGTCATCCATGAGATGGGGTTTGAACCCAGTAGGAACAAGTTTCCGCTTAGTGATTTTCTGTCGGTGTTGTCGCTTGCCCATGTGGCATCGCTGTATGCTTCCAGCGTGGGAGGTTTTTGGTTAGATATGCGTAGCTCGAGTTCTTTAGTAGTTTTTAGATATCTTACGATTCTTTTTGCTGCATTCCAGTCACAATTTCTAGGATTCTGGTTTCTGCTGCTAAGTATGCAGACTGGAGCTGCGATATCTGGTCTGGATACTACGCTTAGGTACAATAGTGAGCCTATCAGTTGTTGGTATTGGACGTTGTTTGGTAGAAGTTTTTCATCAGATATACCGGGATATCCGCTTTCCATGGGAGTGAAAGTAGGTTTCGCTTCTTGGAGATTGTACCTTTCAACTAATTCTTGGATTTTATTCTTTTGGCTCAGAAGGAGTTCACCTTCTCTGTTCCTTGAGATTTCTATACCAATGAATTGAGTGGGATCTCCAAGGTTCTTTATTTCGAATTCTTTTTCGAGAGTTTTTACAGTGTTTTGGATGATTATCTCGGAATCGCTTGCGAGGAGCATGTCATCCACATATAGAATCAAGTAGATGGAATGGTTTTCTTCATTCTTGGTGAATAGGCATGGGTCTACAATGCTCTGTTTGAAGTTATTTTTAATTAGAGTGCTTGCAATTTTTGTGTTCCAAGATCTTCCAGCTTGTTTTAGACCGTAAATTGCCTTCTTTAGTTTGCAGACTTTGTTTGTTTGTTTTGTATGGAGTCCTTCTGGGAGTTCCATGTAGAGTTCTTTATCTAGGTCGCCGTGTAGGAACGCTGTCTTCACATCGAGGTGGATCACTTGCATCCCTTTGTAGACTGATGCAGCTAGGAAGGCTCTAATTGTAGAATGCTTCACAATTGGTGCAAAGGTTTCTTCGTAGTCTCGGCCAAATTTCTGATTGAACCCTTTTGCTACGAGTCTGGCTTTGTACCGCTCTATTTCTCCTTTGGAATTGAGTTTTTGTTTATAGGTCCATTTACATCCTATGATCTTTTTGTCCTTAGGTAGAGGCGTTAGTTCCCATACATTGTTCTTCTCAAGAGAATTTAGTTCTTCGTTCATTGCTTGTAGCCATTTTTCTCTTTCTATTTTTGGTAATTGTAGGACTTCCGAGTAGTTGGTGGGTGTCTGAATGTCTTGAGCTTCAGTTTTGTACAGCATGTAGTCATTTCTTATGGGAGGTATTCCCTTTGTTGGTCTCGTGGATCTTCTTTGTGTGACCACTTGTGTTCCTGAGCTTGTACTGGGTTGAGTGTAATCCTCGGTTTCTGAGTCCTCAAGGTTTTCGGATTGTGTTCCTGGTTCCTGACTTTCCTCTTCATTTCCAATATGATTGGAGGAAGTTAGATCTGTACTTAGTACTTGTGGTGAAGTTGTTTTTGTGGAAGCGAGGTGAAACCCATTTTCTTTTTCTATAAATTTTACGGATCTGCTGATTGTGATGTTGTCTGTATCGTGCAGGATTCTGTATCCTTTGCTTCGATCATCGTATCCAAGAAAGATCCCTTCGATAACTTTGCTATCCAACTTGTTTCTTTTTATCTTGGGAATATAGGCGAAGGCTTTACATCCGAATCTTTTTAGATGCTTCAGACTGGGCTTCCTGTTGGTCCATAGTTCAAATGGAGTCTTGTCTGTAGCTTTCGAGGGTATTCGGTTGTGTAGGTAATTAGCTGTGGTAACCGCTTCCGCCCATAGAGATTGTGGGAGTCCTGAGTCAAACAGCATGCATCTTGTCATCTCCATTAGTGATCGATTTTTCCTTTCGGCTACTCCGTTCTGGGCTGGTGAGTAGGGGACTGTTAGCTGATGTTTGATTCCGCTTTGGTTCAGGAAATCTTCGACTTGTCGGTTTACGTACTCACGACCGTTGTCTGTCCGTATGGTTTGGATATTTTTTCCAAATTCCGTGTGTGCTGAGATGACGTAGTCTTTTATTTTTTCATAGACTTCGTCTTTTCCTTTCAGGAGGTAGACCTTCGTGTATCTGCTGTAGTCATCAGTGAAGGTGATGAAGTATCTCTTACCGCTGAGAGAGTTAGTTGGTAATGGACCGCAGATATCACTGTGGACGAGTTGAAGCGTTTCAGTTGCTCTGTACTCTGTCTTCTTTGGAAATGGGGTTTCGGTGAGTTTTCCTTGAATGCACTGAACGCAGTCTGTGCTGTGCGAACAGTTATTTAGACTTAGTCCTCTTGCTAGGTTCTCATTTCGAATCTTCTTAATTGATTCTATATTTCTGTGTCCTAGTCTGTCGTGCCAGAGCATGAGGCAATTTTTGTTCTTGCAGTGGTTTTGTTTTGCAACATTTGCTTTGAATGTGCGAGTTTGGGGGTTGTCATCCAGGTGGAGTCGGTACATTCCATTGTCAAGTATACCGTTCGCGAGGGCTGTGTTGTCTCTTTCGATGGTACACCAATCTCTGTTGAACGTCACTTTACATCCGTTGGAGGTGGCCGCACTCACTGACAGAAGGTTGTCTGTTAGTTCCGGGATGTAGAGAACTTTTGTGAGAAGTAAGGTGTCAGTCTTTCCTTGGGGTGTGATGACTTTGATTTCTCCTTGTCCTATCCCTTTGACCTGCAGCTTATTGCCATTAGCAACCACAACATTTTGTGTTTGTTCTCTGTTAAGTTCAGTGAAGAAGCTTTCATCGTACGCCATATGAGATGTGGCTCCAGAGTCGACGAACCAGTTGTGTACACTTGCTTCTCGTTGAGTGCAATTGAGAGCTTTTGGGTTAGGTCCTTTTGTTGTTCTCTGGTTTGTTGATTGTTCTTGGGTGACACTCGACTGATTTGTGTACTTTGGTACGTTTCCTCTTCTGAAGTTTTCATATTTGTACTCTTTGTTGCTGTTGTTTCGCTTTTGATAGTGCCAACATTCTTCTTTGGAGTGGTTTGGTTTGTGGCAGAAAGAACAGGATTTCTTCTCTTTTTCTCTTCTTTGGCTTGAAGCTCCGTGGAGGCTTTTTAAGGCTTTTGATGCGGTGCTTTCGTCTTTCGAGCTTTCTACTCTGCGTGTGTGTTCATCAAGGAGTTTGTTCTTGGTAAATTCAAGCGTTAGCTCGTCATCAGGCCTTGATTCCAACATCGTGATGAGATTGGAGTAGCTCTTTGGAAGCGAGCAAAGCAGTATAGCCGTGATGTGAGAGTCCTTTAGTGTTTCGCCAATGGTTCGCAGTTTGTCAACTATTTCCATCATGGTAGTGATGTGCTGTTGCATGTCTTTGTCTTCTTCGAGTTTTAAGCTGTATAGCTTCCTTAGCAAATAAATTTTTCCTGAGAGTGTTTTTCTTTCATAGATATTTTTAAGAGTGTCCCAGGTAGCTTTGGCTGTTAGTAGGTTTTTGACATGCACTATTTGTGAGTCGGCGATGCTTAGATTAATGATAGCTCTAGCTTTTGAGTCTTTCTTTTTCCATTCGATTTTAGGTTCATCTGGAATATTTTCGGTGACAACTTCCCAAAGATCTTCCTTTTGCAAGAGCATTTCAATTTTGAAAGACCATAGTGAGTAGTTATAGCCGTCGAGCTTATTTAGGGTTACATCGTGGCTCGGGAGTGACGCCATTTTTGCTAAGCCTTTTTTCTTTGTCTTAACTCGTTAGTTGAATTTCATGCAATACTCAGTCTCATAATCTAATTGTTGTAAGATTTAGGTACTTACAGCTTGTAGGAAGGCATGAGGACGTTGAGGATTATATGATAATAATCTTTATTATCCATTTAGCAAGAAAGACAAAGTTATGGTAGCGAACAGTTATTGTAATATATAGAGAAGAAAGTAAACAAACAGTTGTGATGATGATAGGTCCAGTGTGGCGCTAGCTGTCGTAGCATTCAGTTATCCAACATTTATATTTAAAAAATGGCAGTTTGAAATTGTTTTTTAGCATGCCGAACTAAATAAAGGGTGTAATAAAGATGGTAAATAAATCTTCTGCTAAAATTGGCAAGAATGATTAGATTTATCATTTAATTGGTTCGTTTGGTGCGTAATGAATTTAGCGTCTGCTTTCAGGAGCAGCTGCAATCATTTAATTGGAACAGACGACTCAATTCGCGAGCAGACGAGGAAAAAAGATCTGTGGTACAGCTGGAATGATGGGCCAGAAGTTCCAGTGGAGCGAACAGGAATTAATGAAGGCAGTACATTGTGTCATTTACTGCCAAAAGACAGATGGCTCTAGAAGAATTATCACGTCGTTGTGGCTTTTTTTCTCAGTATTTTTCTTATGAATGTTTAAAATATTCATTTACCTTTGTATCTCTCCATGTTCTTAATTGTTTTTATAAAGATATTTTCTACTTGGAATATTGTACATGTATTTATTCAACTCTCCATGTTCTTTAATTGTTTTAGAAATATATTTCTA
Source organism: Cordylochernes scorpioides (assembly GCA_030710605.1). NCBI lineage: Eukaryota > Metazoa > Arthropoda > Arachnida > Pseudoscorpiones > Chernetidae > Cordylochernes > Cordylochernes scorpioides. Next base: position 208,602,684 of record CP092863.1, on the reverse strand, counting down.
TACTTGGAATTGTAAATGTATTTATTCAATGAAATAAATATTAGTATTTAACCAATTCACCTAATATTCAATATCTTTTGATATTCTAAAATACTTTTCCTAATTTTACCATAGAATATATCTAAATATTTAAGAAATAATTCATAAATATTGATACGTTGTCTATCTATATACAGTTTTTTATATTCGATATAATATTCTATTTTAAAATATTTGAAAATTTTTTTAAAAATTATTTTAATTCAAAAGGAAATATTTTTGTTTTAATTAGCAATTTAAAAATTGTGTGTAAAGTATTATTTAGGAGTCATTTTGATTCAATGAATTTTAATTATTATTATTTTTTTAAAATCAAATATATAGCCTATTTTTTCAATTTCTTTTAAAATATAGATGATAACTCTTTCGTTTCTTTATTATATTCATTTAAATAAGGTCAAATTAAGGATTTAATTCATGATATTTTGAATAATATAACGAATTATCAGTCGAAATAAATACTGTGATCATTTATATATATACAGTAGAATTCATTTTAAATTATAATCTTAATTTTACACACTAATTTCTTTCATCTATATCATATTTAATCAACCAAATTAAAAATCCAATTTTGCATACAGTTTATTTATTTTTTGTTTCAAGATGTAATTACGTTCTGAATCAATTTTATTTAAGTAAATATAAAATTTAATAAATTTTCATTCCATTAATTTTATAGAATAATATTTATAATTCAAATTAAGGGCATTGAATTATTATTATAAAAATCCAAAAGATAAATATACCCCAATCGTATGCAGATTTAAATTGGCCAATAGGAGCATCGAAAACAACAAAATAATTTCCCAAAAGACAAAGTTAGAGTAAACATTCGTCTAATTATCAGACGAGAGTTTTTGTAAGGCAGACGAAATTGTACTCGCTGTTGCTAGATTGATTCCTACGTTTGTTTTTATAATTTGGTAGGAAAATTTGATTAGAAAACGAATTGATTTTGGATAATAAATTTGATTTTAAAAATAAAATATTTTAAAATTAAATCTTATTTAAGATTTTTAAATGTATAATTTAAGTTTTAATTCTATTCTTTTTTTCACATTATTTAGATGTTGTGAATTTATTCCATTGTTTAATTCTAATTTTCAAAATGGGAATTTGTTTATTAGTCGCTGGGGCCAATAGGAACTGGTCATGCCTCTGTCTAAGGGGTCTTATCGCTATATCTTAGCCATAATCCAGCTGCTAACTAACCTGTAGAGCTTGGTGTTCAGATGAGACCAGAATGAGGATGCCCTGGCCATCTTGGCGTCTGCTAAGGTATGTATCTACAAGTATTACCTCAGCGTGAAATTGAAGACCGACGACATCAAAATATGAAACTACTTTAAGTTTTGTCTATGAGTGTATTTAACATATATATTTATGTTATGTAAAAATATTATTTTATTTAAAATTATATTTCATAGATTCAAATATTCTATTAAGTATACCACCAGATGTCGCGACTTCCCTTTATATAGCCTATTGTTGTTGTTTCCCAATGGCCGGCTCAAACCGTTTGTAAATTATGTATATAAGTTTTTATTATTATTCTGGCGCCTTAAGCCGGGCAGTACTTTTGAAAAAATTATGTTTTTTATATGTTCAATGGGCTCAATTAGAGCTATTTCTAATTATTACTATTTTTATTATTATACTTTCAAGATTTTAACCACGACTGCATTGCCATAGCATAATCCTCAAGATTATCAAAATCAACAGAAATTTAATTTTTTAAAATAATATAAATATATATATATATGTTGTGGAAAACAATAGAAAAAATAAAAAATAAAAAGGTCAGGTGTTGATATTAAAAATAAAAAGGCATATCCTGACCCGCCTAAATCGATGTTTAGTTGATTTCTGTTCCACCAGAAGGCGCTCTGCCTTCTGAAAACCACGTGTGCTCCTGGTCTGGATATGCTTTTTTATTTTTAATATATAAATATATATATGGCAGTGGGTGAAGGTATTTTGATATTTATAATGTCATAAAAAATGGAAAAAGTGGTCTGTCACGTGATGATAAAGACAGCCGATAAATCGACAAGTAGGAATAAGGCTTATATTCACAGTAATTTGAAATTTCGGAAAAAACTTCGTGTAGAAATTCTTGGAAGTAAAAAAGGAAGGCAAACTATTTACATATTTACATATAAAACAAGTGAACAAAAAGTATAACATGTACAATTAAGGGGTTTAATACATACTTTATAAATCAATATATATATCTTATATAAAAAAGAGATTTTCTGTTTGAATTTAGATCATGTTGAGGATTATGCTATGGAGTTATTTGCTGGTTCTCTTTTTAGTACTATATGGTATTGGTGATGCAGTCGTGGCCAGAATCTTGAAAGTAAAATAATAAAATAGTTTTGATAAGAGATTGCTTTAATTGAGCTTTAGGATAAACATAATTTGGCAAAAGTACTGCCTGGCTTAAGGCATAAGAATAAATAAAATATTATTTACATAATTACAGACATGTTTGAGCCGACCAACGGGGAACAACAACAATGAGTTTTTATATGCAAAGCGTGACATCTGGCGGTCGATTTAACAGAATATTTGTATCTATGAAATATATTTTTTGAATAAAATAATATTTTAATATAACATATATATATATTAAAATTGAAGAAGGCATCTCCTGACCACGAGCACATGTGCTTTTTAGATGGCAGAGCGCCATCTAGTGGAGCAAAAATAAACTAAACGTTTATTTGGCTTGCTCCGTGATATTTGGCCAACCCAATTTCTTGATAAATCAAGAAAAGCCATCCACGAACGCGTTTCGCGCTGTTGGCGCTCGTCAGCGTGGAGTAGGCTGTAACCACTGCGACCAAAAATATTTTTTGGTCCCAATGGCTTCCCGAGAAATCAAGAAATGGGTATTTAAGGCCAAATTTGCGTAAAGACGCTTAACACATGAAAAAATCATAGAAAAAAATAAAAGATAAGTGGGTCAGGTGTTGATATTAAAATCTTTTTGGTCGCAGTGGTTACAGCCTACTCCACGCTGACGAGCGCCAACAGCGCGAAACGCGTTCGTGGATGGCTTTTCTTGATTTATCAAGAAATTGGGTTGGCCAAATATCACGGAGCAAGCCAAATAAACGTTTAGTTTATTTTTGCTCCACTAGATGGCGCTCTGCCATCTAAAAAGCACATGTGCTCGTGGTCAGGAGATGCCTTCTTTAATTTTAATATCAACACCTGACCCACTTATCTTTTATTTTTTTCTATGATTTTTTCATATATATATGATAATTTAAACCAATAACCCTATATTATGTAATACGTATAACAAAATTGTCATGTTGTATATAGAACTAATTATAAACTACAACTAATTATACGCATAATTGACGTGTGTCCTTGTATCTCCAGATGTAATGTACTGAGGATGAATAAATAAAATATAATAGATTAAAAGCTAAGTTAAGAGCCAAAGAGAGAATCACAAGTGACTTCTAAAGATAGATTGGACCCCGACAGTCTGTCGTCAGTGTCCGGTGTCCATCGACACGTGCATGACCCAATTCTCTTAGTCAGAGCGGTCGTATAAAAAGGCCGCGTAGCAACAACCAGTTCAGTTCAGTCCCGGAGTCTTCCGGTCAGCGTCATCCCTTATTGTCTCCAGAGACCAACTCATCGACGATGTAAAACAGTAAGAAAACTTCTCGATCTCCATCTTTGCTCTTGGCTCGCTTTTTATCTATTCAAGGAACTTTCTTTCAACTGTGTCTCTTCGTTTTGTGTGTGTGGACATTCCCCAGTTTTCCACTCTGCCTCGACCACGACTGCCTGTACTTTGTGAGAACTGTTAAAGATCCTACAAGGTGCAGAGAGGCACTGGAAAACTCTCCACCCCTGACTGTCCCTCGCGGTTACTACAGGTCTGACCCTCGGTTGCCACAACTTATAGCGAGAGTCGACGAGGTTCTACAACAGGCCAACCAGAACCTCAACGCATTATTACAGCTAGTCGACAGGATCCCTAATCACAGACAGGATCCAACCCAATATTACAGATAAGTCGATTCAACAAATTATTACATATATATATATATATATATGTGTGTGTGACAATTTTTTTTTTTTTTTTTTGACAATTAAACAATATTTATTGTCATCTTAGACAATATTACATCTCACATGAGAGAGAGAGGAAGAGAAGAAAATTATTAAATATATACATAAATGAAACAAATTTACAAGAGGGACAAAGGTAGGAGTCCGCGGCGCTGGAGGGTCCTGGACCAGGCGATGAGCGGGTCCTCCACCGCTTCTCCGAGCCCAACCTGGACAAAGCAGCGATAGATTCGCAACTTTGCCGAGGCCAGGATGGAAAGGGCGTCGTCCTCAAGGCCGGACCCGCCGAAGATCCAAGCCTGCAGGTCAGGGGGCCGCCCTATGATGTTGAAGGCCTCTCTAATTAGAGGCCTGATGGAGGGACAGCACCAGTAACGGTGGCTGAGGGAGCGGTCGATGGACCCGCAGGCAGGACAGGAGGGGCCGACCGAGGCAGGATGGGCCGGATGGGGGAGGGCGTGGAGGGCCAACTTGAGGGCCGCGTCAGCCTCGTGGCCCGAGTAGGCGCAACGCCGCAATGAGGCCCAGTCGATCCTGGATGGTGGATTGATGGTGGGCGTCCATCTCGCCAGGAATCTGGAGATGGGCGTGGCGGCGAGGCGCGGGCGATCCAGGGCCCGTCGGGCTGAGCGGGTCGTGAGGCCGTTGAGGAACGGCGTAGCCGTCCCCCGCAGCACCACGGCCGCAGCTAAGGAGCTAGATGAGGGCGTAGACTCCGCCCCGAAGCCCACGGCGTTCTCGGAGGTCAGCCTCCGGCAGAAGGCGCCCAGGGTCGCGGCGTCAGCCAGGGCCGAGCGCGTTGGGCGGGCGATGAGATTTTCCTCCACGATGAGATCCCGGACTCGGGCTCCGCGCCAGCGGGCAGGGGCCAGGAGGTCGGGAGGGCGGAGGAACCGGCAGCCGCCGATGATGGGGAGGTCCAGCAGCTGAGCCGTGGGGACCGCCCGGTGGTATATATGTGTGTGTGGATATAAATTCAAAATGTACAAATAATTTAAAATAGCATTTAAAGACGAAAATGCAAAATGTGACACATATATATATATTAAAAATGAAGAAAGCATATCCTGACCAGGAACACATGTGCTTTTTAGATGGCAGAGCGCCATCTAGTGGAACAGAAATTAGAAAAACGTTGATTTAGCCTGTTCCCTGATATTTGGCCAACCCAATTTCTTGATAAATCGAAAAAAGCCATCCACGAACGCGTTTCGCGCTGTTGGCGCTCGTCAACGTGGAGCGGCTGTACCACTGCGACCAAAACTATTTTAGGTCCCAGAGGCTTCTTGAGAAACCAAGAAATGTGTATTTAAAGCCAAATATTCGTAAATACGCTTAAAATATGTGAAAAGAAATAATAGAAAAAAATAAAATGGTCAGGTGTTGATATTTAAAACAAAGAATGCATATCCTGACCAGGAGCATATGTGCATATATATATTTGCGGAAAAGCGATTGCTCGAAGCATATTATATATTTATAATTGTATGTATTCCTGCTGTCCTAAAAGCTTATGTCCATAGTTCCTCTAAAATACCCATTCCAAGAGTCTAGCAACAGTATCATTATAAAAGGAAGTTCCAAAAATGCAATATAACAGCGGTATGGTAGATTAAACAGGCGAAACCGCTGGGAGGGTTCATCACTGATGAGCCAGGCCCTTTAATTTTTCCATTGCAGTAAGGGCAGTAGAAATTGTTTAATTTCAAAAAGAATCTTACACGTTTAAAATAGTTTCGAATTTAGATATATATATATATCAATTACACCCCTCAAATAGGAAACTACCCCCCATCAAACCACGAGCAAACCACATTATCCCATATAAAATCGAAGTAGAATATCCCTCTTAAACTTTCTATACATGGTAATAGCCTTCTTCCAGGATTTCTAAACGGTTTTTATTGACTTTAATAAAAAATCAGAGAAAAAGCCTCTCTCTCTCTCTCCCTCTATTCAAATAAAACTTTATCCTGGAATTTAATTTCCTTAAACCGAATTTAACTTTCTAACTTTATTTGTTAAGACTCAGTTAAATAGGAATATATTTCAGTTTTCCTTTATTTTCTTTACCTATATATATATGTGATAAGATATATACAGTGTTGTGAGATGATATAAGAAATATTATTCCTCTATGAATTCAAAAAGTTGAAGAAAAAAACTTAGAGAAAGCACATTTAATTTTGTAGAAATGGTAAAGTATTTTTTTGAGTGTGTGCCAAATTCTTTTACTCGAATAATGTATATATTATTTATATCTTTTTTTTACTTATAAAATATTTATTATTTTCAATATTTTTCACAAATATATATTTTATTTATAGAATTTTTATGATAATCATCAAATTATTTGTGTGGAATGGATCTTTAGTAGGAATCATTTGTTTGTTGTTAAATTTCTTATAGAGAGAATACATATCGTTGTGTATTAACCAATTTCAACTTATCTTTTGTTAACTAAACGTTTCAGTGGTTTACTGCCATTTATTATCAAGGGAAGATTGTGAATATGGTAATCAAATGCTATTATTAATAAATTATTAACTTAATTACAATATTCAGTTTGAATATTGATTTTATTTGTATTATTTCGAATTATTCTTCCTCGTTTTTCTGATTAAAGAAAGGAGTATTTCCCTAAAAGCTCGCAAAGGTTATAATAACGATATTATTGTAAGATCTGATGATTCAATTTGGTTTGTATCGCTTCCAAATTCAATTTGTGATATCGAAAAATTGATTTATTTTCTTAATTTTTGATAGCATTTCTCCACTCACTATATACAGGGTGTACCAGGTAAATTGGGAATTTCAACAATGGTATTTTAACTGAACTTTTTTGCAAGTAAAAATTAAAATATCCGAATGAAATTTGACAAAGTAGTAGATAAAAGGATATAGTTTTTATTTATTCAATGTAGTTTCCATTATTAGCTACAACAGTCTCGAGGCGAGTGCGGAATGAAGCACAGGCCTTGGCGACGATGACCCTGTCCATTTGGGTCATCACCGTGTGAACTGCTTTCTTGACAGACTGGATGGTGGTATGAGGAGCTTTGTTGACATCTCTCTCAACAACGCCCCATGCATAGTAGTCGAGGGGATTGCAATCTGGAGAATTAGGAGGCCAAATATCAGGACCCCAGTGACTAGGGACGTTAAGTGTCAGCCACGATTGTGTCTTTTTTGCCTTATGGGCTGGAGCTGAGTCCTGTTGGAAGACATACTTCCTTCCTGCGGCCACCATGTCCATCCAAGGCTTCACAACGGTCTCCAGAACATTGATGTAGGTGTCAGCGTTCATCCTAAGGCCCTTCTCAAAGAAATGGGGAGGCATGACTTCACCTTCACTGCTGATAACGCCAAGGACCATTACGGAGGCAGGAAATTTCGTGTGCATCACGACAGGTATCTCTGAGGGGTCTTTACAGATCCAGCGATCATTCCTGGGATTTACCTTTTGGTCCACGTCAAAGTTCTTTTCGTCAGAGAAGAACCTTAGCATGCCAAAAGAGTCGTGTTTCAGGTTGTTGAGGAGGGCAGCAGCCTTTCCTTTTCTGTTATTCTTCATATTCTCAGTCAGCAACTGACCTTTCCGAAGGGCATAAGACTTGAGACCAAGGTCCTCATGGATAGTTCTGACAATTGTCATAGAGCCAAGTCCATTTCCTTGGCTATGGCCCTCATGCTCTTCCCAGGGTTTCCATCAATCTTCTCCTTGACATTTTTGACAAATTCTTCGCCTCTTACCCTGTCCGATCGACGCGAGTGCTTTTTCCTTGTAGCTATCCCCTCTTTGTTACTGTCGGCCTCATCAAACTGCTTCTTGACACGATAAATAGTGGTTTTGGGCAACTTAAGAAAATCCACTATCTCTTTGGGGCTCCTTCCGGCGCGCAGAGCAACGATGATGGCAGCTTGATTTTCAAATTCTCGGTTACTCTTCATCACTACACTGCGCACACATGTACTGTTGCATTTTACATGAATATGGCTACGTAATGAAAAAAAAAACAAGTTTTTAATCTCAAGTAGGTTTTGTTTTATGGACTGTCAAAGTTAGTCCCAATTTACCTGGTACACCCTGTATATGTTATACTAGCGGATGTACCCGGCTTCGCACGGTTTTTATCCGAGTAAAGGTTTGTCTAACGAGCATTTGTTAAAACAATTCTCTATAAACTTATATAAAAAAATATATATTTTTTTTGATAATTTGAAACTTGTAAATTTGAATAACTCGATAAAGTGAACATTTTTTCCCGGTCCCTTGAAAAATACTCTATAAGTTGAATAAAATCAATATTAATTGGTTCCCTCGGTAATTGGAAGTTAAAGGAATAGTACCTTGCCTTGGAATTGTATCATTATTATTGTCTCAAATAAATTGCCGTGTCATCCTGAATTTTGTCTTTCCTAATTTTCTACATTACAAAATCATCATTTTATCTATTCTCCCAATATATATGTTGTAGATAAATGATAAAACTAACTTTGACTTGTGCGCAATTAATAGGTAGAAAATCTTACTTTTGATAAATAATCTTTGAGATAATAAACTTATAGTGATAATAAAACTTATAGATAAAAAAAAAACTTGTTATCCCCCGCTAGGGGGCGCTGCTTACGAGTTAAATCTACAAATCTTCATATAACTCTAAGGATATTCAAGATATTCAAGAATTATTTTTTCAAAAACCTTCCCGGGGATATGCCTAATAATATCCCAAAATTTCACGGCGATTGGTTGTATGGTTTTTGAATCTATAGAGTACAGACAGACAGACATTCAATTATATATATATAATAGATAAAAATATTATTTTATTTAAAATTATATTTCATAGATTAAATGACTCTGTTAAATCGACCACCAGAGGTCGCGGTTTTCACTATATAAAATCATCGTTGTTGTTTCCCGATGGCCGGCTCAAAACTTTTGTACATTATGTAAATAATCTTTTGTTTTCCTTATTCTACTCGCCTTAAGTCAGGCATTACTTTTATCGAATTATATTCTTTTATATATTCCTTTGCTCAAATAAAGAAATCTCTGATCAAAACCTTATATTTTCAAGATTATTATTCAACCACGACTGCACCACCATAGCTTAATTCTCAGGATAACCAAAATCAAGATAATCGCAACAATTCCAAAATCAACAGAAAATCTCATTCATCTTTATTTTTATAACATATATAGACTCATGAACAAAATTTAAAGAAGTTTCATATTTTGATAACACCAGTCGTCTGTTTTTTATTTCCCCTTTTTATAGACAGAGTCAATTTTTTTCTCACTTGGTTATCTCGTGTGTCTTCAATAAAGGTCACCGCATATCAAATATATTTGGGAGGTATTGTCTGAATCCCGATATACATGCTAAAAGGTACAACTTCCTTAAGTTTTGTCTATGAATGTATATCTCCAAAACGAGAAATAAAATTCTAGTTCACAAGTTAAGCATATGGTGAACCTCTGTTCTCAGTGAAAGTGGACCTGTATTTCTATTAGAGATCTCGCGAGGCCTCTAAAAGGAAATTTAAAATTCTAAGAGTTTTGTCTATGAATATATTTTTATATATATAAATTTTTACAGTTTGAGGTAATATTTGAGTGAGAGGTAGGCGATTGCCTTTTCCTCTAGATACAATCTATATCTGCATATAAGGAAAACAGTTTATATGTTTTCACATTTAAAAAGGTAGGATATTATCAAATTAAGAAATTACACTTTAGTAATTTATCTTGGTCAAAAGTAAGCGATTACATTAGATTACAAAAGAGCATATACATAACGATCAATTCCAAAATTATCAAAGGAATATCAATTCAAAAATATATTATTCGATTTAAAAAAATCTACAAATAATTACATTACACAATGATTAAAATTATAATAGGTAGTGTGACTTTTCAGTAGTAAACTTTTCAATCGGTTTCGCCAGTTTTTTTTAGGTCAAATTCTCTCATTATAATTTATCAATTCAATACAGAGCCTATAGAAAACAATGTTCTAAGTATACATATGTAGTATGAAACATCTATGACAATTTTCAACAATAAAAACACTCATGGACAAAACTTAAGAAAGTTGAGCCTTTTCGCATGTATATCGGTATTCATACAATAACTCTAAAAGATTTTTGATACATAGTGACATATCATGGGTGCATAATGTAGCTGCTGTATTGTCCGTGAGGTCAAGAGACGTACGGACCTCTATGGTGTTGATCTCTTGGCGGAACGACTTGGAAAGACGTTGCTGTATCACCTCATAAGCATAAATAAATACATAGTGACCTTTATTGAAGATACGCAAGATTCCCTCTGTCTCCTTAAAAATGCAATCAAACGACCGACGACATCAAAGACGTCTACTCCCTTATGTTTTGTCCATTAGAGTATATTTTGATCATATTCCAATGTCCGAAGTTTTCAAGTTTTTTAGGCTATTTTGAATATAGATTTTAATACAAAGTTTATTCAACTTCGAGCCATTGTGACTTTTCTCTCAATAAGATTGATAGAAATAGTGTTCAATCGTTTTGTAAGGATCTACAGAAGGAAAATTTAAGAAGGAATTCTAAAGATGGTTCTAAACCTTTCACAAATCTGAGCCATCAGTTTATCTGATCCCTTGGCTGAACTTCCCATTATTTCGAGGACTTCAGTAATGGGCCAAGTTGGAAGGTGGATTGTTGGGGTATTAAAAGACAGTCTACTGGACCTTGTGATCTCTCAGTAGAACAGTTGATTATATAGGAGAATATTAGTAGATACTCTATATAGCTATCTACAAAGTATGCAAATTACAATAATAAATATGTGAAAACAAGTGTGTACACGTGGTTGTCCATGATAATCGTGGTGGGTAGAAGTAGGCGATTGCTTCTACTGTAGGTGCACCACATGTCTACACATGTGAAAAACAGTTCGACCTTGCACTTACAAATGTGCCAGAGCTCCGTTTGGTTACTTGCACTCGCTGGTGGGATTGGACTTTTGAAACAATCGGGGGCCATTGTAGCATTTTTTTTAATCAGAAAAAAGTGCCCAATGCGGGAATCGAACCCGGGTCTTAGCGATCGAAAACCAACTGTTTAGACCATCCTTCCACTGACTCCCTCAATAATGAATATGTAAATACCTATAGTCACATTGTAGTAAGGTATTGTGCTTGAAAGCTTGCGATTAATACAACAATAAAAGAAATATTCCATCATACCATTCTAACACACCCTACTTGGCCTGAAATGGGAGAATTTGTGATAAGAGACTACCTCCAGGAGAAACCATGATTTTAGGTTATAGTTATTTATGGGAGACTCTACTGTAACTCTAAATTCTTTATAAACTTGCATACAAGTACTTATATACTTGTACATATGGTAGGTTTTGTATATTTTATTCAACACACATATTAGAATTGCTCTATTTTCAAAACATATTAGAGTGTTTATAAATTACACTTAAGAACCAAACTTAAGTAAGTTGTAAAACGAAAATTGAAATTATACCGCGAATGTTTCTTTTATAAAAATCGAAATTTATTTTCAAAGAGAAATAGCGACATTTCTAACTTTGAGGATGAGGTATGGAAAGGTGAAACATGAAGAGTAATGGCGAACGGAAAAATAAAAAGTGTCCAGGGGCGGGAATCGAACCCACACCCTTCTGCTTACCGGGCAGGTGCCTTGTCCACTCGGCTACCCTGGACGTATTTTTCCGTTCGTAACTAATATTTAAAGTAACATTTAAAATACAATATAACGCGGCTGATGATTGTAAAACGAAAATTGAAATTATACCGCGAATGTTTCTTTTATAAAATTCGAAATTTATTTTCAAAGAGAAATAGCGACATTTCTAACTTTGAGGATGAGGTATGGAAAGGTGAAACATGAAGAGTAATGGCGAACGGAAAAATAAAAAGTGTCCAGGGGCGGGAATCGAACCCACACCCTTCTGCTTACCGGGCAGGTGCCTTGTCCACTCGGCTACCCTGGACGTATTTTTCCGTTCGTAACTAATATTTAAAGTAACATTTAAAATACAATATAACGCGGCTGATGATTGTAAAACGAAAATTGAAATTATACCGCGAATGTTTCTTTTATAAAAATCGAAATTTATTTTCAAAGAGAAATAGCGACATTTCTAACTTTGAGAATGAGGTATGGAAAGGTGAAACATGAAAAGTAATGGCGAACGGAAAAATAAAAAGTGTCCAGGGGCGGGAATCGAACCCACACCCTTCTGCTTACCGGGCAGGTGCCTTGTCCACTCGGCTACCCTGGACGTATTTTTCCGTTCGTAACTAATATTTAAAGTAACATTTAAAATACAATATAACGCGGCTGATGATTGTAAAACGAAAATTGAAATTATACCGCGAATGTTTCTTTTATAAAAATCGAAATTTATTTTCAAAGAGAAATAGCTACATTTCTAACTTTGAGGATGAGGTATGGAAAGGTGAAACATGAAGAGTAATGGCGAACGGAAAAATAAAAAGTGTCCAGGGGCGGGAATCGAACCCACACCCTTCTGCTTACCGGGCAGGTGCCTTGTCCACTCGGCTACCCTGGACGTATTTTTCCGTTCGTAACTAATATTTAAAGTAACATTTAAAATACAATATAACGCGGCTGATGATTGTAAAACGAAAATTGAAATTATACCGCGAATGTTTCTTTTATAAAAATCGAAATTTATTTTCAAAGAGAAATAGCGACATTTCTAACTTTGAGGATGAGGTATGGAAAGGTGAAACATGAAGAGTAATGGCGAACGGAAAAATAAAAAGTGTCCAGGGGCGGGAATCGAACCCACACCCTTCTGCTTACCGGGCAGGTGCCTTGTCCACTCGGCTACCCTGGACGTATTTTTCCGTTCGTAACTAATATTTAAAGTAACATTTAAAATACAATATAACGCGGCTGATGATTGTAAAACGAAAATTGAAATTATACCGCGAATGTTTCTTTTATAAAAATCGAAATTTATTTTCAAAGAGAAATAGCGACATTTCTAACTTTGAGGATGAGGTATGGAAAGGTGAAACATGAAGAGTAATGGCGAACGGAAAAATAAAAAGTGTCCAGGGGCGGGAATCGAACCCACACCCTTCTGCTTACCGGGCAGATGCCTTGTCCACTCGGCTACCCTGGACGTATTTTTCCGTTCGTAACTAATATTTAAAGTAACATTTAAAATACAATATAACGCGGCTGATGATTGTAAAACGAAAATTGAAATTATACCGCGAATGTTTCTTTTATAAAAATCGAAATTTATTTTCAAAGAGAAATAGCGACATTTCTAACTTTGAGGATGAGGTATGGAAAGGTGAAACATGAAGAGTAATGGCGAACGGAAAAATAAAAAGTGTCCAGGGGCGGGAATCGAACCCACACCCTTCTGCTTACCGGGCAGATGCCTTGTCCACTCGGCTACCCTGGACGTATTTTTCCGTTCGTAACTAATATTTAAAGTAACATTTAAAATACAATATAACGCGGCTGATGATTGTAAAACGAAAATTGAAATTATACCGCGAATGTTTCTTTTATAAAAATCGAAATTTATTTTCAAAGAGAAATAGCGAAATTTCTAACTTTGAGGATGAGGTATGGAAAGGTGAAACATGAAGAGTAATGGCGAACGGAAAAATAAAAAGTGTCCAGGGGCGGGAATCGAACCCACACCCTTCTGCTTACCGGGCAGGTGCCTTGTCCACTCGGCTACCCTGGACGTATTTTTCCGTTCGTAACTAATATTTAAAGTAACATTTAAAATACAATATAACGCGGCTGATGATTGTAAAACGAAAATTGAAATTATACCGCGAATGTTTCTTTTATAAAAATCGAAATTTATTTTCAAAGAGAAATAGCGACATTTCTAACTTTGAGGATGAGGTATGGAAAGGTGAAACATAAAGAGTAATGGCGAACGGAAAAATAAAAAGTGTCCAGGGGCGGGAATCGAACCCACACCCTTCTGCTTACCGGGACAAGGCACCTGCCCGGTAAGCAGAAGGGTGTGGGTTCGATTCCCGCCCCTGGACACTTTTTATTTTTCCGTTCGCCATTACTCTTCATGTTTCACCTTTCCATACCTCATCCTCAAAGTTAGAAATGTCGCTATTTCTCTTTGAAAATAAATTTCGATTTTTATAAAAGAAACATTCGCGGTATAATTTCAATTTTCGTTTTACAATCATCAGCCGCGTTATATTGTATTTTAAATGTTACTTTAAATATTAGTTACGAACGGAAAAATACGTCCAGGGTAGCCGAGTGGACAAGGCACCTGCCCGGTAAGCAGAAGGGTGTGGGTTCGATTCCCGCCCCTGGACACTTTTTATTTTTCCGTTCGCCATTACTCTTCATGTTTCACCTTTCCATACCTCATCCTCAAAGTTAGAAATGTCGCTATTTCTCTTTGAAAATAAATTTCGATTTTTATAAAAGAAACATTCGCGGTATAATTTCAATTTTCGTTTTACAATCATCAGCCGCGTTATATTGTATTTTAAATGTTACTTTAAATATTAGTTACGAACGGAAAAATACGTCCAGGGTAGCCGAGTGGACAAGGCACCTGCCCGGTAAGCAGAAGGGTGTGGGTTCGATTCCCGCCCCTGGACACTTTTTATTTTTCCGTTCGCCATTACTCTTCATGTTTCACCTTTCCATACCTCATCCTCAAAGTTAGAAATGTCGCTATTTCTCTTTGAAAATAAATTTCGATTTTTATAAAAGAAACATTCGCGGTATAATTTCAATTTTCGTTTTACAATCATCAGCCGCGTTATATTGTATTTTAAATGTTACTTTAAATATTAGTTACGAACGGAAAAATACGTCCAGGGTAGCCGAGTGGACAAGGCATCTGCCCGGTAAGCAGAAGGGTGTGGGTTCGATTCCCGCCCCTGGACACTTTTTATTTTTCCGTTCGCCATTACTCTTCATGTTTCACCTTTCCATACCTCATCCTCAAAGTTAGAAATGTCGCTATTTCTCTTTGAAAATAAATTTCGATTTTTATAAAAGAAACATTCGCGGTATAATTTCAATTTTCGTTTTACAATCATCAGCCGCGTTATATTGTATTTTAAATGTTACTTTAAATATTAGTTACGAACGGAAAAATACGTCCAGGGTAGCCGAGTGGACAAGGCACCTGCCCGGTAAGCAGAAGGGTGTGGGTTCGATTCCCGCCCCTGGACACTTTTTATTTTTCCGTTCGCCATTACTCTTCATGTTTCACCTTTCCATACCTCATCCTCAAAGTTAGAAATTTCGTTATTTCTCTTTGAAAATAAATTTCGATTTTTATAAAAGAAACATTCGCGGTATAATTTCAATTTTCGTTTTACAATCATCAGCCGCGTTATATTGTATTTTAAGTATGTTGTACCTTTCAGCATGTATATCGAGATTGAGACATTAAATCTAAAAGATATTTTATACACAGTTACCTAAAGTGTGAACAAAATTGTATTTGTCTCCTTAAAAAACAGATGAACGGCGATATTGATAAATGAAACTTCTTTCAGTTTATTTCCATAAGTTTTTACGGAAATGTAATTACAATATTCCTATCTTTAAAGAATTAAGATTTTCTATCTCATTAAAGATGGTATTAAATATAGGATTATTGTACTGGTATAATTATTTTGTTTTTAAACTTATTGCTGTCTTTATTGTGAAAATGCATAATGCTATTTTTCTCAAGACTGATTTTCAGGTTATTTTGAGTACACCATATATCGATTTCTTCCAAATATAATTCTATCAAATTTCTAAGAGTATCTTTGTCTTTATTCCAAACTATTATTGTCACATCTTCAGTATTTCAGAATTGGGAATCTGCATTTTGTTTAATAAATCATTCAGTAATATCAGACATAGCAATGGAGACAGTGGTCCGCCCTGTGGACAGCCTTTTGATATTGTTTTATTAACCTTCTTATCACCATAAGTCAAAATTTGTTTTTCTATTATTCAAGAAAGATTACAATAAGTATAGAATCTACGCCTCCAATCAAAGTATTTACCTTTTTTATGGGGGTCGATGGAAGGCTGGTTAAACAGTTTGGTTTTCGACCACTACGACCCGGGTTCGATTCCCGCATTGGAAACTTTTTTCTGTTAAAATAAAATGCTCCAATTGCCCCCGATTCTTGTAAAAGTCCAACCCCACCAGCGAGTGAAAATAACCAAACGGGGCTTTGTCATAATTATAAGTGCAAAGGTCGAACTGCTTTTCAACATGTGTAAACATGTGGTGCGCTTACAGTAAAAGCAGTCGCTAACTACCCACCAGGATTATCATGGCTTTGAGATGAGAAAGAAGAAGACCATATATATATATATGGAAGCAATGGTCGCCTCTCCCGTCAAAATAAACGTCAGCATCTGACGCCGAATAAAGTCCGCCCTAGACTCACGAGGGCCATTAGCCCGAAACCATGGTCTCTAGGTGGACGCCTATCAGTTTGCCAAAGTTGGTGTTGTGGCTTTGTCACCGACCCGAGGCCGCTAGTTGCGGCGACGGTCAATAGATGGCGTCAGATTCTGACGTTTATTTTGACGGGAGAGGCGACCATTGCTTCCATAGATTAATTTCCTCCCGGCAAATTTTCCATCTTTATATATATATATATATATTTTTTTTATTTTTATTTTTATTGTCAACAAATAAATTTTAATTGTTTTTTTGACACCATATCGAGAGGTCTTAGATAATTAAACTTTGATAATAAATTATTTAGTGATTTTTAAATATTCATCAAAATGTCAATTATATCTTATTAATGTGTCTTCTGAAATCGAATTTATATCTTTTTATTCAAGATATTTATTATTTAAAAGATAATTTATAAAAAAGGTCATGTTTTTTATTTTCGAAAATAATATAATTACCTTTTCTAAAGGCGATTTAAAAAAAAAAGGTAAAATTAACTAATTATAAATAAAAAATAAGCATTTGGTAATTTGATAAATTCAGTACCTTTTTTTCGTCTCTCTTGGTTAAAAAATAGATAATGACAATTAAAGGTAATAGGTTCAATATATTTATTAAAGAGATTTTCGTTTCCCAATTTACTATCTATTAAAATATGTATGAAAAGTATTTATAATGGATTTGGTAGTGTGGGAAAAATTCAATAGGACTTCTTTAAGTATTATTTTGAAAGGGAATTTTTACTGAGGTGATATATTTATCACCTGATGCATAATTACAGGGTAAGATGTCACCTTTTGGTACATGAACATCATCTCTCCGTAACTTAATGTTGTATGTTGAAGACTGACGAGGGCCATTAGCCCGAAACCATGGTCTCTAGGTAGACGCTTCTCAGTTTACCAAAGCTGGTGTTGTGGCTTTGTCACCGACCCGAGGCCGCTAGTTGCGGCGACGGTCAATAGATGGCGTCAGGTTCTGACGTTTATTTTGACGGGAGAAGCGCCCATTTGCTTCTATGGATATATATATATGTTATGATTATAATGTTTTGATGTTGGAATGATAGAGAATTGAAGGTGCAGTCGTGAAAATAGGAAAGATAGTTGTTTACTTATCAAGTAGTTTTTATTTTGAATTACTTGAAGAAAATATACATTAAATATTTATCATTTTACATAAAATATTATGTTCTAAATCTATGGTCAAAAAATGTAGAAGAGTCAATGAATGAAATAAAATATATGTTTTTAAAAAATAAAAAAATATTTGTATTTTAGATTATATAATATATATCTCCCTTTTTTTAAATATAATCCAATTAATGCATTTTTATTACCTATATATTTATATATATACAGCATAAAGTTGCTGTAGGATGATATTCATGTTACGAAAAGAGGCACATCTCCCTTTGAATATGCATCAGAACGATAGCACCATTGCATCACCCTAGTAAAAAAAACTTTACTAGTGATGATAAAGATGAGCCACAACACTAGTTTTGGCAAATTCAGATAAAAGGAAGTTGTACCTTTTAGCATGTATATCGGGATTTAGACAATAACTCTGAAATATATTACAGTGACCTTTTTTGAAGACACACGAGATAAGCAAGTGTGAACAAAATCTCCATCTCTGTCAAAAAAATGACATCAAAGACTTTCCGCTTCCTTACGTTTTGTCCATGAGTGTATTTCTAACATTTGAAAGAGCGAGACCACGAAAGTCTTCTAATTTGTTAAAAAGAAACCTTTTCCGAAAGGATTTTTCATTTCGTTATGACAGTATATCGCACACACTAACACACCCAATATCAAAATGTGAAAAAATAGTACAAAATCACTTTGTACTATATTTTCACATTGTGTCGCGGTCTCACGCAATTCTGGCCTTAACTACCCGTTTCATGATTTTTCAGGATGTCTGAATGACCTGTTTTTTGGTTGTTAAGGTACAGCTTGCACCACGCTGATGAGGGCCAAAAGCCTGAAACGCGTCTGTGGTTAGATTTTCTTGATTAATAAAAAATGGGTATTTGTCAAATTCTATAATAATTAAAAATCAACGAGAATAGTTGATATTTATGACGAATGATGGTGCAAGTCATCAACAAATTTAAGTTGCACGATAAGGAGATGCCTTTTTTCATAATACACAATATCCTTATATAAAATTAAAAATCATTGTATCAACCAAATATTTCATTGACTTTTATTGCCAAACGTTTCGGGAAAATCTCCATCACACTGAGAAACAAACACCAGTAACGTGCAAAGTGTTGAAAACCTGGAAGCAAACGCTATTTACACCAAAGAACAAAATCCAATCGCCACAAAGGATAAAAAGTATTAATAAAAAAGAATTTAAGAGATGGGAGAGCACGCAATTGGCCATGACAATAAACTTGCTAACCAATCAATAACAAGGAGAAATTTTCTGGATGGTTCAACAGCCAATAGCATTGTAGCTAAGAAATATATCTTTTATATTATTGGTCAAATATTGGTATAGATTAATGGAGTATCTCATTTACTTCCTTTTGTATTCGTCTTTACCATATTTGGTCTGTATTACTATAATGTAATGGGAATTCCTCTTGTAAGAAAGATTTAATGAAATATATTGTATAGAACACTCTTTCTCTATCATTATATTCAATATTTAATTTATAATTTAATGGATATTTAAACTGACGCTATATATTCTGAGAAAATGGCATTTCCTAATCGTGTAACTAAAAGTTTCTGATTGCTTGCGCCATCTATCGTGATAAATATCAACTATTTGTTGATTTTCAATTATTCTAGAATTGGCGAAATACCTATTCTGAACACCAAACTAACGAGTGCCAACATCCTGAAACCTACCACGTGATTAGCGTTTCCTGATTAATCAAAAAAGGGTATTTGGCCAATTCTGGACTAATTAAAAATCAATGAATAGTTGATATTTATTCTAATAGATGGCGCAAGACATCAGCAACTTTTAGTTACACAATCAGGAGATGCCTTTTTCTTCATTTATCTACCTGATGACAGTGCAATTTCACTTTTTATACTATTTTTCCGATATATATTTTGCCTTGAAAATAGATAGTAATTTTTTATCGTTCTAAAAAAAAAAAGGAAATTAATATAATATATAAAAGAAATAGAGATTCTTCCTGTTGATTTTTTATTTATCTTGAGGATTATGCTATGGTAAAGCAGCTGTGGTTAATATCATGAAACAATAATAAATATTAGAAATTGCATTAATTGAGCTGATGGAATATATAAAAACATAATTTGATAAAAGCACTGTCTGGCTTAAGGCGTAAGAATAAAATAAATAAACTTATTTACATAATGTACAAAAGATTTGAGCCGGCCATCGGGAAAAAACAACAACGAGTTTTTATATGCAAAGCGTGACCTCTGGCGGTCGATTTAACAGAGTTTTTGTATCTATGAAATAAAATTTTAAATAAAATAATATTTTAATATAACATATATATATTTAACAAATATAGGCTCTTTATACACTGATAAAAATAACAAACCATCTAAATATTTTATTTTTGTCTCTTTCCATATAGATCCAGATACGCTTTCTTTATTTAACTGGCGAAACAGCTAGGAGGGTTCACCACTGATGAGCAATGCCCTCCCATTATTTTATCATTGCAGCAAGGGCAGTAGATAATTGATTTTAAAAGAATCAAACGCGTCAAAATAATTTTAATTTCTCATAGCAGATAGCGCGGTAATGCATCGTTCTATTTTTTTTTACTATATTTTTCTATTAATAGTTACTCTCTACTAAAACAATGAACATATAATAATACGCAAATAAAGGCATTAGATGCTTAATAAACTACGTAAAATTGGAACTAATTGTTGTTAAATTATAAATATTTGTGTATATTATAGGTGTTTAACTTTTAATTAGACAATTTTAATTTATATTTAGACACTTTCATTTTTATTTAGACATTTTCAATTTTAATTTAGACATTTTTCATTTTAATTTAGACACATTGACTTTTTATAGAAAAGTTCATTTGTCTAAATTAAAATGAAAAATGTCTAAATTAAATTGAAAATGTCTAAATAAAAAAGAAAGTGTATAAATTAAAATAAAAAATGTCTATATTAAAATGAAAAATGTGTCTAAATATAAATTAAAATTGTCTAATTAAAAGTTAAAAACCTATATATTAAATATGTTCATGAAACGTATTCAAACTACTCTATAATGCTTAATACATGAAGATGTGAACAATAAAAAGCGATATTTTTGTATTCCTATATATAAATGATTGGTCAAAATTCTCCAAATAAAATCACAGAAGGTTAAGAAAATATTTCTACTCTGTGATCAATTGAAGTATAATTCTACAATCTGATGTTACCTCACTACTAGATAGCTTCTAGTGGAATCGACCATTTTCATAATTTATAACTTTCAACTTTTTTTGATAAAATATACTTATTTATTCATAATTTTTTCCCAATACCTTATATTTCTTTTCAAATTCAAATATTAAGTTATATTTAATAGAGCTATTGAAAACTGTTTCATTATTCAAATTTTAATATACTCAAATATCAGAAAAAAAGTGCAAATGTGATATTGTACTGGGATAAGGTGGATAAATTACGAAAAAGGCATCTTCTTAATGGCACCTCCCTATTTATTTCGATAGATGGCGCAAGCCATCAGCAACTTTCAGTTGCACGATAAGGAGATGCATTTTTCAAAAATCAGAATTATAATCCTCTGTATCAATTAGATTAATCAAATATAAATCTCTATCTTGAAATACCCTGAAAAAGGTTGGCGTTCAGCCAACTGAAATATTGGTAAAATAAATGATATTTTGATCCAATATATGTCTTTTTAATTAAAGATTAGTAATTGTATGAAAATATTTATTGAATTTTCTCTGTATTCTCAAGCATTCTTGTTTGTGTTTTTCTTCTTCTTCTTTCTTATCTCCACTCATTCATATTAGAATATCAAGTTGTGATCCTTGATGGTATCTGTTTGACAATCATCAAGATTGGGTGAAGTGGAATGCATCTGCCTTTGTCATTAAGACTAAGAGCACTACTCAGGGGCAGGCTGACTTGTTTGTGTTATATAATTCGCTATCAAATTACGAAACTATTTTAGACACGTAATATTCTTTTTAAAATAAAACAATTTCTACTGCCATTACTGCGATGGAAAAATTAAAGGGAGTGCCATTGCAGTAAGGGCAGTAGAAATTGTTTTATTTTAAAAAGAATATTACGCGTCTAATATAGTTTCGTAATTTGATAACAGATGGCGCGCTAGTGCATCGTAATATAATTCTCTATAAAGGAATATATATATAAAGAGTAAATTAGGCTTTAAAACATGTTAATTTATTTATATATCCACAAAAAATTAATCAGCTAAGTAGAAAATAAATTATATTTTTTTCTTCATCTCAACATTTTCACCTAAATGGATTTTTTTAAGGAAGTCTATTAAAATGCTAACTAGATAACTCCATTTTCATTTAGAGTAAATTTATAATTTTATAAGGAATATATAAATTAGGTTATTCTATAATATATCTATTATTAATAATTACAATTACGATTATTTTATATCCAAAGCGCTATATCCCGCAAAGGATACTTGCGCCAAACAAGGAGAAAAGTTTATTTACATATGTTATTTACATTATTCAAAGCATGAAAACACTAGAGATCCAGATTTTGTAGAAAGTTTAGAATGTATTTACAAAATGAATTGAACTTTAAATATGATTTTTTATCGGAATTCAAATCGATAAGTCACAAACAACTAGTTAATAAATGAATATGAATAATGAAACAAGTTTCTGAAGATGAGTTTATTTTACTTTATTATTGCAACCTCAAACTTTCGAAAATGTCTGCCCTTCCACAGGAGTACTAAACGAATAATAAAATGACGTTAGAGATAATAACTAAAAAAGAAAAGAAAATCATCTCCAGAAAACCTGTTGCATAATTTAATTAATATATAGGAGAATCACACATCTTTTATATCTATTTATTACTAATGATTCATATTCTAATCGAGAGTATTTTAATGTCTTTAATATGAAACGAATTATTAGTCTACGAGTCTCATATTAGTTTACATTTATTCCGATAGATGGAGCAAGCAATCAGCAACTTTCACTTCGCTCTCAAGGGAATTCTATATCTTAATATTTCTCTTTGTTTATTTAAATGTGATTTTGTGCAAGTGAATATATTGTGTCGAAGTAACAATTTATATTTTATTATTGAATTATTCAATGAAAATATCATACATGTTCCATAGCTTTGTTATTCAATATTCTTTAGCTGTATATTGTTTTTTTGGTTTGTTAATAATTGTCGATTAGTCTTGCTGATATCATCAATAAATACTTTAACATTTTAAGATAAGAAAAAACAATAGAAAAAAATAAAAGATAAGTGGGTCAGGTGTTGATATTAAAAATAAAGAAGGCATCTCCTGACCACGAGAAAATGTGCGTTCTTTATTTTTAATATCAACACCTGACCCACTTATCTTTCATTTTTTTCTATTGTTTTTTCATGTGTTGAGCGTATTTACCGAAATTTTGCCTTGAATACCCATTTCTTGGTTTCTCAAAAAGCCTCTGGGACCAAAAATATTTTTAGTCGCAGTGGTACAGCCTACTCCACGCTGACGATCGCCAACAATGCGAAACGCGTTCGTGGATAGGTTTTCTTGATTTATCAAGAAATTGGGTTGGCCAAATATCACGGAGCAAGTTAAATAAACGTTTAGTTTATTTTTGCTCCACTAGATGGCGCTCTGACATCAAAAAAGCACATGTGCTCGTGGTCAGGAGATGCCTTCTTTATTTTTAATCTTAAGATATACTATCATAGATAAAACTCGATTTTTTCGTTACAATATGATTATTTAAACTAGAATGGAAGGAAGCTGTTCAGCCATTAAACTAACTCCAGTCCCTTGAGAGGTTTATGCGGAATTACATTTTAATTATTCAATAGAAAAATTGAATTCAAATCTCTTTGTAATTTATTCCATAATGAGGTTCTTTATTATTTTGGGAATAATTATCTTTTCGATTTTTATGACAAACTCTGTTATGTCATGGTTGTTTCATTTGTTCATCAACTAAATCTATTAACATAATGGGAAATTCCCATATATATGTATTATATAATGTGTTAGATATGTAAATAAATATATTTTGATTCACTAGCGCGCCATTATGTTATGAAAATTCGAAATTATTTTAGACGCGTAAGATTCTTTTTGAAATTAAACAATTTCTACTGCCCTTACTGCAATGGAAAATTTAATGGGAGGGCCTGGCTCATCAGTGGTGAACCCTCTCAGCGGTTTCGCCAGTTTGATCTACCATACCGCTGTTATATTACATTTTTCGATCTTCCTTTTATAGTATCACTATAAACCGCTAGGAGGGTTCACCACTGATGAGCCAGGGGCCTTCCCATTAATTTCTCCATTGCAGTAAGGGCAGTAGAAATTGTTTAATTCCAAAAAGAATCTTACGCGTCTAAAATAGTAAGAATTTTCAAAAATAAATATTTGCTTTGTGAAATGTCAAGTCTTATATCAGAGTTACTTTTATTCTAAAAAAAAATAAAGTTTTAAATTCTTAATATTTATATAAATTGATTAATTTCTATGTATTATGAATATATATATTTTTTATTTTGTAGAATATTATTCACTTTTGATTTTTTTTAATCATTATTTTAAAGTGTTATGATAGAGTTTTATATTGAAAGGAATATAATACATACACTGCGTGACATTGAAAATGGAACACCAAGAAATAGTGGCCAGAAAGTGATGAAACTCGGCAGACAGAGAGAGACAGGGACGAACAATAAGTGATCTTTATTTCAAAATGATAGTCATAATACAGAGCGAGAACGGCGTCGGCTTAGTAGCAAGTAGGATCACCGCGGACGGCGATGCACGCAGCAACACGTCTAGGTAGAGAGTCAATCAGAGTACGGATGGCGTCCTGAGGGATGGCTCTCCATTCCCTCTCAACCATGTTTTATTACCCAAATTACAAGCCAAAGGAATTGTTTGAGATTCTTCAGTCATATCGCACGACAGAGGGGAATGGAGTACACCATACTGACCGGAAAGATGTCTGGGCGACATATATCTGGACGTCCGCGCTTCGTGGACCAATTAAAGGAACTCACTGGCTTAACGGTCACCTAGATGGTACATTGAGCTCAAGGCAAAGATGGCTGACATCGTGTTTGGGATGTAATACGTACAGTGGGCCACAACGTTCGATCGTGAATAAAATCATATTATTAATGATTACAAGTCACGATTAAGCTAGATAAAGCTAGATCAATTTAGTTTTGGTTAGGTTTAGATTAGGATTTTAAGTTCTGGTTAGTGGTGACAATAGAGTAGAAAAATAATCTCGAAATGAAAGAAAATAAGACTTAATTCAAATAATTTATTAGTGTTTGACGTTTCAGCAACAACATTGTCACCATCATCAGACAAAAGAATAAATAATAAAAAATATTACAGCAAGTTCTTAAATAGTACTGTTATTAAGTATTTAAACAAGATAACAGATAAGGAAAAATAGTTTTTAAAGACAACTTGAAATATTCTTCTTAGAATTAAAAGTGGATTTTTAAAAATATGATTAAAGGCATATCTGTAAATATCATTTATATTTCCTCTTTCTTCCATTCTATCAATTGAAGCACATGTCTTTTAATAGAATGGAAGAAAGGGAAAATATAAATGATATGCCTTTAATTATATATTTTTTAAAATCCACTTTTAATTCTAAGAAGAATATTTCAAGTTGTCTTAAAAAACTATTTTTCCTTATCTGTTATCTTGTTTAAATACTTAATAACAGTACTATTTAAGAACTTGCTGTAAAATCTTTTCTCGGTCATTCTTTTGTCTGATGATGGTGACAATGTTGTTGCCGAAACGTCACACACTAATAAATTATTTGGATTAGGTCTTATTTTCTTTTATTATAATCTATAATCCAAATTGTGCTTTATCATAATTAAAATTAAAATATTGAAATGATAAAAGGATTGTGCTAGAGAACATTGATTAAGTTAAAAGTAAAATTATAGAAAAACTATATTAACCGTAAAAGCTTTTTTATAACTATATAAATGTTCATTCAAATATATTTTATATATTAAAAATATACTCATGAACAAAACCTGAAGAATGTCGCCGGTCATCTGATTTTTATTTTATTTTTTTTTAAATGAGAAAAAGGCAATTTTGATCACATATGGTTATCTTGCGTCTTCAATATCTGTGGTGTATTTAGGTTAAAAATCACTCATTTAGTCACCAACTGATAATATTATAAGTCATAATGGCAACAGTACCTTTTTAATAATATACAAGAATTACTTATGCAAATCATACACCACAGGTCAATGGTCACAATACAATAATTAAATAATATAAATAAATATCAATATCTTTCATAGTTATTATTTGAATCCCAATATATGTGCTAAAAGGTACAACTTCCTTAAGTTTTATCCATGAGTTTAATATTTGAATATATCTCTATCATAAGTCCAAAAGGCAAATTTTCAAGTAAATCAATAATTCTCCAATTTGATTAAATATATTTAATATTAGCGATGAGAAATGGAATCAAATATTACAGAATTTATAAATTATATTATTACGAAACTACTATAGACGCGTAATATTATTTAAAAAAATAAAAAAATTCTACTGCCCTTACTGCAATGGAAAAATTAAAGGGAGGGCATGGCTCATCAGTGGTGAACCCTCCCAGCGGTTTCGCCAGTTATATTTGGGAGGGTTCACCACTGATGAGCCAGGGCCTTCCTTTATTTTTTCCATTGCAGTAAGGGCAGTAGAAATTGTTTTATTTTAAAAAGAATATTACGCGTCTAAAATAGTTTCGTAATTTGATGAACAGATGGCGCGCTAGTGCATCGTATTATGAATTATATATTTATTATAATATATCCTTTGTAATAAATGCTTATCACAAGTATTCTCTAATCTATTCCTAATATTGAGTAAGAGAATAATAGAGAGAGAGAGACTATATATGAAATATATTCCACAGCCATATAGAACAATAAATCATTTTCACAGAGGCCTCACTCTGTGGTGTAGTGTTACCAAATTGTCAATTCGGCCACCCTGATGAATGATCGTCTAATATGGCAACCAAAGTGTATCTTCTGACAAATATATCTGTCTATATTTACCCATATTATATTTCTCCTATATGTTCATATATGATATTTCTATATATATAGAATATATAATATGATTATATATATAGACACGCGCTCGTAGTTTTATAAATATTGATTTATAACAGTAAGAATGCTTCTTTAAATACAATAATTATGGATATAAAAAACTTATCATAATTAGTAATAATCATTTTTAATGATAAAAGAATAATGGCGCCTTCTCTATTCAGAAGATTTTTATAATACACAATTTGTTACAAACCACGGAAATTTCAAAAGTTTTTTAAATAGAATAAAGGCAGTGGAGGATTCAAGTTGCTTTTGTGGTATTGAGGAACAAACCTCAAGACATCTACTGATCGATTGCCCAGCATTTCAAGATTATAGAATGAGGAATGAACTAGTTGTTTGTTAATTTAACGATTTGATTTCCGATAAAAAATCATATTTAAAGTTCAATTCATTTTGTAAATATATTCTAAACTTTCTACAAAATATGGATCTCTAATGTTTTAATCCATTGAATAATGTAAATAATTTATGTAAATAAACTTTTCTCCTTGTTTGGCGCAAGTATCCCTTTCGGGATATAACGCTTTGGAAATAAAATAATTGCAATTGTAATTAAGCGCGTTTTTTATTTTAATAAAGAAATCTTATTATTTACTTACTGCAATAGAAATATATTAGTGATTTCTTATTTATAGTGAAGTAATAGGTATGTATGGCCAAGTTTTCGTAAATACGTTTTTCATGCGAAAAAATAATAATAAATACTAAAATACCTATTTCTTGATTTCTCAGGAAGCCTCTAGGACCAAATATTTGGTCGTAGAGGTACAGTCTGCACCACACTGACGAGAGCCAACAGTCAGAAACGTGTATGTGGTTGTATTTCTTGATTTATCAAGAAATTGGGTTGGCTAAATATCACGGAACAAGTTAAATAAATGTTTAGTTTATTTCTGTTTCACTAGATGGCGTTCTGTCATCTAGAAATGCTCATAGGAGCACGGTCAGGATATGCCTTTTTCATTTTTGATATCAACACCTGACCTTTATCATATTTTTTATTTTCTATTAATTTTTCATAAAATCATTTTTGTACAATTTTTTCATGATAAAAATATTTTAATATTTTGTTATTGAGAACAAAACCAGAATTCTTCTAAATCAAAATGATGTATGTAAAGTGAACTGCTAAAATTACTTATGCAAATAAAAATGAATCTATGAAATAATAATCGAATAACTGAAACGGCTTCTCCGATGATATGTTTCTTGTCTTTTTATAGTTAAGTAACCATTTTATTTATATATTTATCTTTAATTAAAAAGACATATATTGAATCAAAATATCATTTATTTTACCAATATTTCAGTTGGCTGAACGCCAACTTTTATCAAGGTATTATAACATATTATTGTGTGTCAACAACAAACTCAGCGCCACATTGTTGTTGACACACCTTAAAATGTTATAACACCTTGATAAAGGTTGGCGTTCAGCCAACTGAAATATTGGTAAAATAAATGATATTTTGATCCAATATATGCCTTTTTAATTAAAGATTTATCTATGGATTGCTCTATTTTCAAAATATTTATCTATATATTGCAGAATATTTTATTTTTCTGGAGAAATAATATTAATGATTATCGTATTAATTACTATAATTTATTTTTTTATTGCTTTTATTGTGTTTTGGAATGTTCAATATTTGTGCCATTGGTTTAGTGGTTGTAAGTCTAAAGATATATTGGATTTTTGATAATATGTATGCAAATAATCTTTGTTTCTTGTATAATTTATTGCTTTAAAATGTAAATTTAAATAACTTTTACTCTCTCTCTCTAAAACTATAAATAATTTGTATATATATTTTAAAAAATATAGAGACAAGGGTCGTCTCTCCCGTCAAAACAGACGTCTAAAAACTAGACGCCATCTATTGACCGTCGCCGCAACTAGCGGCCTCGGGTCGGTGACAAAGCCACAACACCAGCTTTGGCAAACTGAAAAGCGTCTACCTAGAGACCATGGTTTCAGGCTAATGGCCCTCGTCAGTCTAGGGTGGACTTTATTCCATGAGATCCACACGGGATCTAATGGAATCTTGACAATCTGCCAAAGAGGTGTTTAGCTGGCAAAGTGGCTGGGCCATATCTATGGCTAAAATATAGATGGAAATTTTGCCGGGAGGAAATTAATATAAAGAGACAAGGGTCGCCTCTCCCGTCAAAACAGACGTCTAAAAACTAGACGCCATCTATTGATCGTCGCCGCAACTAGCTGCCTCGGGTCGGTGACAAAGCCACAATCAATAGATGTCGTCTGGTTTTTTAGACGTCTGTTTTGACGGGAGAGGCGTCTCCCGTCTCTTTAGATCAATTTCCTCCCGGCAAAATTTCCATCTATTTAAAACCTATGTACATAAAAAATATTAAACATTTGCACGCAAATATCTACATAGGATATAGCGTGTGTTTTGTAATAAATAATAAAATAATAATAATATTAAAACTAATTGTATAAATTAGTTCAAAGCAACATATTTGCATACTTTCCTTATGTTTGACATTTTCTTTTTCAAAATCAAGATTTTTATAAAAACTTACATTATTAAACCTTTTTATTTAAAAAGAACGAAGCTATAAGCTCATTTAATTAATAATAAATCAAAAGGACAGAATCAATACAAACTTAGAATTATATTTTTAATCTTTTTTTAAAGAAATAACGATGAATATATCTCTATATTAACTTTACAAAATAAATTTTACAAATTCTATATGCACGAATGACCTTTATTAACTTGGAAGTTAATTCTAGTGTGGAACAAAATCAAACTGATGGAATGAATTTTTCTGTTTTATTTAACAATTGAGAAATTGGAGGGGGTCGGTGGAAGGATAGTCTAAACCGTTGGTTTTGTACCGCTACGAACCGGGTTCGATTCCCGCATTGGGCACTTTTTTCTGATAAAAAAAAAAATGCTCCGATGGCCCCCGATTCTTGCAAAAGTCCAACCTCACCAGCGAGTGTAAGTAACCAAACGGGGCTCTGGCATATTTATATGTGCGAAGTCGAACTGCTTTTCACATGTGTAGACATGTGATGCACTTACAGTAAAAGCAGTCGCCTTCTTCTTCCCACCATGATTATCATGGCCTATACCACGTGTAATAGGGATAAGCAAAAAAAAAAAAGAAATTGGAAACCCATTTATTAGCAGAGTTACTAGGGATGTGAGGTGGTATTATATTTCGTTATTTGAAAGTTTGTAGAAATCAACGAAGGGTGGTAGGAATAGAACAGAATCTAATCATTGTTTGTTTATCCGATGTACCTCTAGATTCTTTTAATGAAGAATGAAGAAAACCTAAAGGATAGATTGAAAAAAGTATTACTTTTTTTTGCTTATCCCTAGTACACTTGGTACAGGCAATGATAATCATAGTGGGTAGAAGTAGGCGACTGCTTTTACTGTAAGTGCACCACATGTCTACACATGTGAAAAGCAGTTCGACTTTTGCACCTACAAATGTGTCAGAGATACGTTTGGTTACTTGCACTCGCTGGTGGGTTGGACTTTTGCAAGAATCGGGGGTCATTGGAGCATTTTTTTGATTACTGATTAATTCTTAGATAATAAAAGGCATATATTGGATTTAATTTTTTAATTGATTTCAACTGTGATATTATGACACTATGCGGCTCTGAGTTTGTGTATACAAAAATGTAATGCCTTGATAAAGGTTGGCGTTCAGCCAGCCGAAATATTGGCAAAATAAATATATTTTTAAATCCAATATATGCCTTTTATTATCTAATGAATTAAGTATGGATTTCTCTATTTTCAAAATGAATTTTTCTTATTGCCAATCACCGAACTCTTTCATTTACTCATAATGAAATATCCAGTTTTTATTTGCCGTTGTTCTTTATCAACAAAACGCATATATTTATGCATCAATATATACTCTAATGTATATTCGTTTCATTCACTTTGATTATTGGTTCTTAACTATCACGTGATCTTAATCCACCAATTAATTGTTGAGATCATCAGCCAATCAGCATGCAGTGTTTTCTCATCTCAATTTCAAAATGAGCTTTAAAATATTCTATTAAAAATAAAATCGTATATTCGATTTTAGAAGTTTGATATATTTTTTTGTATACTAAAATTATTATATTTTCATTTTTTATTTGTTAACTTATTATTTATCTCCGAGTTATATTTATGTACTTTTTATATATATGTACTTTTTAAATCTTTGTGTTATAGGAGAATCTGGACGCCTAATATACCATAGTACCCTACAATTGTAATTTATAAAATACCCATTTCTTGATTTCTAAGGAAGCCTTTAGGACCAAATTGTGGTCGTAGAGGTACAGTCTCCATCACGTTTACGAGGGCCAACAGCCCGAAACGCGTTCGTGGTTGACTTCTCTTAATTTATCAATAAATTGGGTTGACCAAATATCACGGAGCATTTTGAATACACGTTTAGTTTATTTTTACTCCACTAGATGGCGCTCTGCCCTCTAGAAATGCTCATGTGAACCTGGTCAGGATATGCCTCTTTTGTTTTTAAAATTTATTTTGTCTGTTATATATTTTTTCAAATATTTTCCTTTTTCTTCATTGAATATAGGCAAAATTATATTTTTAAACTTATTTTTATTAACCTTATGTGGCGTTGAGTTTGTTGTTGACACACATTAATTATTAGAAACGGGGAAAAAACTTTTGAATGCCAGAATTACACATTAATATGTTATAACACCTTGAAAAAGGTTGGCGTACAGCCAACTGAAATATTGGTAAAATAAATTATAATTTGAACCAATATATGCTTTTCTAATTAAAATTATAATTGTATATACAATATAATACATTGCGGCCTGTGATTGTAAAACGACACTTGAAGTTACACCGCATGAGTTTCTTTTCAATGAAAAATCAAAATTTATTTCAAGGTGAAATACGTCCAGGGTAGCCTAGTGGACATGGCATCTGCCCGGTAAGCGGAACATTGTGGGTTCGCTTCCCATCCCTGGAAACTTTTATTTTTCCGTTCATCATTACTCTTCATAATTCACCCTTTCATACCTCATCCAAAAAGGTTAGAAATAGTCAATATTTCACCTTGAAATAAATTTTGATTTTTTATTGAAAAGAAACCCATGCGGTGTAACTTAAAGTGTCGTTTTACAATTGTATATATCAGGTTCAAGGAAGATCTGATAGACTCTCTAGTTAACACCTTAAAAAGAATCGTATTAAAGACGGCTTATCATTTTTAATTTCCTAAATAATTGATTTTTTAACCAATTTCATATATAGTAGATTAAACTAGTGAAACTGCGGGGAAGTTAATCACCGTTAAGAAAGAATCTCCTGTTACTTTTAATCGCAGCTAAGAAAGTTGATGACTTATTCAAATAAAAAAAGTCGCGTCGATTTTTTAAATGAGATTTGATAATTATCAGCGTTAGGAAATTTTCTTTAGCCGGTATAACAACTTCCTCATATTGTCGATACCGCCATGGAAATTATTAAGAAAACCTTATACTTCAAACTTTACAAACTTTCAATTTTTTTATAAATGATTTAATATACCATATTGTATTTCTATATGATTTCACTATACTTTTATATTACAGAAAACAACGATTTAGCATGAGTGTGTCCCACGCTGACGAGGGCCAACAGACCGAAACGCGTTCTGGATGGCTTTTCTTGATTTATCAGAAAAATGGGTTGGCCAAATATCAGGGAATATGTTATATCAACGTTTAGTTGATTTCTATTCCTCTAGATGGCGATCTACAATTTAAACAACTCATGTGATCGGGGTAAACGTTGATTTAGCTTGTTCCGTGATTTTTGGCCAACCCAATTTTTTTGATAAATCAAGAAAAGCCATCCACGAACACGGTTCGCGCTGTTGGCGCTCGTCAGCGTGGAGCGGCTGTACCACTGCGACCAAAAATATTTTTGGTCATAGTGACTTCTTGAGAAACCAAGAAAAGGGTATTAAAGGCCAAAACTTACTTACTTAAAAATATAATAGAAAAAATGAATAAAAAGGTCAGGTGTTGATATTGAAAATAACACCTACACGCACACACAAACAAATATATATATACTAGCCGAATGACCCGGGCAACGCCCGTGTTTTACCCGATTGAATGTTTTGATTCAAATACTATTTGTTACAATTATAAATTGGCGCCTTAATTAATTGCATATGTTAGATAATAACTATAGCCTATGTGCTTTATCTGTCTATGTACTGTTGGCTTCCGTAGGCGTCTCTTACTGGGAAAAAGAAAGAGAGGATTCCATTTGGTTATTATCTAATATATGCATTTATTTAGGGAGCGACCCGCTCCAACACAATAGTTAAATGGCGAGTGGGGGGGGGGGGGGGCAAAGGTGGCGTGACCGTAGCCAACCAATAGGAGGGCGCCATTCCAAAAAAAAAAAGAAGCAAACGGTGACAGAGTTAATTGATTAGGAGATTAGGATATGAGGAATGACGCTCGTAACTGTATATAGAATATGTGTGACAATTTTAAAAAATGTTAACCTAATAATATATTTTTAGAATATATTTTTAAAGATCTTTCATTAATATTATTAATTTATTTTTTAATATAAAAATTTCAATCAATATTGTTTATTTTATATTTATTTTTTTGCAAGAAATATTGATTTTTATATATCTCACATAATAATAATTTTAAAAATTCATAAAAATATAGCATACTTATATATTATTAAAAAAAAAAATTTTGTGCCAAAATATATATTTTCAGAAGATTTTGAAAGTTAGGATTTTTACATCTAAAGCAGGCAATATATTAAAATATATATGGATTTTCAATTTTTGTTGCAAATCGCTCCCAAATAGAAATGCTTCCTATATGAATAATGGATATCAGAGAGACCAATCTTACTCTACTATTTTATATTTAAAGGGATAAAAAAATATATCTGAAGCTGCATTTTCATATTGTAATATCTAGGCGTGTAACAATGACATCCCATAATAGTAGCCCTATTTTTTTCACCATCGAAATTGGAAATCTTAGAATTGAAATTTAAAACCAAATATCTCGTGGGGAGGTGGTTGAATATACAGGTTGATGTTTTATAATTTCTATATAGAATATAATACACTCATGGATAAAACTTAAAGAAGTTGTACCTGATAGTATGTATTATCGTGATTAAAACAATAAATCCAAAATTTCGTAATATTATAAAAAATAGATGGAAAAATAGATGTTTTTTATTATCCCTAGTACACGTGTTACATGCCATGATAATCATGGTGGGTAGTAGTTGACGACCGACTATACTGTAATCGCACTAGATATCTACACATGTGGAAAAAAGGAAATCAACGAAGAGTGTTAGAAATAGAACAAAATATAATCATTTTTTTTTGTTTATCCGATGAACCTCTAAATCCTTTTAATGAAGAATGAAGAAACCTGAAGGATAGATTAAAAAAAGGAATTACTTTTTTTTTTTGCTTATTCCTAGTACACGTGGTACAGGCAATGATAATCATAGTGGGTAGTTAGCAACTGCTTTTATTGTAAGTGTACCATATGTCTACACATGTGAAAAGCAGTTCGACTATTGCACTTACAAAATATCTCTTTGGTTACCTGCACTCACTGTTGGTTGGACCTTTGAAAAAATAGCCCTTTTTCATGATTTTCTATTTTTTTTTTTTTTTTGAAAAAGTATTCCAAATTCGGGATTTTATCTCGAATAGTGGCTATCTAAAACCGACGGCTGATACCACTCACCACTGAGTTTAAAATACAGTTTATTATAATATATGTGTAATATACCTTATAATAATATTATAATCTACTCTGTTTAATTAATTTATTTTTGATTGTTTGGATTTGGCAGTACTGTAATTGTTGTTGTTGTTAAGAATCTATTAAAAAAGTGTATGTTTGACATTAGAAATATATATAATTAAAATTTGTTTATTAATTTAATGAAGCATATTTATTTATTTAATCGAAGAGGAACATCACAAAATATGTAATTAAAATAATTATATACAATGTGAAATTATAGGCATGAATTAATAAAAGGTAATAACACGTCGTCTATATATAGCAAATGTAAACCATAAGACGCGAATGTTTCTTTCATAAATATATCAAACTTCTGCTGTCCTTACATACGCACTGGACTAAGGAGGACCATTAGCCCGAAACCATGGTCTCTAGGTGGAAGCTTTCCAGTTTTCTAAAGCTGGTGTTGTGGCTTTGTCAACGACCCGAGGCCGCTAGTTTGCGGCGATGGTCAATAGATGGCGTCTGGTTTTGAAGTTATTTTTTAGAGGCGCTCCATGCTTTTATAGAATAATTTACTCACGGCAAAAAAATACATCTATATATTAAGAAAAAAGGCATCTCCTTATCGTGCAACTGAAAATTGCTGATGGCTTGCGCCATCTACCGGAATAAATATCAACTATTCTCGTTGATTTTTAATTATTCCAGAATTGGCCAAATACCCATTCTTGATTAATCAAGAAAACCTAACCACGGACGCGTTTCGGGCTGTTGGCCCTCATCAGCGTGGTGCAAGCTGTACCTCAACGACCAAAAAACAGGTCATTCAGGCATCCTGAGAAATCATGAAACGGGTAGTTAAGGCCAGAATTTGCACGATAAGGAGATGCCTTTTTCTTAATTTATGTACCTTATCCCAGTACAATATCACATTTGTACTATTTTTCCATATCTATATATATATATGAAAAATATATTACAAATTTGATATTTTACTGGGATAAGGCGAATAAATTAATTTTTAAAAATGCATCTTTCAACAACTTCCTATGTGAATTTTACGACGCCCTTTATAAATGATTTAGTTAATTTATATAAAAAGGGCGTTCCTGGATTTAAAAAGAAAAAAAAACTATATTTTCTCAAAATACTTCGAGAGATTGCTCCCTCTTTATCATTTTATTGCACAGTGTAACTCAGTATTTCACACATTAAATCACTGTGAAATATATTAATAAAGAGGGAGCAATATCTCAAAATATTTTTTGAAAAAATGTTTTTTTTTTCTTTACAGATAAGGTACGCTTTTTTATATAAACTTATTTTATGGATCGCCTTTTGACTCAAACTTCAGTAAATGTTTAAGTTGAACAATTTCCTGAACAGATGATACCTGGCGACATATTCAACTATCGTTTGGCTAAGAATAAATAAATAAATATATATATATATATATCTTAGCAAAATAGATCAATTCCAACAAGAAATATATTCGGGCAGACGACCCTGTCATGTTGTCACACATAGAGATTAAATTCAGAGGTTAATATCAAATTCTGAAGTAATATCTTCAAAATATTTAAATTGAAACTTTTTTCTGTACAGAACATTACTTCAAACCTCTAGATATTTCTTTAATATTGAAATATGAAATCAAATATATTGGATTTTTATATAATAATATTGATATATGCACACACACATGTATTTCTACATATATATAGTGAATATTTTATAGAGGTATCCGTTTTTTTACGCATATAAATATCATCTACCTGAATAAATAACAATAAACATTATTTTTCATTGGTGGATAGTGGTATGGACTTTTGATATAGAATAACAAAGACCAGAGTTCGAATCCCATACTGTACAATTTTTTTTAAATATCAATTTAACAATTAAATCAATTATATATTAATAGTATTTTTTTTTATAAAATAAGGAAAAGTAAAATATTAAAAAATACAGATTTTGAATTTAATTTTGATTCAGAACAGCAAGCTAATTCTGTATCTAATAATACAGTTAAGAGAATTTTAAAATTTCTAAAATTTGATATTTAGTTTAAACATGTGAGGTTTGTTTTTTATTTATGTAATAAATAAGTAGTTAACATATAGTAATATGAAGAAAGAAAAGTAACACCAGAAAAACATCGGCGGTTAAGCGTCATAGACTGGGATGTTATTATCATGGTTCTGTCTTTGCTCTTTTCTATAAAACTTTCTCTTCGCTTATTCCTTTTTTTACCCAGCCTATGACGTTTAACCGCCGATGTTTTGCTAGTGTTACTTTTTTATACTACTATATACTAACTACTTATTTATTACCTAAATAAAAAGCAAACCTCACAAGTTTAAACTAAATAACAAATATAATAAATTTTGAAATTCTCTTAACTGTATTATATATATATATACAATCGTGACACTCATGTTTATCAAGAGTATGAAAATTTTTAAAATCAAGGATTCAATAAACGTTTGAAATATATGTTCTTGTTCTATATAAATTTGCATAGATAGCTTTAGAGCTAAAGATTCTTCAACATTTATTAAACAATGCACAGTGCTATTCAGGGCAGCACATGCTAAAATCATTATGCATTGTTTTATGGAAGTTTTAATGGCTTTTAGCCTAAAAACTTATCTTTACCCATTTTTCACAGTAAAGATACACAACGCTTTTAAACATGTATTTAAATGGTGGTGGTGGTGTCTTATCCATTCTCCATGGAAAGGGAGATGTCATTGCGCCCCGTTAGAGTTAGTCAGAGTTTCCTGTAGGCCTTCATGGTTACCGTAGCTTATCTTTAATTGAAAACTAATACAGTTAAACCTGTCTATAGAGCCCCCTCTTGGGACTCACCAAAATAGGGTGCTATAGAGAGGAGGTGCTATAGACAGGTCACTTTTAATGTAAATCGCATCGTACTACGTAATCGGGCGCTATAGACAGGTTTAACTGTATAAAATAAAAGGTATTATATTGGAAAAGTGAATAATAAATTTTTAAAGGCATTTTATGATATGGAGACTGAAGGTATTGTGCAAGTCATCAGCAACTTGAGGTTACACCTACAAAGAAGATACCTTTTTCTTACGACGTTGCGACGCTTTTCAGCCGTCGTTGTTGGCCTACAAGGCTTTTAAATAACAAAGATGGGTTCGATGTAGATACGGCGACGTCACCAGTAGCTGATAGTAGAGATTAGATGTCTACAATGTCCGCCACCAGAAGATTCTTCCTCGCCAACAGCTGTTCAGGTCGGGCAAGCTTCTCTGACATTCTCTTCCAGGATCTTATACACGGCCACACTCCCGGAGACAACTTACCACTTCTAAGCTCCTGATAGGATCCAGATGTCCCTTCGGAGAAGGTCTCGTATGGTGTATATATTTTTATCCACTATTTAAACTCTGTAAACTTTCTCTTGACCATTGACTAGATGTCAATAAACCATTTTTAATTGTCAACTTACCGCTTCTTCTCGTACCGCCGATGTCACCAGACTGTCTGTTCACCCCGCCTGTCTCTTCCTCAGCTGACTCTTTCTTTGATCCCACGGTCTCTCCTGGGCCAGTAGTACTTCCATGACTACCACCCATGTTGATTTGGCTCTTGTGAAGAGGGAAGTCAGATATATCACAATACAGTTAAACCTGTCTATAGCGCCCCCTCTAAATAGCTCCTTCCTCTCTATATCGCCCGATTTTGAATACGTAGTACGATGCGATATTTACATTAAATGTGACCTGTTTATAGCACCCCCCTCTCTATAGCACCCTATTTTGGTGAGTCCCAAGAGGGGGCGCTATAGACAGGTTTAACTGTATAATGAAGTTTGAAATGAACTTTTGTTATATAAAACGAGCACGAGCTTTCGGGTAAAACCCCTTCTACAGGCGGCTATCACATACCAAGATGGATACCAATGTGGCAAGAGATTCTCAAATATATATAGTATAGGTAATTTGTATAAACAGCGTGAAAAGAAAGAAGATGAAAAGTAGACAGAAATGCTATTAAATAAATAAATATATATGGAGAAAAGGCTCGAGATAACACAGAAACTATTACATTAAAGCTTTAAGAGATACCAGCAAGGAAAACACCATAGATGTCAGGAATGTCAGGATAGCCGCCTGTAAAAAAGACACCCATCTTCCTTATCGCCTGGTTTCATTTCAAAGTTTACTAGGAAGAGTTCCTTGCAATGTATAATGAATTGTTGATTATCAACTTTTAGCGTATTTGAAATCATTTTATTTGATAAATTGATTCAATGTGTACCGATTCCTATACAAATTTCACCCCACTAGTCAATGTATATAACCAAATGATGTTCTGGTACCTTGCAAGCGGGATATTCGAAATTCTGTCTTCCTGTGTAAACAATGAGGTGTACTTATATAATAGTATAATTGCGTGGAATGGTTGCGTGTGTGTTGGTGTGGCTTGTGGATAGGCCGCTGATAAAATTATAATTATTTGTATAAAATAAATTTATTTAAAGCCCCCGAAATATATAGAGGGGAAAGAAGTAACGGCCGCTGGAAGCAAGCCTTGTTGTTGAACGACGCGCGTGGCAAGAGTCCCGGATGCCGCCCGCGCATGCGTAGTGAGATGTTCTCTTAGATTACGCTTGCCGAGGCGTAATGAGGCCGCCACACTACTGCCCGTATGTGTAGTGAAGCTTTGTCCCAGATCGCGCTCGCTGAAGCAAAGTGTGGTCGCCACAATAGTATCATAATATGATAGTATAAGATAGTCTCTATTTATTCTGAATTCCTTGTACTATGTGTGCTAGAGAGATAAAAGGTTTAAAAAATAATATATGAATGCTTTGTACTCTATAGTTCAAAGCTTTCCGAATAAAACAAGTTAATCCGTTATTGTTCAGTTTGAGATATCGAAAAATATTGTTATCTCTTTGTAGCTTTAATTTAATTATGGTATGAACTAGATTCCTCTTTATAAAATTAAATTAAATGTTGGAAATACGTTAAATTCATGTACGTTTCAAATTTGAATAAAATTACTTTAATCTGGTTCACAACACTTTCATTTTCTTTTGTGTTATCAAAGGATTATCTTTGTTGTATTTTTTTAGAATTAGTCTTTCCTGTTTCTATTCCATTATTTCTCTCGATTTCTAACGCTTATGAAGATATTTGGTAAAATAGGAAACATTGAGGGCAGGGTTACAATATTTATTCAGACAGATGACGCAAGCAATCAGCAAATTTTAGTTGCATTTTTAGGAAATGGATTTTTTATAAAATTTCCATATACAGTTAAACCTGTCTATAGCGCCCCCTCTTGGGACTCACCAAAATAGGATGCTATAGAGAGGGGGTGCTATAGACAGGTCATTTTTAATGTAAATCGCATCGTAATAAGTATTTAAAATCGGGCGCTATAGAGAGGGAGGCGCTATTTAGAGGGAGCGCAACAATTAATTAATATTAATTTGCATAATCAATATCAATTTAATTACTTTCTACATGGAATTTTAGAGGCACGTAGAATTGTGATTATAGGCACATAAATCAAGGGGTAGAAAGTGGCTGTCAATATATCCAAAGGTACACCTGATTGGCTAGCCACAAGGGAAGTGATACGATTGGTTAGTTCTCCTATCTGTCGATACTTCCTATTGGACACAGGCTATTGGATCGATCACTATTCCTCTCGATATGTGAGGCGATAAATGGTTTTTTTTTTACTGCTGTGAGATGAAACTCCGTCTGTTGGATTTCCATACAGTGGCCCATCCTAACACCAAAGTTATTTCTCCAATAATAAGAATTATTTGTATCGAAGAGAGTTTTTTGATATTTTTATATATGATAGTTTGTAATAAACGAGGAAATTTTCCCATTAAAATGCATTAAAACAATATAATTTTGTTTATTTATTTATGTATATATATGTTATATTTAAAAAAGATAAGATTTTCTGCTTGATTGTTGAGGATTATGGTAATGTGGTGGTGCAGTCGTGGTTGAATAATAATCTTGAAAATATAAAGTCTTGATCAAAGATTTCTTTATTTTATCTAAGGAATATATATGAAAAACATAATTTGATTGAAGTACTGCCTGGTTTAAGGCGAGTAGAACAAGGAAAAGAAAAGAATATTTACATAATGTACAAAAGTTTTGAACCGGCCATCGGGAAACAACAACAATGTATTTTTTATAGGGTAAGCGCGACTTTTGGCGGTCGATTTAAACAGAATATTTGAATCTATGAAATATATTTTTAAATAAAATAATATTTTAATATAACATATATATAGTGGTCCATCCTAACATCAAAGTTAATCCTCCACTATTAAGAATTATTTGTATCGAAGAGAGTATTTTTATAAATGATAGTTTTTTTACTAAACGAGTAAATTTTACCATTAAAATGCATTAAAACAATATAATTTGGTTTATTGTCAATTACAATATGTATTGATGATCCGCAACACCAGTTTTGGCCAATTTAGAAAAAAAAGTCTATAATACAATATAATGCGGCTTATGAATATAGAACGAAGTTTGACAACTATACTGCAAATGTTTCTTTTGAATGGAAAATCTAAATTTATAGAGAAATAGCGACTATTTCTAACCTTAGATTGAAGTATAAAAGGATTAATCATGATGTGTCCACCCTTTTTATAATATTTTCGGGCTTATGAGTCTCATCAGTATTGGAGAGACTTCGATTTCATAATATAATTTTTATTTTAAAAACACCATGAACAAAACTTACGTAAATTGTACATTTTAGAATGTATATCGATATTCAGACAAACACTATATTTATTTATGTAAAATATTTAATTATTCTTTAATTTTTTTTCATAGTTAGGTAGTCGTCAATACTGTACTTTCCTTTTTTTTCTCTAATTTTGCATAAGATATTTTTTTGTTTTTATATTATGGTTAACACCTTGTTGTAAATAAATATTAAAACACAAATTATTGTGACCATCTTTTATTTCTAAATAGGAAACGTTACAATATAAAATGCTTTTATTTTTATTTTTATAATAAGAGATATATAGGATATATATCTTATATTTAAGAAAAGATATTTTTCTGCTTGTATTTAGAATTGTTGAGATTATCTTGATTTTGGTTATCTTGATGAATATACTATGTTAGTTATTTGCTGGTTCCTTTTTAGGACTAGATGGTATTGGTGATGCACAGTCGTGGGAATAATAAAATAATTTTGATCAGTGATTTTCTTTATTGTGCTAAAGGAATATATAAAAACATAATTTGAGAAAGGTACTGCCTGGCTTAAGGCGTAAGAATAAATAAAACAAAATATTATTTACATAATTACAAACATGTTTGAGCCGACCAACGGGGAACAACAACAATGAGTTTTTATAGGGGAAGCATGACCTCTGGCGGTCGATTTAACAGAGTATTTGAATTGATGAAATACAACCCTAAATAAAATAATACTTTAATATAACATAATTTTAAATAAAATATTTTAATATAACATAAATATATAGAAGTTTATATAGTTTTACGCATGGGTTTTTCTTTTTAAAGTTATAAAAACAAAAAGAAGACACACTGGTGAACTCAATCCCAATATTTAAAAGTCGGTGGACGAGTAGGTAACATCCTCGATTCCCGACAGTCATGAACCGAGATTGAATCCCGCGTTGGAATCTTTGTTTTATTATTAAAAACCTTTCAAATATTATTCACTGTTGCAATTATCATAAACTAGGTTGTTCTTTTTGAACGGTACCTAATAAAGTGATTTTGGAACAAGAATGAGATCCCAATATTTTTCATTATTAAAGTAAGGGAAGTAGAAAATTGTTAATATTTAAAAGAAACAGTTACGCTAATAAATAGTTAATATTTACATATATAGATGGAGCGCTTTAATGTATTTTATATTATATTTATTCAGTTATTTAGTAATTTAAATCAACCCCAAATCTAATTAACCAGCCACCAACAAAACAAACCTAACTTCACGCTGTGACTTCAATCACGAAGCAGCCAAGGGTTCCAAATCGACAGTTTGCTGAGAAATAAATGTTTAGATGGGAAAACGAGGGGGAACAATTTTTTGTTCTTGTTTTTTTTTTTTTTTTTGTTTTATTTAGCGGGACAACTCTGTCAGAATCCTCAATTAGAATTGAATCAATGCCTGGATCCTGGCCAGAATTTTCCTCAGCGACTTTTAATCTCCAAACTGCGGGGCTTCAATGCAGTATGTAAATAGAGACAAGATAAAAGTTGCATATATACTCTATTGTTAACTTACTTTTAACACAATAAACTATTTATATTAATTAACATATTAATCTAATTAGTATTTATATACAGAATAAAAGTGTTGCTCTGCCTTAAACCTTGCAATATTCTTCATCAGGTGATACGAAAAAAAGGGGATTTGACCCTTTTCTTTTATTTATCTCAAATACAAAATGGTATATGTCATGATAATCACGGTAGTTAGTTACGAGATTGTTTTAAATGTAAGCGTACCAACATGTTTACATTTTAGAAATATATAGGAATTGAAACATCACCTAATTATACCTTTCCCTTCAAAATAGACGAAATAAATAATAAAGTTATAGTGATATTTTCTGGAATCTATTTTGACAAGAAAGTAATTTGCTTTTTATATATAGAGAGAATTTCACATATGTTTATATTTTTTAAATTTATATATATATATTTTTTATATTTGCAGACAAGCACAATTTTCGAAGCACATTATATATATATGTATTTATAATTAAAGCAAACTCTCCTATAACGCGATTAATGTGTTCCGTGTTGTATGAAATCGCGTTATAGGAATTCGCGTTGAACGAAATAAAACTTGTATAACGCGAATGTTGTTAGGGTAAATTGTTAGTGAAAAATATCATGTATTTTATTTTATAACGCGTTATACGAAAATTCGCGCTGTATAAATAAATTTGTCGCAATTTTTTAATCGCGTTGTACGAAATCGCGTTGTAAAAACTCGCGTTATAGGAGAGTCTACTGTATATGTATTTCTATAGTGTCCTCGAAAACCTATGTCTATAGTTTATTTAAAGTATGGGTATAAAAAACCCAAAACAGCCCAATACAATATTACAGCGGTATTGGTAATAGATTAAACTGGGGAAACCGCTGGGTGAACCAAAACACCAGTTTTGGAAAATTCAGACAAAGGCCAACCTGTATACCATGGTTTCGGTCTTATGGCATTCATCAGTATAGGGATGGCTTCGATTTCATAACATAGTACGGGAGGGTTAACAGATGTTGTGTGGCTCATTCTTTATCATCAATAGTACCTTTTTTTTTACCAGGGTGATGTACAGTGCCATCGTGTACCTTTAAAGGGAAAGGTGCCTCTTTTGGTATATGAATATTGTAACCAAGTATTTATTCATTTTATTATTTTTTATTAACAAAGTGGTCATTTTCATATTTATATTTTGCTACTCTGTAAATTCCCCTCGTGGCTTATCTTTTGTTTACCTTTTATAGTTTGTCCTTGCCTGAAATAAATTTTGTTTCCTCCTGAAGTTTTTGTCTTCCCTAATTTTCCACGTGGCCTTTTGCTGGAGATGCTGGGTAAGTTAGGGAAGACAAACTGAAGATCGCCGAGAAGACCTTGAAGCCATGGGTGCTGTGATCTAC
This sequence comes from Cordylochernes scorpioides, assembly GCA_030710605.1. Classification (NCBI taxonomy): domain Eukaryota; kingdom Metazoa; phylum Arthropoda; class Arachnida; order Pseudoscorpiones; family Chernetidae; genus Cordylochernes; species Cordylochernes scorpioides. The sequence goes on along the minus strand of CP092863.1, from coordinate 208,558,242 downwards.
ATTTTCGGAGACAGACTCCAGGATTCCACCGCCGTGCTAAAGCCAAGACTTCCCTCGAAGATGACGATGTCCCTATAGACGATACGACGACAAAGCCGCTCTTCACGCCGCCCGAAAAAGGACGCAAAGGTACTAGGGACAAAGTTCCAAGACTTCGATGATATCCTTGGCAGAAGCACGTCAGATCCATGTCAGTATCTACAATAATTTCTAGCTGTGGGTCACAGCTCCCATAGGGAAGAAGCTATGTAACCAAGTATTTATTCATTTTATTATTTTTTATTAACAGAGTGGTCATTTTCATATTTATATTTTGCTACTCTGTAAATTCCCCTCGTGGCTTATCTTTTGTTTACCTTCCATAGTTTGTCCTTGCCTGAAATAAATTTTGTTTCCTCCTGAAGTTTTTGTCTTCCCTAATTTTCCACGTGGCAATATCATTTCCCCACAACTTTATGTTATAATATGTAAATATATACCTATATATAAAATGAAAGGAATTAAAAGCACGAATGTTTCTTTTATACACAATACAAACTTCTACTGCCCTTACTGCGATGAAAAAAATATTGGGAGGGCTTGGCTCATCAGTGGTGAACCCTCCCAGCGGTTTCGCCAATTTAATTCACCAGACCGCTTCTCAGAGCTCTAAAACTGTATTGGACGATTCTGCTTGTATACGCAGCACTGAAGGATGGAATCTCAGAAATGTTTTCCAATAAAACTACGGACATAAGCTTATAGGACAGTAGAATTATATTCAAATACACTGATGAACCAAGCCCTCCCAATATATTTTTTCATCGCAGTAAGGACAGTAGAAGTTTGTATTATGTATAAAAGAAACATTCGTGCTTTTAAATCCTTTCATTTTATATGTATATTTGGCGCGTTATTGCCTTGTGTTAATATACCTATATATTGCAAAAGATATGATAGTTTCATTATAAAATGAATAAAGCTTCCAAGATTAAGTTTCTTGTGCAACCTTTTATTTTCAATCTTTCGGACTTGTCAGTCCTTCAACAGGAGTATCACGTTAATAAATTAATGATATATACTATTTTTATATACATATTTATTATTTACATATTTTAAATACTTATAATACATTAAATACGTACACGGTAGGGATAATTCGTGCTGGTTGAACGATATCTCTAGACTTCAAATTAAATTTAATAAATTCGTGAACTATTGTGTTATATATAGATTATTGTTATGTTTCTTTACACTATTTATATTATACATATTATATGAAAAAGTGAAGGTTTTATAAGCTTATTATTTTGCTTTGTTTTAAAAAATGAATCGATGTTGGTTCCATATGCTTGAATTGAATATTACACCTTACTCCTATATATTTTATTGCTTAAAAAGGAACACAACGAAAAAAAACTACAATTGCAAATGATTTGACAACTAACTAAGAAAATAAATAATATCAAAGCTGATGATGATAAAAAAAATTGAATATGTCTGCCAGAAAAATGCTTCTATGAATTAAAAATTAATAAGAATAATTACAAGATTAAAACATATAAACTTCAAACACATACATGTATATTTAAAAAAATAGTAAAAATGTTTTATTGTACTGGGATAAGGTACATAATTATGAGAAAAGGCATCTCCTTATCGTGAAACTGAAAGTTGCTGATGGCTTGCGCCATCATAGTTGATATTTATTCCGATAGATGGCGCAAGCCATCAGCAACTTTCAGTTGCACGATAAGAAGATGCCTTTTTCTCATAACATATATTCAAAGTTTAATAAAAATGAATATATATTTGTGGAATACATATTGTCAAAATATAATAATTAATATCAATAGAAAATTCTATATTTAGAATTTGGTTAATGGTTATATAATAATGGATATATGTAAAATGGAAACCAAACAAGATCCTTCTATCTTGGAGACAAACACAAATTGATCCTTCAATAAATCTTGAGTGTTCCCTTTTATTTGAAAGATGAAACGTTAGTGAAATAGAGAGATGCGCTACAAGAAAAGGTTTGTAAAATATTTCCAGATAGTGGTTTCCATTAGAGAAGATGAATTTGAAGGCGTTTTTATTGGATCAAATAAAATACCACTTTACTTGTTTAGTTCAGAAATTCGCTTTTTACAAATATCTATCTATTAAGAAAAAAGGCATCTCCTTATCGTGCAACTGAAGGCTTCTGATGGCTTGCGCCATCTATCGGAATAAATATCAACTATTCTCGTTGATTTTTTATTATTCCAGAATTGGCCAAATACCCATTCTTGATTAATCAAGAAAAGCTAACCATGGACGCGTTTTCTTGATTAATCAAGAATGGGTATTTGGCCAATTCTGGAATAATTAAAAATAAACGAGAATAGTTGATATTTATTCCGATAGATAGCGCAAGCCATCAGCAACTTTTAGTTGCACGATAAGGAGATGCCCTTTTTCTTAATTTATACACCTTATCCCAGTACAATATCACATTGTACTATTTTTCATATATATCTATTTATATGATTTATAACTAACTCTCAAATTATCTCAATAATTATTCATGTAGAATTATAAATACGAATTAGATTAATAAATAGGTTAATATCTTGTATTATAGGAATATATGTTAATATTATAATCCCTTCGGTAAAATTTTATAAATAGAATAAAATTCTCTGAGGGAAAAGTTTCTTTTTTAACTCACGATAATTCAAGTTTTCAGGCTTAACAGGCCTTCGACAGGTATCTATATTACTAAAACCTTTTTGTAGAGTTTTATTAAAACCCGAGCGAAGCTCTTCAGAAATACCTTGATATTATATGTATGTACCTCTACAGACCTATACGCTTATGTCCATAGTTTACTAAACACCCCTAAGCTGCCTTCCATAGAAAATACAGGGTATATTCCAAACCAATCCAATACCATAGTAGAGCGGTCTAGAGATTAATTTGGCGAAACAGCTGAGAGGGTTCACTACTGATGAGCCAAGCCCTCTCATTCAATTACTCATATCATTGTAATGCAAATGCAAAATAAGTAATATTTGATGATATTTAAAAGAAACACATTTCCAGTAAATTTATTTGTGCAAAGTTATATCTAAGAGTTTAACCTCAGTACCAGTAAAAAGGGGGGTCGGTGGAAGGATGGTCTAAAACGTTGATTTTCGACCGCTACGACCAGGGTTCGCTTCCCGCATTGGGCACTTTTTTTCTGATTAAAAAAAATGCTCCAATGTCCCCCGATTCTTGCAAAAGTCCAACCCCACTAGCGAGTGCAAGTAACCGAAAGGGGCTCTGGCCCGTTTGTAAGTACAAAGTCGATCTGCTTTTCACATGTGTAGATATGTGGTGCACTTACAGTAAAAGCAGTCGCCTACTTCTACCCACCATGATTATCATGACCTGTACCACGTGTACTAGGGATAAGCAAAAAAAAAACAGTATAAAAGCAAAGAAGCCCCAATTCAATATTACAACTGAATGGTGTATTAAACTGCAGAAGTATTATTAAACTGTATTAAGCTGGTTATTATTAAGCAAGGACTTCTCATTATTCTATCATTGTAGTAAAGGCATTAATAAATTATTTTATTTCTTTAAATCATACGCCTTAAAATAGATTCAATATTTCATAACAGATAGCGTATATTTCAAAAGTAACCTATTGCTAAAAATAACAATTTTTAATTTTATCAATAGATGTAATTCAATATTATAAAATACCATGTGTTTTATTAAATTAAATTCAAATTAAAACCACATGTGTAGACATGTGGTGCATTTAGAGTAAAAGCAGTCACCTACTTCTACCCACCATGATTATCATGGCCTGTACCACGTGTACTATGGATAAGCAAAAAAAAAAAACAATTTAATTTATCGATAGATGGAATTTGATATTATAAAATATCATGTGTTTTATCAAATTAAATTCAAAAATTAAAACCACATGTGTAGACATGTGGTGCATTTAGAGTAAAGCAGTCGCTTTCTTCTACCCACCAATTTTATCGATACATGGAAATTAAAAATTATAAAACTGAAAGAAAGTATATTCTAGGCAATATTATAAAACGATTTAAATTACAGTTTTATAAATACGAATAATCGAAATACTAAGTTAATACATTTAACTTATCCTGTGTGTACCAAATTTTTTATTTAACTTTTATCTCAGTATTCAAGGGAGGGCACCTTAAAACACCATTTTTATATTGGAAAGTCTATTAAAGATATTAAATAATTTATTTTGAGGCCATTTACGAAATTAAATTGAGCCACGTGAGAAATTTCTTTCCAAACAAAACTTTCAAAAAGTGGGAAAACACTTTTTTGTTTTTTTTTTTTCAAGCCCAAGTCTGTAAAATGTATTTTTTAAAAGGTACTTTATATATGAAAATAAACTATAGGAAACTGGTTTATATATTCACAATTTTAAAATATATACTGTATTTTTATTTTTCAAATATTTTATATATTTGTGTATATATATTTTATGAGTTCTTCTACAATAAAATTGATAATAAAAAAGTCGATGGCAGGCGGTATGAACCGTTGGGCTCCGACAACCATGGACCGGAATCGAATCCCGCATTGTACACTTTTTTCTGTGAATAACGTTTTCATTTTATTCATTGTTTTTAATTAAAAAGGCATATATTGAATCAAAATATCATTTATTTTACCAATATATCAGTTGGCTGAGAACGCCATATTATGTTATAACATTTTAAGTGGAAAGGCTTCGACTTTCTATCAAGAGTTGGTAGTTACATTTCAACCACAGATGTCTTTCAGCGGGAATTATTCCAACTTTCTTAATTCTTGAAGATCCTATTCGCTAGACACACTTTAAAATGTTATAATACCTTGATAAAGGTTGGTGTTCAGACAACTGAAATATTGGTAAATTAAATGTTATTTTGATTCAATATATGCCATTTTAATTAAAGATTCATCTATGGATTGCTCTATTTTCAAAATTCATTGTTTTTTTCTTTTTTTCTTATCCCTAGTACACGTGGTACAGGCCATGATAATCATGGTGGGTAGTTAGCGACTACTTTTACTGTAAGTGCACCACATGTCTACACCTGTGAAAAGCAGTTCGACTTTGCACTTACAAATGTGCCAGATCATCGTTTGGTTACTTGCACTTGCTGGTGGGGTTGGACTTTTGCAAGAATCGTGGGTCATTGGAGCATTTTATTTTTTATATCAGAAAAAATTGCCAAATGCGGGAATCGAACAACGGATCGTAGCGGTCGAAAACCAACGGTTTAGACCATCCTTCCACCGACCCCCATTTCATTGTAAATAATAAAAGCTAGGTTGAACTTTTTAAACGGTACCTAATAAAATTATTCCGGAACAGGTAATACCATGAGAATATATAATTATATAATGAAATAATTTGAGTTTTATAAAATTTTCCAATAATATAGTGTAAAAGTTCATTTCTCTTTTGTATGTTAACTGTATATTGAAAAATATGTTGTGATAAAAATAGATTTCAAAATATTTGTCTGAGTTCATACCTTTTCTAGTTTGTTATATTAAAAAGGTTCAGTTCTGCCGTCAAAATGGACTCTAAAGCTGAGCACCAACCTCCACAAACCTCTCAGATTGTTAAAATTATTAAGTAATTTCTCTCTTTCTGGTGTCATAAGGGGAAATTGTGGTAATCCTTTAAAAATATAATCGTAAAATATTTTTCATCGCAATAAGAACGGTTGAGAAGTTTGATTTATTTGTGAAAAGAATATCGGGCTAATTTGCATTTCTCGTTGATTTCGCATACCCGAGTTAAGCCAGTAATTTGTATGTAGTAAATAATAAATGAATATAGAAACTTGATGAAAATCAAATTAATAAAATTACCAAATAAACATCTAGGATCCAGTCATAACACAATCCTTTATCGATATTCGAAACGATTTTAAAGGCGTAGGATTCTTTTTTGAAATTAAACAATTTCTACTGTCCTTAATGCAATGGAAAAATAAATGGGAGGGCCTGGCTCATCAGTGGTGAACCCTCCCAGCGGTTTCGCCAGTTTAATCTACCATACCGCTGTTATATTCATATTTACCAATTGGCAGATAGAGAGGAAAATTGTAATTCAGTGATTTAAGCTGGTAATACAGTTTAGGATTTACTACTGATGAGCCTCAACCTGATTTTCCTATTATTTTTCGTTCGATATATATAGATTAGGGCTTCCAATCCCGGTACATATTTTCAATCCCGGGATTCGGGATTGCTTTTTTCTCAATCCCGGGATTGAAAAACATTTCCGTCTTTCTACGCCAAGAGGTATATCGTTTCGTTCGTTAGATTTTTATTTTTTTCTTTTATATAGTGCCAATGACGTGGCATTTACTTCGATGAAAACAACCTGAAAGCCATATATTTTGCGCCTGCTTATGAACTAAATAATTGCTTTTGGGTTACAGTTTGAAATTATCTGTCAATTACTGTACACACATCTGAAAAAAAAATTCTGTTCTTGGAACTCTTAGACCACATCTCTTAATGCAGTGTTGGGCAGTAATCCATAAAGTACATCCATCACAGCCAGATGGAGACCATGCGCCTAGCAGAGCTGTTGCAGTGGACCAATAATGTAACCCAATTTTACCATCATTGCGCACCCATCAGTTGTAACACACTCAATATCAGTTTCGAAGTCGATTCCAAACTCCAAGAGCTTAGCACCAATGACATATTTGCATTGTTCAGAGGAAAATACTCCAGATATTCGAGTCAAGCCAAGATTCCACACCTTGGTACGGCTATGAATATTAATGTTCAGGTAACGCTTGCTTCTGATTGACGTCCATTCATCCAGCGCTAGGTTGAAATGTTTCCCCTTTTCTTTCTCCATCTGAAGCTCTCGAACGACATTCTCACGAAATGTGTCCGCATAACGACACACTTTAATCTTAATGGTCTCTGCGGAGAGAGGAATTTCATGTCCAAGAGCATTGAGGCACTTGCGTAGATCCTTAGATATGACAAAAACGGAGAATGGCAATCCGTCGAGAGCTATCATTCTAGCTAGCACAGCATCAGTCGATCGATCGATGGAAACAGACGAAAAATGATCGAGAATTTATATCTTGGGGGTCTTTTTTGCAGGGGTCTGTGTATCAACTTCGTCTTTAACTTTTCTCTTCGAAGTTTCGATTCCGTGGACCGCCTTCTGGTGTACATGCAGCCCTTTTGTAGACCCACCGACGCATTTCAAAATCCTTTTGCCGCTATACACTGTGCATTTTGGCCAGATCCGTCTCGTAGGTAATAGCACCAGATTCCTTCTAATTTAAAAGGAATAAACTTCGCCATCACAATCAAGAAGTGATAAGCTTACCAAAAATGTCCGACGCGTTTTCTATTGAGAAATAACAAGGTCCGATAATATTGTTTTAGAGACTTTGTTTTATGTTTGTTTAAGTTGAAAACTACTTTAGGCTGATGCTTGATAGTGACGAAGCATTTAATGAAATTACATTAAATAAATTTAATTTAAATTAAATGACAAAAAAGCTAGCGAGGGTTTCACAAAATAAACAGCAGAGCAGTGCGTTCATGATGCATACAGAGTACAGGATGGAGAGTATAAACATAGATTTAAAAATAGAAATATAAAACAATTTGGAGCCCAGATAAGAGGTTAGTGGCGCGTCCATGTTACACGCAGGTCCGCCACAAAAATAAAGGGATGCCGCTACTATCTAAGAAGCCACTATTTGCATGTCAACAAAAACTGGGGACCCCTCCATGTATACTGCTGCATACTCTCATTCTAGAGGCTGCCATTTTGGAAATATCTTGCAGAATAACCCTTCGTTATTAGTGCATGAAAATAATTTCAAATCTCTCAGAAAAAAAGACCCGCAATGCAGCTGTATAAACAAAACGTCAAAAGTGTGCTATCTCATCATCACAATACAAATATTGGAAACAAATACATGTCATGAGCGGTTGCAGAGAACCGAGGGCTTGTTAGCCAGTCTCTTTCCTGATGACATCCTCAACGATGACACGAATTTACATAAAGAAATAAGAAACTATAAACCAAAGCTTTTGAATATAGCAAATATAGTAGTCACAATGAAGGAAATAAATGATATAATTGATAAATTAAACCCAAAGAAATCTCCTGGAACTGACTATATATCTAACAATATGATATTGCATACTAAAAACTTTATCGCTCCGCTCTTGACCAAGCTGTTTCAGAAGTGTTTGGATATGAGCTACTTCCCAAATGAGTGGAAGAAAGCAGAAGTGTTGGTTATCCCAAAGCCAGGTAAAATTGACTACGGCGAGTATAAGAGCTACAGACCCTTATGTTTGAACTCAAACATTTCTAAAATCTTTGAAAAAATTATTAACAATAAAATAATCAAACACTATGAAGAAAATGAGATGTTCAGTAATCGTCAACACGGATTTACAAAATCACGATCAACAATAACAGCGCTAACTGACATTGTCAAAACTGCTTTAGACCACAAAGCTAAGGAATTCACGGCCATTATAACAATCGACATCAGTGGAGCATTTGATAATGCATGGTGGCCAATGGTGCTAAAAAGAATCGATGAAGATAATGTAAATGCATCTATTGTTAAACTTTTCAAATCGTATTTTGATAATAGGAAAATAAGATACAGATACACATCAATTGAAGTTCAAAAAACACTAAGCAAAGGATGCCCGCAGGGAGGACCTATTTCCCCTACAATATGGAATATAATCATGAACGATTTACTATGCAAGTATACTGAGCCGAATAGTGAAATCATCGGATACGCAGATGATATTACGGTGATATGTTGGAATAAAAACCTAATAGAACTTGAAATTACAATAGGAAGCATAATGAGAAAAATAACAAATTGGTGTGAAAGCAGCAAATTAAGAATATCCAAGGAGAAAACGAAGGTATTGCCTTTGTTCAATAATAAAAAGTTTACAATAACTCTGAATAACAATACCATTATTCCGGTAGATAGGGTGAAATTTTTGGGAATAACCGTCAAAAACCACAGAAATAAGAACAAACTTGATTTTATGCCGCACATTGATGATATTATCACTAAAACAACCAGAGCAAGTGGATATCTATTAGGACTAACAAAGAAGGCCTGGGGTCTTGACAGCAAAAGGAGAATTGTATTGTACAAAACACTATTTAGAAATACAATAATATACGGATCTACGATATGGTACCAATTCATCCCAAAAAAAAGCCAAAGACAAATTAAACTCGCTACAGTATAAAATTCTCAAACATGGTATACAAGCCTACAATACAACATCGTCAAATTGTACGCATATCATTGCTAGAACTCCAAAGCTCACTCACTTCATTGAATCAAATATATTGAAAATAAATATAGATTACAACCGATTTGTCCCAGCAAAAATAATCATAATTTCTAACTTTATAAACCAGAAACAGCAGGAATACTATGAAGCGACCAATGAAAATTTCAAAAGTTTCTTCAGTGGCCCAAAAATTCCTAATTTTATTAAACCTAACTTCTATAATGTGCAATTCTTCACTGGACATGGCGACTTCAACTCATACCTGTTTAAAATTGGCAAAGCTGAATCACCTGGATGCTCGTGTGGAGGCGAAGAACAGAACCCCAGACACTTATTAACTGACTGCCCGCTGACCGCTGATCTTAGGGAACTAAATCAACTTCCCATAAATTTGCAACATCTGGTCTCCACTAAGGACATATACCAAAGATTCAACAAATTTTGCAGAATGTATTTAGCTAGATAAGTGACTACTAATGTAATAAATTTGCATACTGATATGTAAATATGTATATATCTCTTTAACTACTTTTCTTTTGTGTCTTTCAATTAAATGTATATATTTCACGCGCAAATATCCGAATTGTGGATATAGCGTGTACTCTGCAATTGATAAATAAAATAAAATCATCTGTTTTATTACCAAAATGCTAGATAAGAAAAATATATTTTTGCGCTGGTTTTCATGTACAAACCAGTAATCCCGGGATTTTTCGAGCAGAATCCCGGAATTTCGGGATCATTATTTGGCTCCGGGATCCCGTAGATCCTTAGATGTGACAAAAACGGAGAATGGCAATCCGTCGAGAGCTATCATTCTAGCTAGCACAGCATCAGTCGATCGATCGATGGAAACAGACGAAAAATGATCGAGAATTTATATCTTGGGGGTCTTTTTTGCAGGGGTCTGTGTATCAACTTCGTCTTTAACTTTTCTCTTCGAAGTTTCGATTCCGTGGACCGCCTTCTGGTGTACATGCAGCCCTTTTGTAGACCCACCGACGCATTTCAAAATCCTTTTGCCGCTATACACTGTGCATTTTGGCCAGATCCGTCTCGTAGGTAATAGCACCAGATTCCTTCTGATTTAAAAGGAATAAACTTCGCCATCACAATCAAGAAGTGATAAGCTTACCAAAAATGTCCGACGCGTTTTCTATTGAGAAATAACAAGGTCCGATAATATTGTTTTAGAGACTTTGTTTTATGTTTGTTTAAGTTGAAAACTACTTTAGGCTGATGCTTGATAGTGACGAAGCATTTAATGAAATTACATTAAATAAATTTAATTTAAATTAAATGACAAAAAAGCTAGCGAGGGTTTCACAAAATGAACAGCAGAGCAGTGCGTTCATGATGCATACAGAGTACAGGATGGAGAGTATAAACATAGATTTAAAAATATAAATATAAAACAATTTGGAGCCCAGATAAGAGGTTAGTGGCGCGTCCATGTTACACGCAGGTCCGCCACAAAAATAAAGGGATGCCGCTACTATCTAAGAAGCCACTATTTGCATGTCAACAAAAACTGGGGACCCCTCCATGTATACTGCTGCATACTCTCATTCTAGAGGCTGCCATTTTGGAAATATCTTGCAGAATAACCCTTCGTTATTAGTGCATGAAAATAATTTCAAATCTCTCAGAAAAAAAGACCCGCAATGCAGCTGTATAAACAAAACGTCAAAAGTGTGCTATCTCATCATCTGTTTTATTACCAAAATGCTAGATAAGAAAAATATATTTTTGCGCTGATTTTCATGTACAAACCAGTAATCCCGGGATTTTTCGAGCAGAATCCCGGGATTTCGGGATCATTATTTGGCTCCGGGATTGGAGGCCCTAATATAGATGGTGCGTTATTGCTTTGTAAAAATTCCTCTTTGCACAAAAACATAACAAGACGTGTTCACCAGTTTATTTCATCCATTTCATCAAGATTTTTACCATCCTCTTGTACATCCATCATCAATGATGATTCATCTGTTTCTTCAAAAATATCATCATCAACATCTTTTCCCATTCGAGAATCATCAAAATAGATTTTTGATGTATCAGGCATTGTGTTATTTAATATTTTTATGAATTTAAGAATCTCATTTTTACAAGTTTCGTAATTGTCCTCAGCAGTTTTCTCCAGTTTTCCAAGTTCCTTCTCGAAAATTAAGATTTCGTACCACATGAAGATTGCAATAGATGCCAAGATGAATGTGTTAAGAAAAGAAAAGATTAAACTTGGATTTTGGTCGTTCACTTCTTTTCCTTGTTGGAAAATGAATGTAAACAGATCATCTTTATAATATTCATAGGCTGATCCGAAAGGCATGACCAGATATAGGAATAGAAAGATGGAATAGTCAACAATCCAAATTTAGAAATGGAAACTAACTCAACGAATTAGGGTTTGAAAAGTTTTCTCTAAGTTAAGTGAGTGAGGTTGATAAATTAATAAAAAGGAATCAAATCGTTCAACTAAAAATTGCACGAGTTAAAAGGGTTGAAACTGTCTCCAGGTTTACTTTTGCCAAGACCCGGCCTGGTACCAATCTTTTTTCCATCCCGGTTGAACCATTATGATTTACAGTAACACAAAACATGAAAATTATATTTCCAATTTGCACTAGTAATTTTAGCAAACTATATATTGACAAATAAAAATCATAAAATTTCAAAAAATACATTGAATACATTTACTTTTGATTGTTTAATAATAGGTTAACATGGTTCTGTAATTTTTATTTTATTATTTTAATATCTTCAATTCTTCCTTTTTATACAATTTCACCCCTACGTTCCGCTCATATGACGCGTAATTGACGAAGCTACAGTGTGAACTTGTTATAGTCCTAACTTTAACAAAAACACAAAACCTTTATGATACTTTAACCTTCATTTTAACTATATTTACTTCTATTTTACCAATTTTATTTCATATAATATATATAACACAGATATAGACAGAATATGGATATAACACTACTTTAATATATATATGTGTGTGTATTAAAAGAGGCACCACTGCTTTATACATCCTTTTCTGGATAAAACTTTAACCCAATAGAGTTATGTATTAAAGGAAATACTGTAATATAATGTACATACTGTCAATTTAGAAATATGCAAATTAGGTTGATATCGTTCTAATTTGCATATCTCGTTGATTTCGCATACCCGAGTTAAGCCAGTAATTTGTATCTAGTAAATAATAAATGCATATATATTTAATGAAAATCAAATTAATAAAATTAATTACCTAATAAACATCTAGGACCTAGTCCTAACACGCTCTTCTATATTATACCAATTGGCAAAAAGAGAGATAAATTGGAATTCAGGGATTTGAGCTGGTGATACAGTTTAGGATTTATTACTGATGAGCCTCAACCTGATCTTCTTAATAGTTCATATATATTGAGAATATTTTAAAATAAACCGTTTTTTCCTAACATTTAATAAAAGTAATAATACATTCAGGGCTAAGTTTCCTATACAATTTTATTTCTTTATAGCTTTCGGGCTAAAGTGTCCTTTAATAAGAGCAACTAGGAGTATACTTCTAGCTAACTATACACGCCAAACTTTAAATATTTATTTTTCATAATTGTTGAGATATTTATGAAGTCGTAGAAGAAGAGAAAGAATCTTTATTACTTAAAGATATAAAAATAACAACAACAACAACAACAAAAAGCCTTTATTTAGGGTCACTGACCCTATACAGGATTCACCAGAGGTATGCATAAGAACAAAGCAGTGAGACAAAGAAAACAACGATATAGACAGAAGAAAAAGAAAAAAAAAGAAGAAAGAGAAAGAGGGAAGCAAGAAAAACAACACAAAAAGAGTAGCAGTAAGAAAGTGAGGAGTGAGTGTCACTTGGCCTTCTTCTAAAATATGGATTTGTGGAAACCATAAAACGCCGTAGCAATATACTTATTTTGGATCATATTGTCAATTATTGATGGAAGTGAAGCTCAGAGTTGCCCAGTTTTGAGCATAAGGATTCTTCTTTCTTCTAAGATATAAAAATATAAAAGAAGGACAAGAGATCAAATTATATGTACATCAGCAGTTCACGCCGGCCTGCCCTATCCAATAACCACTAGCCAACTAACAATCCAATAAAGCTGTGATATATATAGACAGAGATGTCAATTAACATAGACTTTATTATAGTTTTATGCAAATCACAAGAGTATTCTATCGTAGAAATATATGGAATGGTCACTTTTAACAAATATATTAAAATTTTATTTACATATAACAATCTAATAGTCATAAATAATATTAATAATATATAAATTGAAATAATTTTTGTCATATATATTTAAATATTTATTAATATTTCGGCGTGTATAGTTATCTAAAAGTTATACTCTTATTTGCTCCTATTGAAGGACATTTTATGCCGGAAAGATAGAGAAATAAAATTATACTAGAAACTTAACCCTGGATGCTTTTTTGATTTTAGTATATTTAAAAAAAACTATTAAAATATGCTTTCTCCCGCAATTGATTTTAAATTTAAGAAATAACAAATAACTTTATGTTTGAAAAATATATTTTTAAAGAGAGAGAGAGAGAGAGAGAGAGATGTGTGTAAGCAAATTAATAATATAACATTTCAGCCTATTAAAAATATATTCACACAAAAATATATCAAAAGATAAAATATAAAAATTACATATTTCCTTCCGCCCCACTGAATTCCCAGCTTAATCATCTTTCAACATGAAAGAACACAACATCAATAAAAACAGTTTGAAGCACGAAATCCAAATTTCTTTTCCCATTCCATCAGCCATTCTTCTGTTGGACCGAGGGGGAGTATTTATGACCTCACCACAGGATTTATTGTCACTAGGGGGCGCTGATTCATATTTCACCAAACCCCCCTATATATATCTATGTGACAGCGCTTGAAAAATATTTGTATGCATAAATTGTATATATCAAATTTATAGGTTCATACATTTTTACTATATAAATATTATATAATATAAAAACTCAAATATTTCTATATTTTAAAATAAATATATTTTATTTTTATTCACTGATAATTTTACTTTTTGTTATCATCGTTTTTAGAATCACTTACAGTTTTGTTGTAAATATTGGTAGTTAACATATCTATCTTTTTGAATCACTAATATAGGATTAACTTTATAAATTCTATATAATGTGGAAATAACTAATGTGTAATATTTCCTCAAGATAGTAATTGAAAATAAAAGCTATTTGATGGTAAATAATTATCTTTTTTTTTATCACGACTGCACCTTCAAGGAGAGATTTCTTTAAGAGAAATTTAAAAAATAATTCTCAGATTATCACCATGAATATGCAAATATTATCTATGCAACTTAAACATCTAAAGTGAAATAGAACGGAATGGAGAAATGATACCAATATCATTGATTTTTCTAGAAGAGAAATTAAAAAAATAATTCTCAGATTATTATGAAAAAAAGGCATCTCCTTATCGTGCAACTGAAAGTTGCTGATGGCTTGCGCCATATATCGGAATAAATATAAACTATTCTCGTTGATTTTTATTTATTCCAGAATTGGTCAAATACCCATTCTTGATTAATCAAGAAAAGCTAACCACGGACGCGTTTCGGGCTGTTGACCCTCATCAGCGTGGTGCAAGCTGTACCTAATATCAACGAGAATAGTTGATATTTATTCCGATAGATGGCCCAAACCATCAACAACTTTCAGTTTCACGATAAGGAGATGTCTTTCTTTTAATAATTTCTGCACCTTATCCCAGTACAATATCACATTTGTACTATTTTTTCAGATTATTGTAATGAATATGCAAATATAATCTATGCAACTCAAACACCTAAAGTGAAATAGAATCGAATGGAGAAATGATACCAATATCATTGTATTTCTAGAAAAGAAATTTAAAAAATAATTCTCAGATTTCTCCGAAATCGTTGTAAGCTTTTAAACCGACAGCTTTACCCCAATTTTCCGGATGTTATAAAATCTCGTTCTCCAATATTGTTTTCTCTTTTTCTAATTTACAGAGAACTAACTACTCCTTATATAGTTAGGAATTATCGTTCCTGATTGATTTTTATCATCTTTCAACACTTTCATTACAACCTCTACCAGAGTTTAGATATATTTACTTTGAAGAGAGTCAATATTTATTGAATTTAGAACTAGGTTTGAATAGATGTTATTGTGAATATACAGTTAAACCTGTCTATAGCGCCCCCTCTAAATAGCGCTTCCCTCTCTATAGCGCCCGATTTTAAATACGTAGTACGATGCTATTAACATTAAAATTGACCTGTCTATAGCGCCCCCTCTAAATAGCGCCTCTCTCTCTATAGCGCCCGATTTTAAATACGTAGTACGATGTGATTTACATTAAAAGTGGCCTGTCTATAGCGCCCCTCTAAATAGCGCTTCCCTCTCTATAGCGTCCGATTTTAAATACGTAGTACGATGCGATTTACATTAAAAGTGACCTGTCTATAGCACCCCCTCTCTATAGCACCCTATTTTGGTGAATCCCAAAAGGGGGCGCTATAGACAGGTTTAACTGTATATAAAATGACCAAAAATGATTTGACTACTCTGTTATTCGATCTTCTAACTGGTAACTTGCAAACAAGAAGTTTATAATGTTTTGTACTTTTCTTATTTAAAATGTATCTTGAATAAAATAATAATATAGAATAGAGTTATCTTTTTTCAATTCAACCTAAATTAACACATTTATTTTTGCGCGCTGTTAAAAATGCTATAATACCGTATGTTCATTTTCTTATATGTAATTTTTCTTTCTGTATAAGGCTAAACCCTAATAAATATGATTCAACAACAAAAATTATTGATGGAAATTTTACCGGGAGGATATCGGTCTAAAGAGACAAGGGACAAGAGATAAGATGGCGTCTGGTTTTGACATCTATTTTGACGGGAGAGGCGACCCTTGTTTCTTTAAAAATTATTGAGTTATACGAAATTTAAACTATTTTTAACAAAACTACAAAATAATACGTTAGAAATTTGTTAATTTATATGGCGATATGCCTTGATACATAAATAATGTTTGCAGAAGAACTATAAATGTACGAAACCTCGACATACAATAAAAAAGAAACGTATTTCTAACCTTTTTTATATTATGAAAAAAATAGAACGAAAGTGAATTTTTACTTGGATCAGGTGGATATATTTAGAGCGAAGGCAACTGCTGATCTTGAAACTCTAAGTTGCTGTTGGCTTGCGCCATCTATCGGTATAAATAGGAAATAATAGTTAATTTTTAATTGTTTGGCCTATTCTGGAATAATTACAAATCAACGATTAGTTTATATTTGTTCCTATAGATGGCGCAACCTATCAGTAATTTGCACAATCAAGGAGATGTCATTTTTTTCTTAATTGTTTTTTCTGTATTCTTGAAATTTTCAGGAATATAATTATCGTTTAAAAGAAAGTATCGCTTTAAACGACATTAAATCGTTGATATTTTGAATTCCAACCGCTTAATAGAAATGATTTCACACCATATTTCTTAGATCTACTGAACACTTTCTAATCGAATTTCATCTAGCTACATTTCTTTGTCTCAAAACTAAGATGGAAAACCTTTTCACTTAGAAGAATAAGAATTAAGATCAATTCAAATCTAAAAATCAAATAAAGTTCTAAATACCTTTCCCAAATGTTATTTAAAGGTAATTGGAGAGAAGCACAAATAAAAAAACAGGGATTTACTCACACAAGGATTCCTCCAATAGGTTTTGAATAAGTTAATTCAGGGAATTCTGAGTGGACCATTCCAGCAGGCAACAATTGGCTGTAGCACATCGACTTGAATTTCAAACAGTACTTCCCTTTCTACATTGTGCATCAACTTATAGATTCGTCTCACGTTCGTGCATATTCTGAATTGTACCCAGCCTTCTTATGTCTAGATCAATATTGGAGTTGAATTTATATTCTCTCATGTGACACTCCTCCTTTTTCTTCGTAATAAATTATTTATTAAAACATCATAGAGAGGAATTTTTAAAAGCATAGGTGCAACTTTTGATATACGAATACAAACCTCTCGCAATTATATGCTACTAGCCGAATGACCCGGGCAACGCCCTTGTTTTGCCCGATTGAATGTTTTGATTCAAATACTATTTGTTACAATTATAAATTGGCGCCTTAATTAAATGCATATGTTAGTTAATAACTATAGCCTATGTGCTTTATCTGTCTATGTACTGTTGGCTTCCGTAGGCGTCTCTTACTGGGAAAAAGAAAGAGAGGATTCAATTTGGTTATTAACTAATATATGCATTTATTTAAGGAGCGACCCGCTCCAACACAATAGTTACAAAAACGGAAATACGAGTGGGGGGGGGGGGGGGGGGGGGGGGGCATGATGGGGGGGGGGGGGTCAAAGGTGGCGTGATCGTAGCCGACCATTCCGTGACAGAGGTGACGAAGAATGACGCTCGTAACTGTATATAGAACTAGACGGGTGACCCGGGCTTCGCCCCGGGTTTGACCCGTGTGCATATCTACCCGAGTGATATATATTTAGATAAGATTTTTTTATGATTGTTTGTTATTAGCATTATATATTTGTTTGCATCAGCATAATTTAATCTAATCTTTGATAGAGGGCGCTGTTCGTGAGCTAAGTAGAATAATTTGAATATATAGTTTTAATAATTGATTTATATATTTTTTAAAATAGCCTATCGTCTTCCCCGTATATTTTTACCTATGTATGGGAATTTTGGTTTGAATTAGTGAACTACTACGAATTTGTATACCGGACATACAAACAAACAAACAAACATACAAACATTGATTTTATATATATATATATAAATCCAAAATATGCCCTTCAATTAATATATATATATATATATATATATATCATATACATATATTTGAATAACTTTGATATTTTAAAAAGAAAAATATCTTATATATTCAATATATATTCTTTTTACAAAAGGTAATATGCAAAATTTTTATACTTTCAAGGATTTTTTTTAGCTAAGAACTTTCTATAAATCATATATTTTCAGAAATCAAAGTCAATATAGTTGTTGTTGTTGTTGTTGTCGTGTCCAATGAAGAGCCTCAGATATCTCCAAACATCTCTATCACAGCAGCAGCAATATCCACTATCTTGGGTGTGTAAAGCTGCTGCTCTGGGTCTAAGTCAATAGTCTTTCTTCAAATTAAAGATAAATCCTTTTTTTTTTAACATTTACTGGCCGAAGTATCTTTAATTTAAAGAACTATGAATGCCGGCCAGGCAGCCTTTTTATTTACGATAATATACTCTTTAAGATTTATTTTAAGTGTAGACTCAAGAACAAAACTTAAGGAAGTTGTACCTTACGCCACTAGTAAAGGTTATTACTAGCATGATGAACATAATACATCGCTCTCTGATGCATAATTGAAAAGAGAGAGATGACCCTTTAGGTATATGAATATAATCCTACCAAATTTATGTTATATACAGAAGTGATAAAAACTAATATATAAATATATAAAAATTAATGAAAATAGTAAAAAAAGAATATTCTATATAAGCAATAATTAGTAAAACAAACTTGTTTCGAAATTTTGCCAAAATTAGTAAAAATTCAGTGAGAAAAATGGATCGTTGAGCGCTCCTTCGATTAGGGGATAACCCCATCTTTTCTCCCCCACTCACAGTCATTAATAATAAATAATGTGAAGAGAATTGAGGAACGTTTCTTAATTAGAAAATGTCTAATGAATTTCTAAAGGAAAACAATCATTAAATGCGATGCCATTGGATCAATATGTCTGCCGGACTTAGCTTTCTCATTAAAGACTTTGGTCAAAAAATATATTATTTTACTCAGTGAATTAAAAACATACCTATATTTAGCAGAGAGATAAATCATTTTTTAATCAATATATTGAGGTAAATTCAGATAGAAATTATAAAGAAAATAAATAAATATATTTTAATGAATTTGAATAATATTTTTGGTAAAACTATTCTATTTAAAAACAATAATGAATTTAAAATAAAGGAAGGCAGCATTAGGGAGAAATTTAGAATTTTATATTTGTTTTATATAATTAAGATTTAATATACTATAGAAAGATTTGATTAAAAATAATATAATTCAGGGAATTTTAACTAGGCAAATTAGAATCTTTTGAGATTTTTCTATCACTATAGAAAAATATATGAATATATTTATAAGAGAGAATAAAATGGATAAACGCACACAATCTGATTAACTTGAAAGGTTATTTATATATTATTTCCATATAGTTCTTTACTCTTCATATGCATCTTTTATTGAATTAACCTGACAATATTTTTCCATTTTAATTAGTTATATATTTATAATTATTCTGAAAATAGAGAAATCCATACTTAAATATCACTAGATAGAGTAAAGGCATATATTGGATTGATTGAAAGATCTATTTGTCAGTATTTCGGTTGGATGAACGCCAACCTTTATCGAGGCATTACATTTTTGTATAAACAAACTCAGCGCCGCATAGTGTTCTATATAGAACATATATATATATATAACACTATTCGGCGCTGAGATTGTGTATACAAAAATGTAATGCCTCGATAAAGGTTGGCGTTCATCCAACCGAAATATTGACAAATAAATCTTTTATTCAATCCGATATATTCCTTTTTACTATCTAATTTATAAATTTATGTATTTATACTGTTCTCAAAGCTTAGGCCCATAGTGTATCTTAAAATACCCATTCCAAGAGTCTAGAATCAGTATCACTATGAAAGGAAGTTCCAAAAATGCATTATTACAGCGCAGAAGAAGGCCAAGTGACACTCACTCCTCACTTTCTTACTGCTACTCTTTTTGTGTTGTTTTTCTTGCTTCCCTCTTTCTCTTTCTTGTTTTTTTTTCTTTTTTTTTTTCTTTTTCTTCTGTCTATATCGTTGTTTTCTTTGTCTAACTGCTTTGTTCTTATGCATACCTCTGGTGAATCCTGTATAGGGTCAGTGACCCTAAATAAAGACTTTTTGTTGTTGTTGCATTATTACAGCGGTATGGTAGTTTTAATTGGCGAAACCACTGGGGTGGTTCACCACTGATAAGCCAGACCCTCCCATTAATTTTTCAATGCAGTATGGACAGTAGAAATTGTTTGATTTTTAAAAGAATCATACGCGTCTATAATAGTTTCAAATTTTCATGATAATTAGTGATGTAAAAATAAAGGAGATATAGCATGGGTGTTTAATTAGTTGAGTACTCTCAGCAAATTGTATATACCTACAGTAAAACTCCATCTATCTATATGGATTGAAGTTTAGGAATTATAAGAAAATTGACATGTGGTGCGCTTACAGTAAAAGCAGTCGCTAACTACCCACCATGATTATCATGGCTTTGAGATAAGAAAGAGGAAGAAGAAGAAAATTGAAGAGTTTACTTCTTTAATTTCAACAACAAACAACAATAAACAGCTTTAATAATATCTTTTAGTCTTATATAGATTCTCCAAGTCTTTAATTTCTCAGAATATATATCTAGATATTTATGTATATAGAACAATCCATATTTAAATCTTCAGATAATAAAAAGGCATATATTCGATTGAATAAAATATTTATTTGCCAATTTTTCAACATACAATATACAAATATGTAATGCCTTAACAAAGGTTGGCGTTCATCCAACCGAAATATTGGCAAATAAATCTCTTATTTAATCCAATATATGTCTTTTTAATATCTAAATATATAGATATGTATAAACAAAATTGGAATTTCTTGACCGCTCACTAAGCATTTTAGTTAGCAGAGCGCCATCTAATAGAACAAAAATCAACTAAAGGTTGATTTAGCTTGTTCCAAAGATATTTGGCTAATATAAATTCTTGGAAAATCAAAAAAGGTGAACCAAGTGCCCTTCATTATTGAGGTGCAGACTGTACATCTACGATCAAAGCCTATATTTATATAAATTAAAAATAAAAAAGGCATATCCTGACCAGGAGCACATGTGCTTTTCAGATGGTAGAGCGCCAACTGGCGGAACAGAAATCAACTAAACATTGTTTTAGGCTGTTCCCTGATATTTGGCCAACCCAATTTCTTGATAAATCAAGAAAAGCCATCCACGAACGCGTTTCGCGCTGTAGGCGCTCGTCAGCGTGGAGCAGGCTGTACCACAGTGACCAAAAATAGTTTTGGTCCCGAGACATCTTGAGAAACCAAGAAATGTGTATTCAAAGCCAAACTTGCGTACATAAATCTTTTAAGACTTGTTCTACATAGATTCGTCCCTGGAGTCTAAAAATGTAAAAAGAAACGAAGGTAGTAAGTATCAATATGTAAATAGATATATAATCAGCAATATATTTTAAGAGAAAGTTCATCAGATTTCTTTCTTTAAACTTCTTTTTCCTTTTTCTTCAATTCTAAGTCCTCTTAATTTTGATGGTTGACTGAAGTAACGTGGTTCACAGACGATGAAAACTGGACCACTAACTCAAGTAGCAGCCGACTTAATTTCAATTCAAAATGGCCGCCTCTCACAAAAGAAACATATTCTATCTGCAGTCGTTTGGAATACAAACGCTGCCAAACTTGATTTAAAAAACTATCTCAATGATAATAAAAATATATATTTAATTATTTTTTCATGAATAAAACTTTCTTCATCGATAATTATAAAAATATAAGTAATTTTATACTCAATTTCCTTATTTATTTTATCAATATATCTCTCTATCATATACAATTCATTTCAAATCCTATCTTTGCACGAGATAAAATATGCTCAAATTTCAAATTTCCAAATTAATTTACCAAATATGGAAGCCTAAGTGGAATCTTAATTAGTGAAATTAACTGTTTGAAAAACACTTGTAAACATAATTAATGGGGGTAAATGGAGATGAAATCAAATACGATATCAAAATCTCCATCTCCAGTCTATATATAGATTAATTAAACCTTTTTCTATCTTTAATGATTGGTTTATTTAAATTATTAATAGTCATTTAATATATAAATATATATATATATGTTATAAATAAAAAGATGAGATTTTCTGCTTGATTTTGGGATTATCTATAAGATTGCGACATTTACATAATGTCCAAAAATTTGAGCCGGCCATCGGGAAATAGCAACGGGAATTATTCTTGCCTTCACCCGCACAAGTCTCAGTGGAGACTTTTCCGGGCATAATGTAGATGAAACGAAAAACGGGTTCTAGAGACGGGCAGGTGCGTCGGGGGATGGAGATTTGCCAAGGGGCAATAATCAGGCTAAAGAAGTCAGGACTGTTACCCCCTGAAGCTGTTTTATAACTTGTTTGATTAAGATTTGTTTGAAATTTCTCGTTCAAAGAAGGTTTTAAATGGTGGTTATGAGTAGTTGAATATACAGATATTTACAAGTACAATGATTGGCATGGGAGAAGGCATCTTTTTTTATTATTATTATATATATATAATTTTTTTCTTTTATTGTATATATTTTTTACTTATAAATGACTGCGGCGTATAATTATAAAGCTATACAAACAGTTTAACCGCATAAGTTTCTTTTTTATTTATGAAAAATCATTTTTAATTTCAAAGAGAAATATTTAATATTTCTAACTTTTGGATGACGTATGAAAAGGTTGAATATATGAAGAGTGATGGTCTATATATGAATCGATGACGTATGGAAGGGTGAAAATATGAAGAGTAATGGCGAACGGAAAAATAAAAGTGTCCAGGAGCGGGAATCGAACCCACAACCTTCTGCCTACCGGGCAGGTGCCATGTGCACTAGGCTATCCTAGACGTATTTCTCCGTTCGTAACTAATATTTAAACTGACTAATAATACTTATAAATGACTGCGGCGTATAATTATAAAGCTATACAAACAGTTTAACCGCATAAGTTTCTTTTTTATTTATGAAAAATCATTTTTAATTTCAAATAGAAATATTTAATATTTCTAACTTTTGGATGACGTATGAAAAGGTTGAATATATGAAGAGTGATGGTCTATATATGAATCGATGACGTATGGAAGGGTAAAAAAAAATATGAAGAGTTATGTGACAGTAAAAGTCTTTGTTTTGAATTATATTAGTTGGGAAAATTCCTCTTTTTATTCTCCCATGCTTGTCCATATTTTATTGAGGTAGAAAAGTGGGTGTTCTACAAGGTGTGTCCCATAAGTTCCCGGACTGGGTCCATAAAAAAAAAGGTAAGATATTTTTTTTTTTAAATATTAAAACTTTTTAAAGTAATCCCCCCTTGCTTCAACGCACCAGCGCCATCGTTTCCCCAAATTGTCGAAACAGTTTTTATAGAGCTCTTTTGGAATGCTTTTCAATTCCAACAGCGATTTTTCTATTATGTCATCCCTGGTGTCAAAATGTCTTCCTTTTAGAACTGCTTTAAGTTTGGGGAACAGGAAAAAGTCATTTGGTGCGATGTCTGGGGAATAGGGTGGTTGAGGTAGGATTTCTGTCCCGTTTTTAGCCAAAACACTCGTCACCAAGTGCGCTGTGTGAGGGCGGGCATTGTTATGGTGTAGGATCCAGTCACCATTAGGCCATTTTTCTGGCATTTTTTTTCGAATCGCTTCCCTTAGATGGCGAAGAATGTCCAAATACATTTCCTTAATAACCGTTTGGCCTGCAGGAAAATACTCGTGATGAACAATGCCCTTGTTATCCAAAAAAGCGACCAGCAACACCTTGTTTCTGGATTTCAATATCCTGGTTTTTTTTTTGGTCTAGGCTCACCCTGACCTCTCCACTCGGCATATTGACGCTTGGTTTCAGGGTCATAGTCATAGACCCATGTCTCGTCGCCTGTGATTATCTTGTCTTTCCATTCCGGATCCGTTCTTGTCATTTCCAACATGTTCTCACAGGTTGCAAGCCGACACAGTTTTTGCTCATTAGTGAGGAATCTTGGGATGAATTTTGCAGGAGTCTTTTTGAGCTTCAAATCTTTGGTTACGATCCTTCCAATCGTTGTTTTAGAGATGCCTGTGCCTTGCTCTAGCTCCACAGCAAAGTGGTTCGAGGATTTTCTTTTATCAAATCGGTGATTTTTTGCACATTTTGGGCGTTCTTGCCGAGGATCATCTTCAATAGAAATTCTGCCAGCTTTAAATCTAGAATGTCATTCAAAAACAGTTGGTTTTTTTTGGGGGGGGGGGGGGGGGGGGGGGTCATTGGGAAATGCTTTATTAGGCATTTTAAAAGTTTCGGTTGCTGATATTTGAAGTTTCATACCAATTTCTATGCAAATCCTCTGCTTCAATTTTTGTTCCATCGTAAAATCGCCGCAGCGCAAGGTGTAACCTTTAAATAAATTAGAATAACTTTGGCGCACGCGCACGTACCGCCTCGATATTGGTACCACCGTGTTGCCAGATCTTTTTCTATAATAAACTGTCGAATTTATTTACATTTTTCATTTATTTATTTTTTTATGGACCCAGTCCGGGAACTTATGGGACATACCTTGTATATAGTAAAAATCTATGTACATGGTTGTTATATGGTTATACAAAGTAGATTAATAGGGAGGCATATTTACATTTGTATATACAAGATTATTGGTTTCAGTGTATGAGTGTGTATATATGGTTAATTGGTAAATAGATAATTAATAGGTGGTGTTGAATATGTATGACTATGGGGAGGCGACGTTGAAAAGTGTTTGGAGGGATTCTGTTAGAGGGTTAAAAGGTGATGGATGTAAATTGTTGTAGCTAGTGGGATTTCAAATGTAGGTGTAGAATGGGAGTTATAAGGAGTGGTTTTATGGATTGGGCTCGTATCTGACTAATCAGGTTCTGAGGTGCTTGCTTCGGAGTCAGTCTGGGGCGGTTTGTTTGAGGGTGAGAATCTTCCACAGCTGTGTGCGAAGGTGAGCACTGACCTCCGTGTGTTCTTATTGGAAAACAGTATTTTGGTGGTGTTGGGAATATACCCTATTTGTTTTATACAGTTTGAAAATAGTATGGATCTATGGTTATCTAATGGCGGATATTCTAGGAAAATGTGTTCTGTTGTCTCGGGTGGTCCGCCACAATGTCTACATGAAGAACTGTCATGTTTAGATTTATTGTGTTTGTTAGCACCTATCCATGTGTGGCCTGTGATGAAACCTGTGGTGATGTCAGGTGCTATATGTTTGTGAGTGGTTTTGAGGGAAATGGGTGTCATGCCAAGGTTGCTAAGTATAGTGGGGTTGGATGTCGTGAATTCGTCTTCCCAGGCTTTCCATTGTTTGGATTAGAGGAAGTTTATTTTTGTTCTTTTTTTGAAGCCAGTTTGTATTTAGGGGTTGTGAGATTTGTAGCTGCTCCTGAGTTTTTATAGTGAAAACGGCGACCTCTGGCGGTCGATTTAGCAGAGTATTTGAATCTATGAAATATATTTTTAAATATAAAATAATATTTTAATATATAAATATACTGATACATAGAATTTCTTCACGCATATATAGGGGTTCATTGAAATACCCTGTTTGAAAACAAACTAATTGAGCTTTTCTTGTTAATATATACGCCTATATATATATGAATACGATATTAATTAAAATGAACCTTTAATCAAATTTTATTTTCGAATATTAATCAGTATGAACATCACATATATAAAAAAATAAATATATTAATTAATATATTTATTTTTAATAATATTATATTAATATTTGAAAAAATATAAAGAAAAATAATATTTTGAAGCTTAAAAATAAAATGGCATATCCTGGCCAGATTCACATGAACATTTTAATTAATTATCCACTAGATGGCGCTCTGCCATCTCATGTGAGCCTGGTCAGGATATGCCTTTTTATTTTTGATATCAACACCTGATCTTTTATATATTTTTTATTGTTTTTTTTTCTTCACATATATATATATTTTATAACCATGTAAAACTTATTTGAATTTTTACAAATATAGTATACTAGCCGAATGACCCGGGCAACGCCCGTGTTTTACCCGATTGAATGTTTTTATTCAAATACTATTTGTTACAATTATAAATTGGCGCCTTAAATAAATGCATATATTTAGTTAATAACTATAGCCTATGTGCTTTATCTGTCTATGTACTGTTGGCTTCCGTAGGCGTCTCTTACTGGGAAAAAGAAAGAGAGGATTCCATTTAGTTATTAACTAATATATGCATTTATTTAAGGAGCGACCCGCTCCAACACAATAGTTACAAAAGCGAAAAGGCGAGTGGGGGGGGGGCATGATTGGGGGGGGGCAAAGGTGGCGTGATCGTAGCCAACCAATAGGAGAGCGCCATTCCAAAAAAAAAAAAAGCAAACGGTGACAGAGATGAAAACTGAAGAATTAAGAGATGAAGAACGCATGACGCTTGTAACTGTATATTGAATACCATGAAGTAAGTCCTTTTTTTACTTTTTTGCCACACGATCATAATTTAATATTTTTTTAAATCAGAGAGGAGATACACAAAGAACGAGTTTTTTCAATTCAATGACAAAGTGAAAAGCGTTCCCATTTTTAAACAATCAAAGTTTGAAGGTGAAAATGGTCAAATATACATAAATATGCTTTTAACATACACCATGGTATATGCTACAATAGTATGAAAAAATAAGATAACGGAAATTTGGAAGTCGTACGAAAGAGCAGTATATATATATATATATATATATATATATATGGAAAACCTTTGTTGCCGCTGATCATCTATATATTTTTTTTACAAAGGCTGAGACAACTTTTTTGACACTTGGTTATCTCGTTTATCTTCAATAAAGGTTACCGTTAATCAAATATCTTTGAGAGTTATTGTCTGAATCCTGATATACATGCTAAAAGGTACAACTTCCTTAAGTTTTCTCCATTAAGTGTATATTACCGTAGTGCAGTATGTCTGTAATGAAGGAAAATAATCATTGGACCATTTAGTTTAGAATAAGGAAAGAGGTCCCGAGAATGAAACATCTCTAGCTAGTCAAGCAAAATCGAATCAAGGTCCAGTTCGTTAGCTTCTCGTGTAGACGCTCTGGCATCTATCTCAAACTGTCCACAATCCTCCAAAAGAAGATTCACTCATCTTCTTCTTCTTTCTTATCTCAAAGCCATGATAATCATGATGGGTAGTTAGCGACTGCTTTTACTGTAAGCGCATCACATGTCTACACATGTGAAAAGCAGTTCGACTTTGCACTTACAAATGTGGTGGGGTTGGACCTTTGCAAGTATCGGGGGCCATTGGAGGATTATTTTTAAACAGAAAAAAGTGTCCAATGCGGGAATCGAACCCGGGTCGTAGTGGTCGAAAACCAAACGGTTTAACCAGCTTTCCACCGAACTCCCAGATTCACTCATACAGCGAGGAAGTGAATGCTAAATATAAAAAAATAAAGATAGCAAGTGATAAAGCGTAATTTCCTTCAAACAATGCCTGAATGTTTATTATTCCAAGATCTGTTTTTCTGTCTCGGATTGGTTAAATATTATCTTTTCATCACGGCTAAATCGTCCTTTCTTATTCCTTTGTATTCATTAGTGACTCTATATATACATCGTATCTGTTATTTGGTTCAGTCGTACAATTCTATACCTCAAGGTAAACGCGCGCCTCTCTCTAAAAGTTAAATACGAAATTTGAAATGTATAATAAAAGGTTTATCAAATATATTTTACCACAAAATTGAACATAAAATGTTTAAATTAAATCTATATCAAATATCTTTCAGAGTTTTTGTTCATATTCCGATATACATGCTAAAAAGTACAACGTTTAGTCCATGATTGTACTCATTTTGGATTACAAAATATACAAGTTAGTTCCTTATCGGGATATCCACTCTATATCATGAATAACATGATAAACTAGCTACATTTCTTTGTTATGTATATATATATATATATATATATATATATATATATATATATATATATATATATATATATAAATATTATTGTAAATCACATGTGTTCCTGGTCAGAATATGCCTTTTTTATTTTTAACTAGCGGATGTACCCGGCTTCGCCCGAGGTTTTACCCGAGTAAAGGTTTGTCTAACGAACAATTGTTAAAACAATTCTCTATAAACTTATAAAAAAAAAAGATATATTTTGATAATTTGAAACTCGCAAATTTGAATCTCTCGATAGAGTGAACATTTTTTCCCGGTCCCTGTGTGCCGTGTCATCCTGAATTTTGTCTTTCATTATTTTCTACATTACAAAATCATCGTTTTATCTAGTGAACATATTTTCCCAGTCCCTTGAAAAATACTCGATAAGTTGAATAAAATCATGGTCGTGAATATCTCGATAAAGTGATTATTTTTTCCCGGTCCCTGTGTGCCGTGTCATCCTGAATTTTGTCTTTCCTAATTTTCTACATTACAAATTCAGCGTTTTATCTAGTGAACATATTTTCCCGGTCCCTTGAAAAATACTCGATAAGTTGAATAAAATCATGGTCGTTTATGGAAGATGGACGTAGTTCCCGGAGGTCACCCGCGAGGCTTTTTTCTTGTCTACTTTGCACAGCTGTGTCACCAACTCTGCCCCCGCGCGCCAGGACCTCTTGATCCCTCTGATTGGTCGGTGGGAACTTGGACTGACCGGCCGGCGGCCGGACGGGGGGGGGGGGGGGGGGGGCTCTTGATCCCTCTGATTGGTCGGCACAGCTGTGTAACCAACTCTGCCCCCGCGCGCCAGGACCTCTTGATCCCTCTGATTGGTCGGCACAGCTGTGTAACCAACTCTGCCCCCGCGCGCCAGGACCTCTTGATCCCTCTGATTGGTCGGTGCGAACTTTGGCCGGCGGCCGGACTACATTTTCTCGGTGGGGGGGGGGGCAGACCTAAGCCTATCTCCGTCGCAAGGTGGCGCTGCTTGCGAGTTAAAGCTACAAATCTGAAAATAACTCTAATGATATTTAAGATATTCAAGAAATTATTTTTCGATACTCAGTATTGCTTTTGATTTTTATATATCATATATATCGTCTTGCACAATTATTTAAACTTTTTAAAATAAAGTACAATACTTAAAATAAAATATGTTTCATAAAGTACAATACTTAAAATAAAATATGTTTCTTATAAATCTAAAATTAGAAAATAAACTTTTAAATCGGTAACCTCAAGGAGATAGCACTAAAGCACTAATATTTGAATTAGTTGTACTTAATATATTAGCCCTGAAAGACCCAAGGTCATCAGGCGTGGACCAAAACCTAAGCCTATCTCGGTCTCAATGGCGGCGCTGCTTGCGAGTTAAAGCTACAAATCTGCAAATAACTCTAAGGATATTAAAGATATTCAAGAAATTATTTTTCGTAAACCATTCCGGAGATACACCTAATAATATCCCAATATTTCACGGCGATTGGATGTATGGTTTTCGAATCCATAGAGGACACACACACACACACAGACACACACACAGACATTCAATTTTATATATATAGATATATATATTTAGCAAATATTTATTATTTTTATTATCACAAAGTATCATTTTTTATGTTTATATTTTGCTACTCTGTAAACTTCCCTCATTGCTTAGGTTTATTATTCATAGTTTGTTCTTGCCTTAAATAAATTGTTGTCTCATACTGAAGTTTGTCTTTCCTAATTTCCCACGTGGCAATATGTATCTGCATACCAGATAGATTTTTGTCATAATTGAAAATTTCAAGAGAAGTGTTTATTCAATAATACTCTCTTCATAGTAGTAATGCCGAAATTTTATTGCAATAAACGCACATTACACTACTGCCTGTTATGATATATATATACACTCATAGGCTAAACATAAGTAAGTGGAAATTCTTTGGTGTCGCGAAAGTAGTCTTTTTTCCTTTTTTCAAAGGAGACAGAATCAAATTTGTCCACACTTGGTTATATCGTGTGTCTTTAGTAAAGTTTACTGTGCATCAAATATATTTCAGAGTTATTGTCTGAATCCCGAAATACATGCTGAAAGGTTCAACTTCCTTATGTTTTGTCCATGAGTTTTACAAGATAGTTTACAACTTTAATGCATCTAAAAATTCTTATCCTTCGAGGTGTTGAATTAAAGAGAAGTTGATAGAAAAGGCTGATAATAGAAATTAATTATCAATAATAATCAATAAGATTTTTAAATGGATTATATTATGCAATATATATATAGAAGCAAAATAAACGTCAAAACCTGACGCCATCTATTGACCGTCGCCGCAACTAGCGGCCTCGGGTTGGTGACAAAGCCACAACACCAGCTTTGACAAACTGAAAAGCGTCCACCTAGAGACCATGGTTTCGGGCTAATGGCCCTCGTCAGCCTAGGGCGGACTTTAATCCATGAGATCCACACGGGATCTAATGGAATCAATTTCCTCTCGGCAAATATATCATCAATATATATTGAAAATAGAGAGAAATCCATAAATACATCTTCAATTAAAAAGGCATATATTGGATCTAAATATATGCTTTTTTTATTCAAATATACATATATATTAAAAAACGGAATAAAAAAATAAAAGATAAAAAGATCAGGTGTTGAAATCAATATTAAAAATGGCATATCCTGACCAGGAGCACATGTGCTTTACAGAAGGCAGAGCGCCATCTAGTGGAACAGAAATCAACTAAACATTGATTTAGCCTGTTCCCTGATATTTGGCCAACCCAATTTCTTGATAAATCAAAACGCGATTGATTGATAAATCAAAATCGAAACGCGTTCGTGGATGGCTTTTCTTGATTTATCAAGAAATTGGTTTGGCCAAATATCAGGGAACAGGCTAAATCAATGTTTAGTTGATTTCTGTTCCACCAGATGGCGCTCTGCCTTCTGTAAAGCACATGTGCTCCTGGTCAGGAAATGCCATTTTTAATATACATATATATATTTATATATATCTGCCTAAATGTCATAGCTTTGCTAGATTAGTTAGTTAAGGTCTTGAGTAGGGCCTACCGCTGATAGACGTGATCTGCTGGTGTGTATCCATTTTTTAAATAGTTATTTCTTTAATCTCTTGTTCTTTCTTATTGTTTATGAAATCACTTAAGTAATAAAGGATCTTCGTAATTATCAGCGTTCTTGTTTTCCGGAATATATATATATATTATATTCATTTTTATACATTTTATATTAAAATATAAGTTTATTTATAATTATATTTCATAGATTCAATTACTCTGTTAAATTGACCGCCAGGGGTCACCCTTCCCCTATAAAAACTCATTGTTGTTGTTTCCCGATGGCCCGATTTTTGGGGCTCAAAAATCATTTATTTTGGTCAGCAGCCCCGTAAATAAAGATATTTTCTATCTTTCCCGATGGCCGGCTCAAATCTTTTGTACATTATATAAATGAATTTTCCATTAAGCCAGGCATTACTTTTATCAAATTATTTTTCTATATTTCATAAGCTCAATTAAATATATATATATATACATATGTCATAATATATACTCTTCCTGGAAAAATAAAACAAACCTACAGCCAACCCAGAGAGAGATGGGCAGCTAAAGGGTGTCACTTTAGACATCAGCGACATTCCAAGGGGCTCCTGGGGTCCGTCACTTAACACCTCGGGACTTTGGAGACATTTGGTGATTGTATTCGACACAAACGGCCGCCCGGCGGACAGCCGGGCCCGCCATCTCCATCTCTCTCTGGTTGCCTTCCAAATTCCTCTTCCGAGCTTGTGGTGTGATTATTTCTCTTTCCCCACCACATTATTATCACTATATTGCCACATTGAAAGTCGACAGGATCTTATCACATATATATATTTCTAATATTTACTTTTTTTTATTATACTTTCAAGATTTTAACCACGACTGCATTTACCATTTTTCTATTCAATAAATTGTCATGTCGTTTAGAGGCATGTCTTTTCTAATTTTCATCCTGACAACATCAATAATCAATACAATGAATGCTTATCAAACATCAACCAAACTTAACTGAGTTTATAACTTAGAGATCCTATTAATAACTTCGTCAACTAATTTGAAACCATTTCTATAGACTTTGGACAATATAAGATTGTAAACTATTATTAACCTCAATATATAATTTCTATATACATAGAGAGTGAGTCATACATTAACGATAATGGAGTTTAAATTGAGCGTTATCATTAAAATTAATTATCTATAAATTAAGCGCCATCTTCCCCCCCCCCCCCCCCCCCCCTTCAGTTCAGCTCCTGGGTAAATTCCCATTAGGAGCTTTGTTAGTTTATCACCTTTTGAAAGGAGCGCTCAGGAAGCCATCTTTCATTTCATAGAGAGAGGTTCATAAAAGGCCTCAGGAAACCCAATCTATGTGCATCCTTTACTATTATATCGAATAATATTGATAATGTACTAACTATTACATTAATTAGTGATGGCTAATATTTATTTTAAATACATTTTCCCTATTAATCATCAAGATAGAAGAAGAAATATTTTGATATAGAAACTTTTGAACATTTTACATATATTCTCTATGTGAGGTATATATTAAATTTAAAATAATCATAGAGATTTACTATTAAATATTAGAATATTATTACAAATAGGACTAGTAGTATATATTTGATAAAAACTAAAAATATAATTTGCTGTTGTCGTCCAATAAAGAGCCTCAGATGTTTCCATGCATCTCTATCACAGCAGTTGCAATGTCTTCCATCTTGGGTATGTAAAGTTGCTGTTCTGAGTCCATGTCAATTCTCTGTTTTGTTGTCGTGTTCAATAAAGAGCCTCAGATGTTTTCATGCATCTCTATCACAGCAGTTGCAATGTCTTCCATCTTGGGTGTGTAAAGTTGCTGTTCTGAGTCCATGTCAATTTTCAGTTTTGTTGTCGTGTTCAATAAAGAGCCTCAGATGTTTTCATGCATCTCTATCACAGCAGTTGCAATGTCTTCCATCTTGGGTGTGTAAAGTTGCTGTTCTGAGTCCATGTCAATTTTCAGTTTTGTTGTCGTGTTCAATAAAGAGCCTCAGATGTTTTCATGCATCTCTATCACAGCAGTTGCAATGTTCTCTATCTGGGGTTTGTAAAGTTGCTCTACTGGGTCCATGTCAATTTTTTGTTGTTGTTGTCGTGTCCAATGAAGAGCCTCAGATGTCTCCATGCATCTCTATCAAAGGAGTTGCAATGTCCTCTATCTTGGGTGCGGAAAATAGGTGCCTTTGCCTTGTTAGTCACTTTGTACCAGAATTTGGTCAAATATTCCAAGAATACAGGGGGAACTGGTGTGGTCAGACTTTTCCCCACGTCCCACTAAAAATATGTGAACTTTCGAAAATAAAAAGCTCTTCACAACAGACTTAATAACCTAAAATAACCAAATAAAATTATTTATTTGTATTATTTTTTTCGCTTGTAAGTTCTCTCGTTTTTTGGTATTTAAAAGAGATACGCCTTGCTAGTATATCCAAGTTGTTATATTCTATTTATTAATTTGATTAAAATTATAATGAAAATTAGATTTCACTTTAAATATTAATTTATACAATTTGATATGAAAAAGATTATCTTAAAGTTAACTACAAATCAAAATATTTTACATATAGCCAATTTTATTATCTATTAGAAAAATTCTGAAATATGTTAATATTGGTTTTTTGGATGAATAGAGTGATATTTTGTAGCTGAAAGGTTTTTAGCTGAAAGGTTTTAGCTGAAAGGTTTAAGGGATTTTGATAATTAGGACCTTTTAACTAAACTATGATACAGCTCCAGAAAACTTGTAAATTCGTTAAAATGTAACAAAGAAACATATCCTCGGAGATTTATATTTAATTAATCTAATTGATACAGAGGGTTATATTTCTGATATCGGAAAGTAGTTTAAAAGATAGTACACTTTTCATGGACATTAGTTAGAGTTTATTGGTGGAGAAATGGTACAAACCGTTGATTTCCTACAGCCACGACATGGGTTCGAATCCCGTATTGGGCAATTTTTTTCTTAAAAATTTCTTTAAATGGCTCCCGATATTCGTAAATGTCCAACCCCATCAATGAATGCATGTAATCGAACAAGGCTTCTGGAACATTTATAAGAGACAAAACCGAACTGCGTTCTACATGTGATTGAACCGAACCAATATGTAAACTAGATGGATATATAGGATCAACTATAAAAGTGAAATATCCATTTTTAGTCAGGAAAAACTTGGTAAAATGACTATATATGTGTGTATACTCGGTTTGAATATCCTGAATGATGTCAGGAGAACAGAGTTTCCTGATATTCCCTCTTAACTTGGCTGGTAGGACCTATCGGGACAACAGCGACGCTACGTAGAATGGAACATGCTGGCTCGTGCCGCATGAAGAGTACAGTTTACGTCTCTAACTCTTTAGTCGACTCGGCCCATTTATAACACCACCCTCATTTTATATTTAACATCTTTCATATAACTAATTAAATAAATATTCAAAGTAATTACTGAGTCTATTTAATTATTTTTCTTAGCGACAATAAAAATTAAAATAATACAACAGGTTTCTTGGGATGAGTTTCATTTCATTTTATTAATGTAATCTCAAGCTTCAGGGCATCTCTGCCTTTCGATAGGAGTACAAAACATATATTTATTCGTTTTGTTCTAATGTAGAAAGACGAAAATGCCCGAGAGATTGAGATTACATTAATAAAAAATTAGAAGCAACTCATCTCAAGAAGACTGTTGTTATATTTATATATATGTAAATATATTAAAAATAAAAAAAACATATCCTGACCAGGAGCACATGTGCTTTACAGTAGGCAGAGCGCCACATATGTGTGTTTTAAATTTCTAAATATTATTGCCATCTATCGATAAAATATGTAACAAATAAATTTACTGGCAATATGTTTATTTTTAATGATATCATCAAATATTATCTCTACAGACCTTACTACAATCATAAAATCATATCAAACTTATAGCATTGCATTTAAGTCTGTAGAGTTAAAATTTGATGCTATTATTGAAAAGAAACACATTGCCAGTAAATTTATTTGTTACAAATATATATATGTATGTGTGTTTGAAAAATGAGAAAAATTGAAATATGGTCATGTGTTGATATTATAAACCAAAAAGGGCATATCCTCTCTTCTTAAATGGGTAGTTTATATGATGGAGTGGCATCTAGTGGAACAAACATCAACTAAACGTTGATGTAGACTTGTTCCTTAATATTTGGTCAAACCATTTACTTGATATTTCAAGAAAGCCACCCACGAAAAGGCGTATATATATAAGCGGAGTTTTGAAGAATTGAATCAATATATAGAAATAGATATATAAAAATATTTTAATATTACAAAATATTCTGCGAGAGATTTCTTTTACATGATCAATTTCCCACATCTTATTCTAACTTTAATGCATAGTTTAAAAGTATTTTACATATGCAAATTGGATTTTTTGGGGAAATTGAAAAAGGACCAATGCTTGGAATTTGAGGTAAAATTACAACTATTTTATTCCTTGTGGTTACACTATCTACTCCGCGTCTGCTCTCAGGAATTATTTTTCTTTATAGTAGGATATTTATTGACTTTCTTTATCTATGATTTAAAATTAAAGTATCTAACCACACTGTAATAGTATATTTTATGAGAACTTATCATTTTATTTACTATTTAAAAAAAAATCCCATAAAAGAATTCAACAAGTAAATTATTATAATGAAAATAAAGTATCCAGGGCTATGTTTCTTGTTCAAATTTTATTCTCTAGCTTTCGGACCTGTCAGTCCTTTCACAGGAGTTTCACGATAACTATTTGCTGGCATATATATTACATAATAACTTTTGCATATTTAATTTCATAAAGTTTTAATTTAATAAAGATAATAATATTTACATATATGATTACGTAATAGAATTTTACATATTTAAGTATATTTTACATATTTTAAATCTAAGGCTTAGTGTTTGTTAATATTATTCCATATAATTCTTATATTTCTATACATCTGTTTATGCTTTTTTGTTGTTTGGTTATCATAGATTCTATTGTAAATTATAGGCATAAATTATTGCCTATACATTTGATTTTTTTCAATATATAATAGATATAATACATTCCTAATGTGATGTATTTTTAAACTTGATATCAATTACAAATAAATTTTTTTAAAAATAGTATAATAATATCATATTTTAAATATAATAAATTTAAAGTTAAAACATGGTTTTTAAGTTTCAACTCATAAAAATGTGAAATAATAAATAAAAACTTTAAAACAATGATGAAATTTTATCTCGTTTGTGATAATAATAATGATTTGATATACAACCAGCCACCCTATTCTTCTGACCTTGCTCCCAACGACTTTTTCCTTTACCCTAAAATTTAAAAAGTCTTAAAAGGACGTCGATTTGACTCAATACCTGAAATAAAGGAGAAAACGAAGAATATTTTGAAAAGCCTGAAAGAGGAGGATTTTCAGAGGTGTTTTGATATCTGAAAAAAAAAAGATGGAACAAGTGTATAGATAGTAAAGGTGATTATTTTGAGAAATTTTAAATAAAATTTTAATATACATAATATATACATATATATATACATAATACAATATATATATATATACATAATACAATATATATATATACATAATACAATATACAAATTTTAATGTACTTTTATATTTCTTTAAATATTTAGTATTCCTTGGAAATTATTGATCATACTATGTATAAAATAATAAATGATTATTAGTAATGATAAATTGTTGCAGATACATATTTGATATTTTTCACATAGTGTTGAAATAGTGGTATATTAAAAATGGCATATCCTGACCAGAAGCACAAGTGTTTTACAGAAGGAAGAGCGCCATCTTTTCTTGATTTATCAAGAAATTGGGTTGGCTAAATATCAGGGAACAAGCTAAATCAATGTTTAGTTGATTTCTTTTCCACCAGATGGCGCTCTGCCTTCTTTAAAGCACATGTGATCCTGGTCAGGATATGCCATTTTTAATATTGATTTCAACACCTGATCTTTCAATCTTTTATTTTTTTCTTTCGTTTTTTCATCTGAAGGTATATAAATCTAGTTCTCCTTTTGAAAGACATGTTAGCCAGAAAGATAAAGAATAATACAAAAAGCAAAAGAAGGTCTACAAATAGGATTGATTATTAATTTTTTTAAACATTTCCGCATGTATATCAGGATCCAGACAATAACTCTGAAAGATATTTGATACACAATCATCTTTATTGAGGACATACGATATAACCAAGTTTGATCAAAAAAATGTTTTTTTCTTCTTAAAAAACAAAGACCTAAAATTTTTTCAATTCCTTAATATTTATGGCTTGTACCACGTGTGCTAGGGGTAAGAATAATAAAAGTCGTTTCTATAAATCAGTCATTCTATAATATCATAACATTTTATTTGCATAGAATCAAATACAAAATATATATGTTAAATAATTAAAAAGGTTTCCGGAGATGAGTTTATTTTTATTTATTTCCACACACAAAAGGTGATATCCCGGCTAGGGATAATTGCGTCGATATACATTTTATCAAACAGAAACAGTTATAAACATATTATACCAGAAAAAGTAATCAAAAATAAAAAGAGAAACAATAGCATATATTAGGAACCTGAACCTTTCAGGTTAGAAAGATAATCATAAATATATTAACAAAAATAATTAAATCTATGATAATTCTCTCTGCTATTTACAAATTGATATAGATCTACAACATTATTTATTGTCTGTTGTCTAGCGGTGAAGAAGAGTGGGAATTCCAGCATTAGGTGTCTCGAGTCCCGGAATTCGTTACCACAATGATAGCTAGAGTCTTCAACCGCGCCAATTTTTGATAAAAATCCCTTAAAATTTCCATGGTTCGTTATAAACTGGGTATTATAAAAATTGATTTTAATAAAACCGTTTCAAGATTTCAGGCATCTCTGCCCTTCTACAGGAGAACATTTAGATTGGATAAAACACTACCTAGAAGCTTGAGACGGTGAATTTAATAAAAATAAACTCATCTCCAGAAACCTTTTAACTATTTTAATTAATGTACAGGAGATTTAGATTAATCGATGACAAATGAATCAGTTCAAAACCACCTATAGTCATATATATATATATTATATAAAAAAAAACAGATTTCTGTTGTATTTTAGAATTGTTGAGATTATGGTATGGTAATGCAGTCGTGGTTAAAATCTTGAAAGTATAATAAAATAGTAAAGATTAAAATAGCTTCAATTGAGCTTATGGGATATATAAAAAAATAAAACATAATTGGATAAAAGTACTGCCTGGCTTAAGGCAAGTAGAATAAGAAAAACAAAATATTATTTACATAATGTACAAATATTTGAGCCGGCCAACGGGAAAAAACAACAACGAGTTTTTATATGCAAAGCGTGACCTCTGGCGATCGATTTAACAGAATATTTGAATCTATGAAAATATGATTTTAAATAAAATAATATTTTTATATAACATATATATATATGAAAATCAAAGAAAATCTCATCAAGTAAGTCACACACATCTCAGTACTGTAAAATAACTTCCCCAGAGTAACAAGGTTTACGATTTCACCTGTAAATATCCTAGAGGGGATAAAGTCCCTCGAGATTTGACCCTCAATCCACAGTTTACGAGAGAAATAAATCCAAACTCTTGGTTTCTTTAAAAGTGCCAGAGTTCCATTGGATTCCAATCTTTATCTAATGTAATGTAATGTTTTTATCTAATATATCTTGCCAGTATGAACTTGATTATAGTCACAAATAGATTATCCATGTGTATTATCAATTACAATTACAATTATTTTATTTCCAAAGCGCTATATCCCGCAAGGGATACTTGCGCCAAACAAGAAGAAAAGTTTATTTACATAAGTTATTCACATTATTCAACGCATGAAAATATTAGAGATCCAGATTTTGTAGAAAGTTTAGAATGTATTTACAAAAGGAATTGAACTTTAAATATGATTTTTTTAATCGGAAATCAAATCGTTAAGTTCACAAACAACTAGTTCATTCTTCATCCTATACTCTTGAAATGCTGGGCAATCGATCAGTAGATGACTTAAGGTTTGTTCCTCAATAAAACAAAAGCAACTTGAATCCTCCACTGCCTTTATTCTATTTTATATATTTTTTATATATGTGTATATATCAGAATTATAATCCTCTGTATCAATTAGATTAATCATATATAAATCTCCGAGTATAAGTTTCCTTATTACACTTTTAACGAGTTTATAAGATTTCGGGTTTTATAAACGACTTTTCTACGGGTAAAACTTTTTTAGTGTATATATAACCTTTTTATACACCCTACTCCACGCTGACGAGCGCCAACAGCTTGAAACGCGTTCGTGAATGGCTTTTTCTTGATTTATCAAGAAATTGGGTTGGCCAAATATCACGGAGAAAGTTAAATAAACGTTTAGTGTATTTTTGCTCCATTAGATGGCGCTCTGCCATCTAAAAAGCACATATGCTCGTTGTCAGGAAATGCCTTCTTTATTTTTAACTAGCCGAATGACCCGGGCAACGCCCGGGTTTTATCCGATTAAATGTTTTTATTCAAATACTATTCGTTACAATTATAAATTGGCACCGTGGATGTCACTTTTGTGAAACGTCCCGCTCCAAACTTTGTGTGTTTTTAAAATATAAAAATAAATACGTAAATTTTCACAACGAAATTTGAAAATTATATTATTTTGATTTTCAAATACTATTCGTTACAAATATAAATTGGCGCCGTGGATGTCACTCTTGTGAAACGTCCCGCTCCAAACTTTGTGTCTGAGAAACGATATTTTTATAGAAAGATGATCTGGCTTTTGTTTTCTGCTCGAATGAATGTTTTTATGTTAGAATTTTGTTCCTGCGTACAAAATAATGAACTGGTTTCACCCGTGGTCTCTGCTTTTTGGAATTTTTCCCGATATAATTCTGTATCTGATAATCAAACATGATACAGCAATATCGTCATCATCATTTTCTGACAAAAAATATATAGTTTTAATAATTGATTTATATATTTTTTTAAATAGCCTTTCGTCTTCCACGTATATTTTTACCTATGTATGGAAATTTTGGTTTGAATTAGTGAACTACTGCGAATTTGTATACCGGACATACAAACAAACAAACATACAAACATTCATTTTTATATATATTTTAATATAACCTTTTGTGTATATATATATATTATATGCATATATATAACCTTTTAATGTATAAGGAGATATCAGAATTGTATATAATCGTCTATTCAGGAAATCAAACTGTTTATATTGATTTTTGTCTATTTCAAATGAAGCAATTTCTTATTGTTCTTTATGCGATGCGGAAAATATTTGGAGAAGGTGGATCATACATCAGTGATGAAATCTCCAAACACTTTCGCAAGTTTCGATCATAGCAAGAATATTAAAATAAGATATAGACACTCATGGACATGAGGAAGTTGTACCTTTTAGCATGTATATCGGGATTGTGAGACAATAACTCTGATAGAGGAGAACTAAGACATGACTGATCAGGTTGAGAATATGTTCATAGAGCTAAACGTTGACTCTATTTTGGCCCCTCTCTATGATGAGGTTGATGATGATGAAGTAGTGGCCGTGGTTCTATGCCGCCTTGACAGAAAAACACTCCCCGATGAACTCTCGCCTGGAAACAGGAAAATTCTGTACGAATTCCTCGGCGATGCAATTGAGTACGTTGGGGACAAAAATCCCTCTATAAGCATGGGCCTTTCCGAACTCAGGGCGGCCATGAACATTTGACATTGTCCAGACGTCCCTTCAGAGAAGGCTCATGTCTGATGTAAATATATATATATTATTATTTATTTATTTATTCTGTATTAAAACTTAAATTTTGCACTATATAATATTATATGAACATTGAAATAAAGTAGTTTCAATCAATGTCTCTCTGAAAGATATTACAGAGAACTTTATTGAAGACACACGAGATAACCAAGTGTGATCAAAATTACCTCTGTCTCCTTAAAAAAAAAAAGACGGCCGGAGACAACAAATACTTTCAACATCCTTAATTTTTGTCCATAAGTGTATTATTAAATCAATCTCAAATTTCAATCGACTCATAAAGACAAAACATTTTATTATGTGTACTCCCATATCGATATGAAAAATATAAATCAATATATATATATATTAAAAATAAAGAAGGCATCTCCTGACCACAAGCACATGTGCTTTTTAGATGGCAGAGCGCCATCTAGTGGAGTAAAAATAAACTAAACGTTTATTTAGCTTACTCCGAGATATTTGGCCAACCCATTATGCTTGTGGTCAGGAGATGCCTTCTTTATTTTTAATATCAACACCTGACCCACTTATCTTTTTTTTTTTCTATTGTTTTTTTCATATATATATATATATATATATATATATATTCTCAATTAATTAATACCAATAATTTCCTAACAACAATTATCCACATTGCAATATAATAATAATAAAAATTAAAGATATACGAAAACCAATTAATAAAATCAATATAAAAACTCATTAAGCCTTTAAATATACCTTTTAATTCCATTCTCCTAATTCAAATAAACCAATATAAGAAAAACGTAAATGATTATTGATGTAATTTATTAAATAGGAGAATGGAGGGTGGGCTATTATTGAGGTAGTTAAAGGGAAACATTTGATAGTAATTCAATAACCTAACCTAACCATCAAAGAATTGGGAACCCGAAATGAGAATGGAAGAGATGGTGTAATGAAAAGCAATTGTCATGACCACAATAAATACATTTTTAAATAGGGAATGTAATTAAAATCACTTAATGTGCCATAGGGTAAAAGGACCGTAATAAAAATCTCTTATGGGGACATTAGATGTAACGGAATTGAATGAACGCCATTAGATTCCTAAGAGAAAGAAGAAGAAACGTGGAACAAATTGTTATGAGCCGTTCACCTTACTTACCCATTTTATTCCTTAGTTAACCAATTTTATTGTATTGTTAATAGTATTGTTTATAGCCTGAATGTATAATTTATTTCAAAATTGTTCTCTCCATAATGTGATTATATATATTTAATCACATACACACTGTTAATCTAAATAGATTTAGTTTGAGAAATAGAGGAATTATGAGAAAATAGATTCGAAAAAGGTGTGCGCATTTATTTTATATTTTAGCAAAGAATTTGTAATATTTTATGTATAGGAATTTATTTTGTGTATAAAAGTAACATTCGCGTTTAAATTCGCGTTTATAAATTCTAGCTATTTAATTTTTTTTCCCACACAAACACATATATAGTATATCAAGACATTAACCCCATGGTTCCAATGCCTGATATTACTAGTAAAGACATTTGGTGTACCTAAAGTATGAGTAGTCACAAACCTCTTACCTCCGTGATTTTCATGACCAGTACTGTATGTACAAGAAGTAAAAACAAAATATACCTTTTACACATACACAATCACTTTGTTCTTCAAATAAAAGACACTTCGGCCAGACAATAAAAAGATTTACTGGTCGAAGTGTCTTATATTTGAAGACCAATGAATGCCGGCCAGGCAGCCTCTATCTTTACGACAATCACTTTGAATGTGTTATTAATATTACACTGATAGTATCAAGAAGATGTCGCCGTATAGAAAATAATTTTAAGAAACAGAGTCCAATTGCTAGATGTTATCCAGCTACCAGAATTTCAAGAACTACATGTAGGAATATCACCGCACAGTCATCAAATACATTCAATCTTATAATCTTAATAATTTTCCTTGAGAATCTTGTCAGATATCATCTCTATCATAGATGAACCATTAACTTTGTAAAAAAAATGTTTCATTTTTGGAATTATGAATCAATCATATCCCAAAATCATATGAAATTGTGAACATGATTTTCCTATTTTCATAGCTTATATCATATTTAAAATTTATATCAAATTTATTTTAGTTTGTAAAATTATTCAGTTTCCTGGGACACGAGTCTTCAACAATTGGTCAGTTCTAGGGCCCTAGCTTTGCTGGCGCCATCAGGTCAGATCCGATGGTGGGGTTAGTAAAAGCTAGAAGTGGAATAGGACTTCTCAGGACCATTTAGGGCTCCTGGGGGGTGAACCGCCAAAAAGGGTAACGCGCCGAGGCAGGTACTTCCAGAGTGGTGAGGAAACTCTGCCGGATAAAAGTTTATTTTTTCAGGAGATACCTTTTATTCAAAATAATATATATATATTAATAATGAATTGATATATATATAATAGAAATATAATTATAGGAGAGGAGATGATTTAGAGGAGATGAAAAAAATGTTTGACATTGTTGTTGGATTCTTCATAATATTCCTGTAATTTTCTTTCATTATAGTTAGCAATTTCTTTTCTGTTTGATAAATTAAAGCTATTGTAGCCTATTTCATTTTTCAATATGTTGGATTCTATGTAAATCTGTGAGTTTTGGTATTTGTGTTAGTATATGTGTACAGTTTGACGATGTTGTGGTGTAGGCATGTATGCAGTGTTTTAAAATATTATACTGCAGGGAATTTAGTTTGTCTTTGGCTTCTTGCTTATAAATGGAAATCATATTGCTTGACCACATGTTATTGTGTTTCGGAATATTGACTTGTATAAAGTTAATTTTCGTCTGCATTCTAGACCCCATGCTTTCTTTATTAAACTGAGTAGGTAACCGCTAGCTCTAGTAGTTTTGTCGACGATTTCATTAATGTGTGGCATAAAGTCCAGGTTGTTCCTGCTTCGATGATTTTTCAAGGTCAATCCCAAGATCTTAAGGGTTTCAACATGTCTAGCTATATTGCTATTAAGGATTTTTGTATCATTTATGCAATTATATAAATATAATATTTTCGTTTTATCCTTTGGTATCTGTAATTTACTGCTTTCACACCAGGTATTAATTTTACTAAGTAAATTGTTAATTGCTGCCTTTAGTTCGCCATGGCTTTTGTTCCAGCATATTATATTCAATACTGTTATCATCCAGATTAATGTTTAACAATTCTTCAATCAGTGTGTTCCATAATGTGGGAGACAGTGGTTCTCCTTGTGGACTTCCTTTAGTTAGGTTTTTGGTAATATTTATAGAGGAAGAATATTTGAAATTCACTGTTCTGTTGTTAAAGAATGATTGTGTTATTATAATCTGTTGTTTATGTTTTCCCGTTTTTTTTTTTTTCAGGCTGACACTAATTCATGGGTTTCTTCTTTATAAATAGACTTTAATTGTCAATTTAATTTTAACATTTTTCGCAACGTTCTCCAGTTTTGATTTTGAAGTAAATATAAATTATTAAATACATTTTCTATTGATATATATATATAAAATGAAAGGACTTAAAAGCACGAATGTTTCTTTTATACATAATAAAAACTTCTACTGTCCTTACTGCGATGAAAAAATATATTGGGAGGGCTTAGCTCATCAGTGGTGAACCCTCCCAGCGGTTTCGCCAATTTAATCCACAAGACCGCTTCTAAGAGCTCTAATACTGTATTGGACGATTCTGATTATATACGCAGCACTGGAGAATGGAATCTCAGAAATGGGTTTCAAGAAAACTATGGACATAAGCTTATAGGACAGTAGATTTAC
The DNA here is from genome assembly GCA_030710605.1 of Cordylochernes scorpioides. NCBI lineage: Eukaryota > Metazoa > Arthropoda > Arachnida > Pseudoscorpiones > Chernetidae > Cordylochernes > Cordylochernes scorpioides. Next base: position 208,513,273 of record CP092863.1, on the reverse strand, counting down.
ATTCAAATATTTGCATCGAGCAATGCTCTTCCGCAAACAATAAAGACAAGGCCATTTAGGCATAAATTAACACAAAGCAATAACGCGCCATCTATACATATAAAATGAAAGGATTTAAAAGCACGAATATTTCTTTTATACATAATACAAACTTCTACTGTCCTTACTGCGATGAAAAAATATATTGGGAGGGCTTGGCTCATCAGTGGTGAACCCTCCCAGCGGTTTCGCCAATTTAATCCACCAGACCGCTTCTAAGAGCTCTAATACTGTATTGGACGATTCTGCTTATATACGCAGCACTGAATGATGGAATCTTAGAAATGGTTTTCAAGAAAACTATGGACATAAGCTTATAGGACAGTAGATTTACATTCAAATATTTGTTTCGAGCAATGCTCTTCCGCAAACAATAAAGACAAGGCCTTTTCTGAGATTCCATTCTCCAGTGATGCGTATATAAGCAGAATCGTCCATTACAGTATTAGAGCTCTTAGAAGCGGTCTGGTGGATTAAATTGACGAAACCGTTGGGAGGGTTCACCACTGATGAGCCAAGCCCTCCCAATATATTTTTTCATCGCAGTAAGGACAGTAGAAGTTTGTATTATGTATAAAAGAAACATTCGTGCTTTTAAATCCTTTCATTTTATATGTATAGATGGCGCGTTATTGCTTTGTGTTGATATATATATAAAGAAAAATATTAATCTTTAAATATTCGAATATAATAAATTTCATTATTTCGTATTCGTTTGATATTCATCATTTTACTCCAACATGTTTATGTTCTGACTTTTGTTTAACTGTTAAAAATTAGAAATAAATTCAATTGAAAAATATCGAATTTTAAAATAAATATTTAACTTGATATTTTAAAATTTAAAACCTGATGTCTGAAGCAGAAGATTGCTCCACCTGCCTGGACACCATCAGCCAGGATAACCTCTGCCATCCCAGAAACTGCACGCACCAATACCACCTGGACTGTCTCAAGACATGGTCTGAGCAGACAAATTCCTGTACAATATGCTGGAAAATTTCACTGAGATTGTTTACAATGTCAGAGGTCCTGAGGACTATGGTATCATGGCGGTTGAGGACAAAGTCAATGCTACAGAGATTCTAGATGATAATCCTCAAGAAGTCCCTCCTCAAGTGACACAATTCCTCCTTTATGTATTCGACCAAGATCATGATACTGATGATGATTCTGATCTCCCCAATGATGGAATGTTGGGGTTTTTCGAAGTCGTCAGTGTTCTTCAAAATACCACTATATTTTTATGAAAATAGAGAAATATATATTTAAATCTTTAGATAATAAAAAGGTATATATTGAATCGAATAAAATATTTATTTACCAATATTTCGGTTGGCTGAATGCCAACCTTTGTCATGATATTACATTTTTGTTCAAACAAACTCAGCACCGCTTAGTATTATAATACCACAATTAAAATAGAAAATTTTATTTATATTATTTTTTTAAAATTATTTTAACTGTGATTTTATAACACTATATGCGGCGCTGAGTTTGTTTATACAAAAATGTAATTACTTGACAAAGGTTGGCGTTCAGCCAACCGATATATTGGAAAATAAATATTTTATTCAATCCAATATATACCTTTTTATTATTTAATTACTATATATAAACGTTTTATAGAATATATTGAAAACTCATGATGCCTCCTTACTTTCAAATAGTGTGAATATTTCTTGTTTATAATAATAAACAACATGATTATTTTATTCTTATATTTTCACAATCAAATATGCCAGCCGATTAACTGCCCAACAGAAATATAACCATAATCACGCCTGAAGAATATATAGTCTAGGTTATAATGTTAATTTATCCTTTAATTCTATTTCTTTTATTTAAAAAGTTCTTAGGTTCAAATAAACTCATTATATAATAATATTTTTAAAAAGCAAAAATATTTGAATTACTTATTTTGCCTTCATAATTTTGTATATTTTGAAGAATTTTATTAGTCTAAATAAAAACTATTTAGCCAAAAAGAAAAGGCTAATTCCTACTTTAGTATTTTTCCCTAGTCTGTTCAGCTTTAGATCTCTACATGTGCCATAGACGAATAAATTTGTTGTTATCAGCAATCACAGACGTCCATCTTTTTGGACATGTAAAGATTTGGAAACAGCTATATTAAAAGTAACAGCAACGAGGAAAAACCTCCACAATAATCCATTTACCAATTTTACTTATTATATATATTTATATCCTATATATATATTTAAATATATATCCCAGTACAATATCACATTTGTACTATTTTTTCATATTTGAAAGTATTTAGATTGTGCATTTATTTTATATTTTTCACGAAAATATTTTTCTGACTATAGAAAAAAAGGGGTTATAGTTCAAGTGTGCCATTAGTGAAACGAGAATATAAGTATGTGGGTGTCATGGAATTCTAGGCGGAGTCAGATAACAAATTATTTATTGTAAAATAAACCTTTAATTACATTTATTTATACAAATTATCAGAAGGGTTAAATTGGTGTATACTACATGTTGAATTATGTTTGTATCTGTGTGTGTGGTCAAATATGATATATGATCATTTTCATTTTTACTGGCGATCAAAACGTCATCAATGTAAACGAAGACAAAATCTAGACCTTTTGTTACTTCATCCATGAATCTTTGAAATGTTTGGCTTGCGTTTTTTAAACCAAAGTTCATGCGTGTAAATTCAAATAGACCAAATGGCGTAGTTATTGCCGTTTTGGGTATGTCTTCTTGGTTAATTGGAATATGGTGGTACGCCTTCACGAGATCTATTTTGCTGAAAATTGTACAGCCATGAAGGTTTTGGGTGAAATCCTGAATGTGCGGAATGGGGTAACAATCAGGTTGGGTCACAGCATTTAGTCTTCTGTAGGCGCCACATGGTCTCCAGTCTATAGAATTTTTCTTAGGGACTAGATGTAAAGGTGATGCCCATGCTCCGTCTCCTCTCTTGCATAAACCTAGTTCCATCATGTGCTCAAATTCTGATTTGGCAATTTTAATTTTTTCTGGATTCAGCCGTCTTGGTTTGGAGAATGTTGGTTGCCCTTTTGTAGTAATATGATGAGTGACTGAATGCTTGACTGGTGTGGAATATGATGGAGGCTTAGTTAGGGAGGGATAATGAGAGAGAATGTCAAAAATTTGTCTTCATAGCTGTTTATTGAGCACTTTGGAGAAAGTGAGTTGAAATTTGTAATTGATGCACGCTTGCGTAGCTTCGTTAAAGAATCAATTATAAACTTTCCTTTGATATCTGGAATTATTCCAAAGTGTTCCATAAAATCAGCTCCTAGAATGGCTTTGTTTGTGTCTGCTATTATGAATCTCCATTTGAAATCTCTACGAAGACCTAGATCAAGATTAAGGAATCTTTCGCCATAAGTCTTGATAGGTGAATTGTTTGCTGCTGTGAGAGTAAATTTTGTTGGACCACGCCGTCTATCTTTTTTTTTTTTCAGATAACAAATTATTTATTGTAAAATAAACTTTTAATTACATTTATTTATACAAATTATCAGAAGGGTTAAATTGGTGTATACTACATGTTGAATTATGTTTGTATCTGTGTGTGTGGTCAAATATCAATTCTAGATTATATAATGTTAGACATATGTGCTTGATATATTATAGATAAATATTTACATTTCATATTATTTTATTATATTGATATGGCAACAATTAATATGATATTAATGTTAATTCATATAATTTTGATAAAGTATATTTTATAAGCATTATATATTTATAAGATGAATAATTTTAATATTTGAATTGAATGGTTATTAAACAAATTAAAACTTATAATGAAAATAGGAAAAGTTAATATTTGGGAGCCGCTACAAGTAAAATCAAATGTATTTTAAAGGACAGTTTTTACTTGCAAAATTATCATTTTTACTATTAAGCAACTATCCGGTAATATGACACCTCTCCCTAAAGGACACTTTAGCTCTGCAATTAGGTGTTGTCCTTTACAGGGAGGTTCTACTGTACTTGGTTTAAATCTCCTGGATAATAATCAAACAAATGCTACAGGTTTCTGGAGATGTGTTTATTTATCTTTATTAAACCTAATCTCGGCTTTCGGGCATCTCTGCCCTTTCACAGGAGCACATGGAAATATCTTTCACATATGTTTCTATGTATTCCTGTAGACGGGCAAAGTAGCCCGAAAGCCGAGATTAGGTTTAATAAAGATAAATAAACACATCTCCAGAACACTGTAGCATTTGTTTGATATTACATGTATCTATAAAAAATATATTGATATTTTCTAATTGGAAAAATAAATCCTATGCGCAAAGTTCGCCTCAAGATCAGCAGCCCCAAATCTAAAAACCAAAGAAATCTTTACCGAAACAAGCTTTCAAAAACTGACTCCACTATTTGAATCCCATTTAGTTTTAAAATCCTCTGACCTTACTGAAATTCTATCTGAAATTCTGAGAGAACTTCGAGAAATAGAGCCATCAATCCTTAGAAGCGACATGGTCAATAGAAGGAAAATGGAAGTTTGTTCTTCACACTCAACTGCAGAAGGAGCTACAGCTTTGGCATCCGAGCTACAAAAAAAAAAGTCCCAGCCAACCGCTCCTGTAGCCAATATCTCATAGGAACGCGCATGACAAGAACACGGGCTGAGCCTCTCGAGAAGATCAGGCAACAACAGTCTTGAATGAGAGGATTCTAACTTTACGTGGAAAGATTTAATCTGCAAGCACAGTACAGAGGTTGGTGTTCTCGTGAACATATCCTAGGTTTCATAAATATTGCCGAGTTACTAATTAAGGACAGTATTGGAGGTATCTGCGCGACACAGTGAGTTAATGATTGAAGGGGTGACTTGGCTCTTCGTTCTCTTTGGTCGGGGGCCGCTACTCTTTTATATAGTATAGTGTCGTGCGTACACATGGCGTGCACTGTAGATAGGTACACAAGATGGGTATTATAAGGGAACTTGGGACCGCCTGAAACACATGGGTTAGACACGTGGAGACTTCCCTCATTGTGCGCGAATCAGTTTCGAATGTTTGTCACCCGCTCTGATCTCCCTTATCGTACTTGAGGCGCATATGCCCGCTCGTACTCGAATGTGCAGTCTCGACACCACAGTCTTGCGTACAGGGTGAATCTGTGCCTCGTTCCTCAGGGCTGAGGGTTCATTCTAATAATTGTTGGCTTTCAGGAAGTATCTCCCTAAACTATAAGAGGGGGGGTAGAGTATCTGCACGCTGGAAGTCAGAAACGGCTCCTACCTGAACGAACGCCAAACAGGCAGCGGCTTCAGCGTCTCCTGAAAACGTAAGTGGTCATTAGTGTCAATAAAGAGCTGACACAGGCCTGGAAATATAGAACAAGTTTTGGTGGTAGAGGTTGAGAGTTGAAGCAGGTCCCTGGGGTTTAGGCTGCAACAATGAGAGGTTAAAAATGTGACTTACCAGGCGTCCACCCAGGGACACATTCGGTAACTTGCTTGACCTTAACGTGAAACATGAGATGTTAAATCCAAGTTTGGCATCAACATCCATGTTGGCTAACCTGGGTGAGAATCTTCACTTCGGAGAACTTTTCATCTTCATGTGGAACAGTTATCTCCGAGGAACTGGAACACACAGCCTCCTCCCTCTCTCTAGCTATACATACTTACTCTCTGGGCTCCACCATTGGAGAACAAAAATACACAATTATTATATTAATATCATTCTTTCATACACAATACATAGAAGATGAAATGTCTTACGCTCCATTTAACCTATTAAACAAGATACTGAAGGAGGACTTGAACCAACCCGATCTAGAATATATGTACCAAACTTCTGTTAAGAAATTATGCCTTCAAATGTAAAATTCGAATAATCCAACCATACAAGATATTCTACAAAATAAAGGAGATATCAATCCCCGATATCGACGACCCGGCCCTGATACTTAGTCAAGAGCTCATCGCCCAACAGCTGCTCTCCTGCAAGGCCTAGGGGGACCACCTCTACTCCACCAACTCGCCATGTGTAAATAGCCAGGACAAGGTGACTCGCGAGCTGTGCTCGAATGTAACATCTGTAAATTGAGACGAAATAAAAAAAAATAAAAAATAATAATTTTTATTAAATTTAATATGTGTGAATAAAATATGTTTTCACAAAAAAATTAAATACTTGTTTAATTTTTGACAATTTCGAATTAGAAGTGATGCTATAATGTTTGGAAGTGATTTATTTATTTTAATTGTTAAAATTTTATTTTTATATGAAGTTAATGGCGTATGTTTTAGAAGAACTTTGAGATGTGATGATTATGAAGCAATCATGATGACTTGGCAGTTTTCTTTATGAAAATATTATTTTGGTGAAATACACTTTATGGTCATTATCTATAGATTTTGATGACATACAGAAACACTAAGTGCAGATACGGAATTAGCGCCATTTGATTACCAAAAAACGATTTTAAATGCTCAAACATCAAAAACTTTTTAAAATTTTGTAGACCTGTGTAATCGATACTGAGAAAGAGTTGAATAAAAAAATCAGAAATTTATTATCTTCGAAATTTAAATCGCTGAGAGGATTCCAGCAAACTACAATATCATTTTTTTTGCTACATGTTTTAATTTGCATTTACCTATTTTACATATCTCTGATTGTATTTAAAATTGTCATCCAATTATTCTACTTTTGGCGAAATGGTGTTTTATAAATTTATTATTTGATATTATTAGGGTTCTTTCCTGGTATTCAAAAAGGAAAAATACGTGTCGATCAGTTATACTTTTCAATTTATCAAACAATTTACCACTGAATATCTGATTCTGGTAGAGCGCCATCTAGCGAATAAAATTGTAACTAAAAACAATTTCGAATTTTTCATATTTTGCCATAAAATATCCCATTGCATCCTGAACATAATGGTGTTTACCGCATTGCTCTAGCGCAAATATTTGCGGAGTTATTAATTTTTTAAATTGTGCAAGAATTTTGGATCACCCTGTACATATTATGTTATAAATCTTAAACACAGTTATTCACACCCACAAAAAAGAGACAAGATTACCCTGTAGCGACGGTATTCTAGTGACTAAAATATTTTCAGAAAGATATTTTTCAAACGAACTAAAATAAATATATCCACCAAACTGATTAAACTAATTTGAATCAAATATATTTGGTGAAATATATTGAAATATTTAATCTCGAATATATATATTTAAATAGAATCATACGCTACGTCTATAATAGTTCAGAATTTTGATTTATATATTTGTTGAATAAGTTGATTTAAATATATAAATATATTATGCGGCTTGCCGCGAAAAGGGATGAGATCCTAGAAAAAGATGGTCGTTTAGCCCATCGAAATATCGGAAATAAAAATATTATTTATTGAATCCAAGATGTGCCCTTTATGAACAAATATAACAATATGGATTGCTCTATTTTCAGAAATATATAAATATATGTCAAACAAATTAGATTAGTTTTAAATAAAATATATAGTTATGTATGCAAAGTTTTATTCAAAAAGGAGAACTATACGTTTTTTTTCTCAAATAGGCAGAAAAATTAAATTAAGTCAGTCGCAGACTCGTCTTTTTCGTATATTCTGTAAATTATATTTATATATATATTGATGTTAAAAAATCAATAAGCCCGAGGGATGAGTATCTTTAGCTATATATATATTGAATTGATAACGCTTATTTTGGATGAAAATATGTATTATAACTTCCAGTATTTCGATGAGGCTGTTCGCCTATCTTCCTCGGGGATTCTAACCCTGTAAACAAATCATCCAGGCGATATATATGGGGTATATATATTATATAATCTAAAATACAAATATTTTATTTTTTTTAAAAACATATATTTTATTTTTTCATTCATTGACTGTTCTGCATTTTTGACCATATATTCAAAAAAATATCACTTTTAATTATTATTGTTGTAAATATGTATATTTAACCATACCTATCTTTTAAAAATCACGAATATAGAATTCATTTTCTAAATTTTATATTACTGTGATATAAATAATTTATATGTATATTTTTACTTCAAGAGATTCAAAATAAAAATCTGCTTGAAAGGTAAATAATTATTTTTATTTTTCCACGACTGCACCTCTTTTCAACAATCAAACACAAAAAATTCTAAAATATAACATATATATATGTACTGAGATAAATATTATCTACAATGTAAATTTATTATCTCAATTTAAATAGCTGAAGATTACAACCAATGACATCTAAAATATTATTTTATTTCTTCACGTTTTAATTTGCTTTTAATTATTTTGCATATACCTTTAAAAATAGCCACCCAAATCTATACTACTTTTAACTAAAATATGTTTTATTAATCTATCATCAGATATTATTGGTGTTCTTTCATGGTATTTGTTTATTAGAAAAATATAATTTAGAACTTAATAGATTTATTAATTATATAGTGAAGTTGTCAAAATACGAATCTATTATAGACGCGTATGATTCTTTTAAAAATAAAACAATGTCTACTGTCCTTACTGCAATGGAAATATTAATGGGAGGGCCCCTGGCTCATCATTGGTGAACCTTCCCAGCGGTTTCGCCAGTTTAATCTACATATACAAATGGTGTGCTAATGCATCATAATAGTGAAGTTGTTTTCCCGTTTTACCTAATACGTTATAGCTTGGTTGATGTGTTTTCTTGCTGAAAGGTTTGCTTCAGATTCAATCTCATAAAGGATTCCAGATGTTCGTTATATACAAGATAAGCCATTATCTTCTTTCCCATGGACCTGAATATCCTAAGGAATTCACTATAGAAAAATTTTAATCTTTTTTCTTTGATTTATAATATTGTAGCGTAGAAAATCAAGTCTTTGCATATCTGGGGATGTGAGAGTATTTATTGATGACGTCACGGCGACTAGTCGACAATTATTAACAAATCAACAAAACTATCTACAGCTAGAGGATCTTGAGCAAGCAAGCAAATAAATATTTCGATCAATATTTTGCATAAATAGAGTAATATATATTTTTATAATCTGTTGAATATTTTCATTGTATAATTAAATTAAATAATAAATTATTTCTTCACCACAATATTATGAAATAAATAGAGCTTCCAGGGCTAAGTTTCTTGTTCAACTTTTTCTTTTCAAACTTTCGGACTTGTCAGTCCTTCAACAGGAGTATTAAATTAATAAATTTATGATAAATACTATTTTTTCTCTCCCTTTCAATATCATAAATATATTTAAAATATTATAATAACGATTAGATTCGATAAGGATAAGTTTCTCTATTTGTAAAATTAATTCGAGCTTTCTGGCGCAAGCTGCCCTTCTACAGGAATAAAGGATACAATTTCAAATAAACATGTATGTACAAATATATATATTTTCTTTAAATGATATCTTGCTCTGGTCTTGTATAGCGTGAGTGGATTTAGTTTAAATCAAAGAAAAGCCTTGATAAAGAGAGGCGTGTTGCCCCTAGAAATACTGGCCGATTAATATGTATATATAATAATGTTTAGGAGAAAATAACAAAGCCTCTGAGGTTGTGTTTCTTTTTGTATATAACGTTTAAGCATTATTAAACGTTATATACAAAAAGAAACACAACCTCAGAGGCTTTGTTATTTTCTCCTTAAGATATCGCAGAAGTTATAATATTGGAATATAATAATGTGTATATAAAAATAGTATTCATCATTAATTTATTAACGTGATACTCCTGTTGAAGGACTGACAAGTCCGAAAGCTTGCAAATACAAAGTTGAAAAAGAAACTCAGCCCTAGAAGCTTTATTTATTTTATAATATGTTAATATATTGTTCATATGCATAAAGATTTGTACATGGCACATATATTTATATGTATGTTTTTCCATGTGTTAAGTGTATTTACTCAAATTTGGCCTCAAATACCCATTTATTGGTTTCTCAAGAAGTCTCTGGGACCAAAAATATTTTTGGTCGCAGTGGTGCAGCCTGCTCCACGCTGACGAGTGCCAACAGCGCAAAACGCCCGTGGATGGCATTTATTGATTTATTAAGAAATTGGGTTGGCCAAATATCAGGGGAGAGGCTAAATCAAGGCTTAGTTGATTTCTGTTCCACTAAATAGCGCTCTGCCATCTAAAAAGCAATGTGCTCCTGGTAAGGATATGCTTTCTTTATTTTAAATATATATATATATATAGATTGAAAATGAATTGCTGGTGCTGTGATAGAGATGCATTAGACATCTGAAGCTCTTCATTGGACACGACAACAACAACAACATTGAAAATGAGGTTGACTATTATCCTCTTAATTTAGTTTATGGATTAGATTGATAATAATTGATGATATGTTGTTATATATAATAGTTGAGGATAGAATTTTCTTAGATTCACATAGTTTCCAGTTGAAGTTAAATATTACCTAGCCGGCATTCGTATTTATACTCAAGGACAAAACTTAAAGTGGAACGTCTTTCGTGTCATCTGTTTTTTGAAGGATACATAGGCAATTTTGTTCATATTTGGTTATCTCGTGTGTTTTCAATAAAGGTCACTGTGTATCATATCTTTCAGAGTTATTGTCTGAATCACAATATACAAGATAAAAGGTACAGCTTCCTTCAGTTTTTCCTATGATTGTATTTTGAGTAATATATGTAATATTTTAAAATGGATAAAAAGGCCAAGATTACAGAGTAAAGTTGAGGGAAGATGATCGGGGGATGGTCATGTGTTTTCAGGGGGACAAGCGCCAAAAATAGCATTTCTGTGTGGGGGAGGACAGAGTCTGCTGACATCTGCGGCGAGGAGAAGACGTGGCGACTTGCCTCCGAGAGTGTGGATGATCCTGCAAGACGGTGACAGGAGAGCCTGACATCGGAGCGACCTACAAGCCGGTGTAGTACAGGCTGGACATATATAGTGTGGAACGGAAAGCTTCCCAAGAGTGATATCCACGGCGCCAAGGATCCTTCTGCCGGGGAGGTTGAATGCAAGTCCCACTTACTGTACTCCTTCTGTTCAGAGCCACGTATAATAAAGATATACATTTTTTTGCTTCCCTTCGAACTCACGTGTGTATCTTTGTGGCATCCTGATTAGACAAAGAACACGAAAAGCGTATTGGTACGACGTAACAATATCTTTCAGAGTTATTGCCAGAAACCCGATATACATGCTAAAAGATACAACTTCCTTAAGTTTTGTCTCCATGAGTGTATAATTAGTTATAGCTGCTTTCATATTATTTATTTTAAAAGGAGGAGATTGCCTAGGGGGCATTCGTACCCATCAGTAAATTGACACTCGGCAATAAATAATCCTTATTTTCGCTGACATTTCAGTAAATACAGGAAAACCTTGAAGTCCCGAACCCTTTTATTTTTTATTTAAAAAAAAGCAAACTAGAATAAAAACTATAACTATTTTATTCTATTCTGAAGATAGAATTTAGATGTTGTACTAAATTCTTGAAATCGCGTGTGAACGACCTTGCAATCTCAGAACAATTTTTAACGCCTTGCCAAATGCTTTATTTTTATTTATTTCTCCTGACGAAGTCAAAAGTTTTTGTTGAAACGTTGAGAAAATACGAGGTCCATCCAATAAATAAGTTTCCCTTTTTTTTTTTTCTGCGAACAAAACGTTTTAAAAATTAGTTAATAGTGTAAGGAATGGTCACTAGGATGCGTTGGAAGCGCGTGACCTTCATATTCACGCTACTCGTACGCGCAAAACCGTAGCGCTTCAGTTTCCATGGAGCTACCACTGGTGAACGTGTCCACTTGCGAACTCCGTTCTGTAATTCGTTTTTTTCACAGGAAAATGAAACTGCGGTCAGTATTCATCGCAATTTAGTGTCAGTGTATGGTGAAGGATGTATGAGCATCCAAATGGTTCGCCGATGGCGTTCATGGTTCTTGGGAGGACGGCAAAACTTGCATGATGACGAGCGAAGCGGCAGGCCCGTTACTTCTACGGACAATGCAGCCGTTGCTGCTGTTCGGAATGTGGTGGAAGCAGATCGCCGCGTCACCATTGATGAAATAATGATTCGACTGCCTCCTGGAATCGAAATTGGACGCTCTTCGATTGGAACAATCATGTCAGATGTTTTGAATTTTCGCAAAGTCTGCGCAAGATGGGTCTCACGTTTGCTCTCGGAAAATCACAAGCAACAACGGATGGAGGCAGCCCGAGCTCTCCTGGAAATGCATCGAAGAGATAGAGATCAACTGTTTTCCCGTATTGTAACTGGAGATGAAAGCTGGGTGCATCATTCAACTTCAGAAACAAACGACAAAGCATGGTGTGCAAGAAACCTGAGTAAAGTGCACCCAAAAAAATGTGAAGGTCACAATCTCTGCAGGCAAAGTTATAGCTTTCATTTTTTGGGACTGTAAAGATGTTTTATTGGTTGACTACCTACCCCCAAACACTACAGTTAACGCTGCGAGGTACTGCGAAGTCCTCACTAAACTCAGAGCTGAAATAAAACGGAAACGTCCTGGACCTTTGTCTCGGAAAGTGTTACTCGTCCATGACAATGCTCGGCTTTATGCAGCTCGAACGACCCAAACGTTGCTGGAAAACTTCAAATGATAAATTTTCACACATCCACATTTTTCTCCGGATCTTGCCCCAAGCGACTTCCATCTTTTTCCAGCACTCAAGTTGCACCTTGGAGGCAAGCACTTTGCGAATGATGACGAAGTGCAGGCGGAGGCGAACCACTGGCTACGAAGACAGGACACGGCTTGGTACAACAGTGGTATCCAAAAATTGCTACAACGGTACCAAAAATGTTTGGACAGAAATGGTGAATATAAATATCATAGAATAAAGCGTTAGGAGAAAATAAATTTTTATTAAACGGCTACCAGGTGTAGCCGTTTAATAAAAATTTATTTTCTCCTAACGCTTTATTCTATGATATTTATAATCCAAGGAGAAAGTTTTCATGTTTAAATAAATGGTGATTATGTAGAGAAGTAGTCTATGAGTTGTATAATGAAAATAAAATAACTGCATAATTGTAAATAATGCTGTTTGTTTAAAAATAGGGAAACTTATTTATTGGATGGCCCTCCTAAAAAACTCTAACTGGGCGAAGTGTATATTTTTCATAAAGATATTTCATTCTAGTTTGCCTTTTAATTGAAAAAAAAAAGATTTCGTGACTTATGGTCGGCGCTGTATTATATAAATTCGAACCGATCTGAATTTAAAATAAAGTAAACGTTTGCATGTGTTAAGATATTGAAGAAAAAAAGCGTTTCTATGGTTTATTATGCTTAGGTGAAGGAATAACGCTCTAGTACAAAAGTATAATCTTTTTAAAAAAGAAATAAATCGTGTTTAGTGTCTAAGATGTATTTAAAAGTTATTTAATAATTTCGATAATAAAATGGAAAAAAACATGAATCCACAATTATCACAATTTTTATTATTTACAAAGGTAAACGATTCATTTTTCTTCCATGAATCAATTGGACTTTGGTGTTTGAAAAGTTCATTTTTCTCCCTCTATCAAAAAGGTGGTCAAATCCTAGGATTTTCCAGAAATCTTTTAAGATAGTTGGCGATTTCATCTGCTGGAAATTGGCAGTTCTTTGTTGATTAATCTCCAACTGTTTTACACAGTTTTTTATCACTTGGTCGATGTAGGGATCTACAATCGGGTGTTGGCTTTCTCCATCCAGGCCTCGAAATCTTGCTTCTTCGGTATCAGCAACCTGATGCTTGGTGGAACCATAAGGACTTCCATCTTGGGCGATATTTGTCTCTTTTTGAGTTGCTTGGTTATCATGGTCTTCTTGTGGAATTATTTGATCTCTTGGGCAATCCTTGAAAGGCTTCATCAGGTCACACAGGTGATTGAAATTTGTTCCACGTTTCAAGAAAATATTGTTTCCTCGTATTTCAAAGACCGTGACAATTCGCAGTAAATTCCAATATTGGATAAATTTCGCCGAATTTTTACAGGTTGGCTTCTTAACTTTTTTTTTATGAACGTCGAGTTCTTTGATGCAGATTTCTACTACATGGTCAATGATAGGTCCTTCAGTCTGGACGCCTGTTTCTCGAGTATCTGGAGAAATTGAGTTGCCAGTAGTATCGAGAATTTCAACTTTGGCCAATTTTGCTTCTTCTTTGCGAACTGTAGAATCCCCACAGGCTTCTGGTTGAAACATTGGAAAAATGGGAATTTCCTGCCAAGAATGATGTGCATCAGAACTATAATGGCAATCTTCACCATTCAGTGTTTTTTCGGCGTCTTCATTGCACACTTCTTTGTTATTGCCAGGTTCGAACATTTGCGGACCATTTTGAGCAAAGTCAGTTGATTGAGCTGCATGTGGTATTTCTGGTTCAAAGTCATGGTAAAGCCGTTCTTGATTTTCTGCTTCACGCATTTTTGATTTCAAAACATGGATTTCGAACTTCAAATTTGTATAAGAATCAAGAAGATTCGTTGTTATTTTTTTGTTTGCTTCATCCTCTTGGAGCAGCTCCTCGCGTTCATGGGCTAATGCAGTTACTTGCTGCTGGAGCTCGGTCTTTTCTTGGTGAGCTTGTGCCAATTTCTCGCGGAGATCAGCCGCTTCGTTGTAGAGATGAAAAGCTGTTTCATCTTTGCTTTTTAATTCCTTCTGGACTTTAGCTGCCGCAGTCTTGCAGATGTCTAGTTCTTGTCGAACGTCCTCTGCGGCAGCTGTGCTTGTTTCCAGACGTTCTAGCAGGTCTATAATGATTGCTGCTACAATTAGCAGCAGCAGGGTAAGGACACAAGTCAATATAATGAAAATCATTTCATTCGATATTTTTAATTAATAAATATTTTAAAAAGTTATCAACTTTTAATGCATTTAGTTGCACAAAACTATATTTAACAATAATGTAATTAATACAATTGAAACAATGGTATCCTGGATGCATAAACAATTTTCATCATTCTTCATTTAATCAAGAATATAAAACAACAAAAAAGCTTTTATTACGGCCAACACACCACATTGTATACTCCCGAATAAATATACATATTTGAATAAAAAGACATATATTGGATCAAAATATCACTTAATTTTATCATTATTTCAGTTGGCTGAACGCCAACCTTTATCAAGGTGTTATAACATATATAACTTGATAAAGGTTGGCATTCAGCCAATTGAAATATTGGTAAAAATAAATGATATTTTGATCCAATATAAGCCTTTTTATTTAAAGATTTATTTATGGATTGCTCTATTTTTAAAACAAAAAATATACACGTATTTTCAAATATATATAACTATCATGTATACACTACAATCTTGTGGTTCCCAACAGTTCCTTCTTTCCGTTAACTGATTTGAAGAAGACATATACAGAGTATCAAAATACGAAACTATTATAGACGCGTATGATTCTTTTCAAAATAAAACAATTTCTACTGCCCTTACTGCAAATAAGGACAGTAAAAATTGTTTTATTTTGAAAAGAATCATACGCGTCTATAATAGTTTCGTATTTTGATAACAGATGGCGCGCAAGTGCATCTTAATATACTCGTACAGAGTATGTAGAAGCATAAATATAGAAGTATGATGCAAGATCTGACCATTTTGAAGTTAAATCAGGTTTGGTGTTTCAATGTTAAACATCCTATATAAAACATTGTATAGGTACCCCAATTATAATACGATATATACGTGAAAAGTTAATTTAAAAAAATAATTAAAAAGGTCAGATGTTGGTATTAAAATCAAAAAGGCATATCCTGACCACGAGGACATGAGCCTTTTAGATGGCAGAGCGTCATGTCCGAGAAATAAATCCCTCCCAGCTAGCTTATTCCAAATCTACCACCTGTTTTTTTTTTTTGCAATCGATGGCCAAGAGGCTTCTTCTTTGTAAAAGAAAACAATACTCACGATAGATTTTGATAATAAGAAGCTACCAAGACAAAAAAATAAACGACAAAAATAATCTGATTTTTTTTTTGCTTATCCCAAGTACACGTGGTACAGTCCATGATAATCGTGGTGGGTAGAAGTAGGTGACTGCTTTTTACTGTAAGTGCATTTCTACACATGTGAAAAGCAGTTCGACTTTTGCACTTACAAATGTGCCAGAGCTCCGTTTGGTTACTTGCACTCGATGGTGGGGTTAGACTTTTGCAAGAATCAGGGACCATTAGAGCATTTCTTTTTTTCAGAAAAAAGTGTCCATTGTGGGAATCGAACCCGGGTCGTAGCGGTCAAAAACCAAAGGTTTAGACCATCCTTCCACCGACCCCCCATCTGATTCTTAAAACATGGGTGTTTGAGATGTGCACAAGGCTTGATAGGAAGTTGGCGAGAAATCCTGAAGTAGATGGGTGATCACTAGCGTGAAGTCGGAACTGAACTGTGAGTCCTGCTCATCTTCTGCTGTCCGCTCCATGTCAATGCTGTAACTCTGACTGCTGCCCCTGTGAACCATTTGCTCTGAACCTGCGGGTCACCTGATAACCTCAATCAGCTGGTGATACGTCATAGCAATATTTTTACACGACGTTTTGATAGGGAAAAACATCTAATTTTAGCTGGGCACCCTTTATGTTTCTCATCCAGGTCATTTACCAACTTATTTCCAGCCTTTATGTCAGAGGGGTGAATTTTATTTCAACATTTGTTCAATTAATTCGAAAAGTTTGAAAAAGTTAGATTATTTACAAAATATTGAAGGTATGAAGAGTATTTTATAAGGTATAAAAAGACACATTTAATTTATATATATTTACAATAAGGAAAGTTTTTTGAGATGTGATATTTTTCAGGTTAATGATAGGTGTAACTTAAAATATCTTTAATAAATTTGACATATATATATATATATGATTTTTCAGGATGCCTTAATGACCAATTTTTTGGTCGTTGAGGTACAGCTTGCACCACGCTGATGAGGGCCAACAGCCCGAAACGCGTCCGTGGTTAGCTTTTCTTGATTAATCAAGAATGGGTATTTGGCCAATTCTGGAATAATTAAAAATCAACGAGAATAGTTGATATTTATTCCGATAGATGGCGCCAGCCATCAGCAACTTTCAGTTGCACGATAAGGAGATGCCTTTTTCTTAATTTTTGCACCTTATCCCAGTACAATGTTACATTTGTACTATTTTTTCACATATATATATATGTGTCAGAGGGGAAGGGGTATCAAGAAGGAGTTGATCTATCTGTTGTAGTCTTTCCGTCTATTTCCATTTCTATACATGGCGGAGGGGTTGTCTTCACTTCTAGGGGAGTGGGCTTAGGTTTTTTTATCTAGGTTCCTGTCTTCTTGTTGGTCAGAGTTGTCGTGCTGAGACGCATTAAGCGGTCACTTCTTCGTCGGATATTTTGCATCGAGGATTGCATCGTATATTGCATCATACTTGTCGATCTCCGTTTGAATTAGCCTCAATTTGCCTATTTTATCGTTGAGTGCTCTTTTTTGGTCGGTATTGAGGTCTCTGAAGTTTTTTGACTTAAAATCTTCACATTTCTTGAGGTAGCAGGAGGTCCTATACTTCAGGTCGGGGTGCAGTTCAAGCTGTTGACAGACCTTTGTCTGTCTAGAAGTACCTGTCCTTTTGAATACCAACGCGATGATCCTTTCCATTTTAGGGTTGTCTCTGTGCTGGCAGTCTATCAACTCCCTCTGGAGTTGAGAGGAGTCCATCGACCACTGTGAGCACCTGGCCGATGTGTCTTCGTCAAAGTCCTCGGTTCTTGCGTCGGTCCTCGATTCAGAACACGGGTGAATGGCTGTTCCTCCACCAGGGGGGACTGGTTTTGTTTCTTCGCAGAATTCGGTTTCGAATTGCGAGGACGTCATTGATAAATCGGACTTGGTGGAAAGAGCGTCGTCATCTGAATCGTTTCCGTCTTTCATTAGAATGGATTGTACGACAGGGATTTCGCTGGGGGGAGTCTCGAGATTGTCAGCCTCAGCAGAACTAGCGACGTTAATCCTTTTCACTTCAATATTCATCGAGATGTTCTTGGGAAGTGGGGTTTCGATTGTTGGTGGACTTGGTTTTGGCCTTTTGCCCTGGTCAGTACACTCCTCTTCGGTGTTGTCGTTAGACGTCTCAGACAGTGTTCTTTTCCTGCCCAAGGTTTCATCATTCGCGGTGGTTTTCACTGTAACTGTTTCTCCTGATGGGCCTGGCACAGCGGGTGGGGCTGTGGGATTGATGACTTCTGAATAAGTTCTTGTGATGTTGGCTCTGATTTCCGGGTTGAATGGGCATTTGGATTTAATATGTCCATGTCTCTTACATCTCAGGCAGATGGTGTCTTCGCCCACAAAGACCTTAAAGGTCCTTTGCATGTAGTCGATTGGGATGATTGCCGGCATGTCGGTTGATTCTCTTCTCTTCAGCACGACCTCTCTTCTAAGAGATGAGAGGTGTTTAAATAGTGGGTTCTCGGTGGGGAAAGGCAGGGGCCTGATGCTGAGGATCTCTCCGAATGGCGCCAGGGCTTTGGTGACCTCTTCATCTGGGATGAAGGCAAGTATTCCTGAGAGAATGTATTTCTTTGGGGGGTTGAATAGGGGTGTTGGGTAGATGGTGTTGCCTCTTACAGCAAAGCCGTTGTTAATGAGTAGTAGGGCCTGTTCACCATCGGCAACCGACACAACGGCCTGGCCATTCATCTTTCCAACCGAGTGGATGTTTTCGTGTCCAATGATTTTGGCTATAGAGGATAGGTGCTCCTCAGCACTGCACTCTGTGGTGACCTCTTCATCTGGGATGAAGGCAAGTATTCCTGAGAGAATGTATTTCTTTGGGGGGTTGAATAGGGGTGTTGGGTAGATGGTGTTGCCTCTTACAGCAAAGCCGTTGTTAATGAGTAGTAGGGCCTGTTCACCATCGGCAACCGACACAACGGCCTGGCCATTCATCTTTCCAACCGAGTGGATGTTTTCGTGTCCAATGATTTTGGCTATAGAGGATAGGTGCTCCTCAGCACTGCACTCTGAGAGGGCGGTGAATTGGATGGTGGAGTTTATGTTTTTACTTCTTTTTTCGTATGTTTCTTTTCGAGATTCTTCAAATTTTTTCCACTCTTGAGGCGAAAATTGTCTTCTTTGGGTATGCAAATTGTCTTGCTGTTTGTTTTTCTTTTGAGATGGTAATTTAGCGATTGATGGCTTTGATGTAAATGAGATTTCTTCATGAGGGTGAGCAACCAATGAGACTACTGCAGCAGATGACGTGTTTGGTGACGCAACGACCAACTTGGCCGTTGCCATGGTAATGATGCAAAGCTACGACTTGTAGCTTTGCTAAATTATGAAAAACAGGAAAATATGAAATTTGATGAGATTTTCTGAGAGATGGTTTGAAGTGATGCCCGAATTAAGGCGAACAAGATGATATGAAATTAGTTAAGTAAGAATTGAGTTTACGGGATGAAAAAGGCGAAATACGCGGAGCTCGTGCGACGCGTGGCCGCACGGTCAACGTATATATATATATATATATGTCGTGATCTCTAAAGTCCACCAATAAGGGAGAAATATATCTCTCCCAGCTAGACGGTCAATCAGGACCTACCACTCGGTTCTTGTAGTCGATGGCCGAGCGGCTTCTTCTTTATTAAAAAACACAAGACACATGATGGATTTCGGAAAAAGAAGCTCCAACACAAAAACTATGAAAATAAGTTGGTTCTTAAACCATGGGTGATTCGAGTTTTTCACAAGACTTGATGTGTGAAGTTGGTGAAAAGTCTTGAAAAAAGGGAGATTCACTAGTGTGGAGTCTGGATTGGATTGTGAGTCCTTATCATCTTCTGTTGTGGGCTCTTTGTCAACGTTGACTGTCTGCTGACCGTGAAAACGATCTGCTGCCATCGCTCTCTGCTGCCCCTGTACTATCTGCCATGGACCAACTGATTTGGGGAACCAATCAGATGGTGACATATAATCGCAAATTGGCTGATACGTTTGGATGGGATATAATAATCTAATTTCAGCTGTACAACCCCTCTATATTTCACCCAGGTTATTTAACTCACTTATTTCCAATCTTTGTCAGAACGCGCTGGAATTTAGTTTAACTTTTTAATCCATTTGTAACATATTAAAAAGTTTAGATTATTTACAATATATTGGAGGTATGGAAGTTTTTTTATAAGGTAAAGACACATTTATAAATTTTTAATTGCCATTTATCGTTGAAATTTGTAACAGATAAATTTACTTAAAACTAATTTATAAAACTAATTTACTAATTGTAAAACGTATACTTATGAAATTATTATGAAAGAATCATAGAGCGTATATGCATATTTTGTCCCTTCAGTCTATATCCTGGAGACCGTGTATTTTGTATAATGTAAGTTGCATTCTTCATTTCTTTCTATACAGCTATCGAATCTATCTCAATAAATTTCTGTTTTTTTTTTAGGTAGTAGCGCGACGTCTGTATTCTAAATTGGAAACTATTAAGCACATTTATTTTGCTCTCGAGTGAAGAACTTTCATAAGTTTATTATTTGTGAATTAATACGGTTGAGAGAGAAGACCACAGTTATCTCTATATTATTTCAATAAACCTTTAATGTTTTCAAGGCTGATTCCCATAGAGTTTATAATTAAATATATTAAAAATAAAGAAGGCATTTCCTGACCACGAGCACCTGTGCTTTTTTATGTCTAGATATTCGTTGCTTTGCTAATGACTCAGCATCTTTCTACCCAAGGACATCCATATGTATCAAAATACACACTATATAAATATATATTTTATAATAATTTTCGAAATTTTTATAAATAAGGCTTAATGAATTTACATTTATATATACTGCTCAAAAATGATGTATTTTTCTATTTCAAATATTCACTTGATAAGTTATTTTTAAAAGAATTATATACGTCAAAAATAATTCAAATATTTTATTAATTTATTATGCTCCAATGACCCCCGATTCTTGCAAAAGTCCAACCCCACCAGCGAGTACAAGTAACCAAACGGGACTCTGGCACATTTGTAAGTGAAAGTCGAACTGTTCTTCACATATGTAGACATGTGGTGTACTTACAGTAAAGGCAGTCGCCTACTTCTACCCACCATGATTATCATGGCCTGTACAAGGTGTACTAGGGATAAGCAAAAAATAATAATAAGTTAGATTAGTGAGATAATCTCTATCAAGTAGATTGTAAATAGTTGTGGAGTCAATTTTTCTTTGGTATACATAGTCTTGGGTCAAAGATGAATGTTGCCTATTCAAAGTGTTCGGGAAGGTAAGAAAGAAATTTGACGAGTTTAGGATATGGCCGTTAGAGAACACGTGTGCGCCAGGAATAGTTTGTACTTGAAATATAGATGTAAATGAAATTATAATTGAATTAAATAAATTTAAAAATATTTTTGCAGGGTTTCTTTATTCAGATATCGGGAGGCAAGCTTTCGCGCGGTCGCTCTTCATCAGGAATAGTTTGGTTGAGGGGACTTCGGTGCAGCCTGCGCTTGGCTGACAACTTTATTATTTACAAGAATAAATAGTCCATTCCCCTTCCACAAAGGTATTTGGCTTTGGTGTTGGACAAGTTATTATTTTGTTCCTCTATCAAATAGATGTCCGAATCCCAGACATCTCTGAAGACACTTGGTGACTTTACAAGCGGGAAATTGACAATTTTTCGCTGATTGACCTGTAGCTGTTCAAGGCAGTTCTTGATGACTTTATCTTGATGACATTCTGTTGACTATATTCTTCAATTAGGCCAAGATTCCTTGTTCAATTCGAATCAGCACTCCAAATTCTGTGGGAGCTACCAAGACTTCATACTTGAACAAAGTTTTCTGCTTTGTCAGATGGTTGATAACCATAGGCCACTAGCTGAAATATTTGGACTTTTGGATCTTTTTCGGAGAATTTTAGAAGACCAACTAGGTGATGTAATTTCGGTCCTGGTTTCAAGAAAATCTTTTTTCTTCGTATTTCGAAGAATTCGACAATCTTCAATAAATTCCAAAATTGGCTAAATGGTCTCGCCGACTTTCCTGAAAAGACTTCTGTATCTTTCCTGGGTGTTTTTGGATACATTTTGTCGTTAATGGTATCAAATATTTGAACTTCAAGAAAATTACTTTCTTTTTGAGCTGATCCATCTCCACAGGCTTCGGGCTGAGACATTGGCGTCTCCAGATTTTCGGGCCAGGGTTGAAGTGCAGGGTTGTCTCCCCCATTCTGCCCTCCGGCGGCTTCTTCAATGCATTCTTCTTCCCTTTTCTCAGGCTCGCACATTTGCGTATACTGGGCGGCATCTGGTAGTTCTGGCCCAAGATCTTGGTATGGTTTTTCATGATTCTCCACTTCATTCATTTGACGCATTTTGAATTCCGAAAAATGAATTTCAATAAACTGAAACAATGATATCCAGGATATAATGGAAATATACATTTGAAGCATAATTTATAAATACAATTTATTTTATAATATTAAAATATTAAACGCTATACAATATCTGAAAAAATAATGGTAAAAAAATGATAA
Organism: Cordylochernes scorpioides; assembly: GCA_030710605.1. Taxonomy (NCBI): domain Eukaryota; kingdom Metazoa; phylum Arthropoda; class Arachnida; order Pseudoscorpiones; family Chernetidae; genus Cordylochernes; species Cordylochernes scorpioides. The sequence goes on along the minus strand of CP092863.1, from coordinate 208,490,708 downwards.
TAAAAATAAAAATCACATGTACTTATGGTCAGGATATGCCTTCTTTGTATTTATACTTTATATTTTAAAGATAATTTGTTGATTGGAAGTTTGTTTGGAAAATATATGGGTACATCAACTAAATTCCTTAGTTCACGATGTTTAAGTGACTCGGTGTTACCTTCCTCAGGTGATACATTCCCTTGAAGAGACTGACAGCAAGTCACTGAGACCTCGATAATTAAATAAGAAATTGGTTGATGTGAACATACATTATCTCTAGTACATACGGTAACTATTTCGTGACTCCTTTCTTAGGAAATCATGAAATCGAAGTCACCCCTGTACTGATGAGGGCCATACCCCGAAACCATGGTATAGATGTTGGTCTTTCTCTCAATTTTCGAAAACTGTTGTTGTAGCTCTTTTTCATTACTACTAGTGATGCATCTTTCTGAATCATATTTAAAGGGAGAGAACGGATATCATTGAATCGAAGTCACCCCTGTACTGATGAGGGTCATAGCCCGAAACCGTTGTATATAGGTTGTGTTTTTTCCGAATTTTTCCAAAACTAGTGTTGTAGCTCTTTTTTACACTAATAATGATACCCTTATGCATAATTAATGGGGAAAAACCTACCTAGGTACATATATGGACTTTTAAACCTTTTTTCCGGCATTTTTATCATTTTATCTACTATATCATTGAAGTTTATTATTGGTGTTAATATGTTCACTTGATATTTAGATATATTATATGCAAATTAAAACTTGTAGATATAACTAGGAGGAAGCCACAGATATTTGGCTTGCAGAGGCTTCGTTAAACGACATATATTAATCATAAGGCAATAACACGCTATCTATTTATATGAATTGTGAGCCTTAAAACACGACTTTTTTACACATGAATGTCAGGCATTCCAAAGATATTTTTTCATCGCAGTAAAGATGGTAGAAGATTGTTTTATGTGTAAACTAAACATTAGTGGTTTAATGCTTCCATTTCTTATATATTGGCACGTTATCGCATTATAATTAATTTATGCCTGACTGGCCTTGTACTTATTGTTTACGGAAGACCATTGCCGGATGAAAATATTTATATGTAATCCTACTGTCCTTAAAGCTTATGACTATAATTTATTGAATACCATTTCTAATGCAGAAATAGTAAAACCATAAATATATCCACACAATTACAACAAAACTTTATTATTTACACAATAGTAATCAGTTCATTAGCCTTCACGAAGGTATTTTGATTTTTAGGTAGAAAAAAAGTTATTTCTTCTTTTATTAAAGAAATGGTCAAATCCTAGAAATTTGCAGAATTTGCTTAAATTAGTTGGCGATTTTACTCGCGGGAAATTGATAATTTTTTGTTGATTGACCTCCAGCTGTTTGACACAGTTCTTGATGACAATGTCAATGTAGGGATCGACAAAGAGGCTTCCATTTTTTCCATTCAGGTGACGATTCCTTTCTTCTTTCTTGTCAGCATCTTGACGTTTGTAAGAAACATGAAGACTTCCATCTTGGCCAAAGTTTGTTTCTTCTTTATGAGTTTGTTGACCGCCATATGTTTCTGGTTGAATCATTTGAAATTTTCGATCCTTTTGCCAAAACTTGCGCGCGCTGATCAAGCGTTGGAGGTTGAGTCCAGGCTTCCAGAATATGTTCTTCCCTCGTACTTCAAAAAGATGTACGACTTTCAACAGCATCCAATATTGGGAAAATGATGAGGTCGACTTATCTGGAGCGAATTTTATATCTGTCTTCTGATTGATATCCAACTCTTTTTCAAGGTCACTCTTTTGTTGACTTTTTGTAGCAAGCGAATTGTCGGGTGCATCAAGATTCATCACTTGCACAATGATTACCTCTTCTCTTTTATTTGGATGCTCATCACAGGCTGCTGATTGATCCATTGAAGCTTTCAGACTTTCCTGCGAAGATTTTCGTGCGCCATTATTGCCATCAATATTGTGGATTTTTCCTGAATCTCCGTCGCAATATTCTACAATATTCGCAGATTCGAATTTTTCAGGACAATTTTGGCCGAAATCCTTTCTGGATGGATTTGGATCTGGCAATTCTGGCTCGAAATCTTGTTGAAGTCGTTCTTGAGCTTCTGCATCAATTATTTGACGCATTTTGGTATTCAAAGCATGAAATTCAAACTTCAAATTTGTATAGGAATCCAGAAGATCAGTCGTTATCTTTTGATTTGCTTCATTTTCTTCGAGCAGCTCTTCGCGTTTCAAATTTAATTCAACAACTTGGTGGTTGAGCTCGTTCTTTTCTTCGCGAGCTTGTGCAAGATTCTCGCGGAGCTCTTCAGCCTCGTTGTAGAGGTGGAAAGCTAGTTGGTCTTTGGTTTCAAGATCTTTTTGGGCCTTTTCAGCGGCTTTCCTGCAGGCTTCCAGATCTCTTTGAGCGTCTGCAGTCTCAGCCCTGCTGTTATCTAGGCGCTCTAGAAGGTCGATGATGAAAGCTGCTACAATCAGTAGCAGTATTGTTAGGACAAATGTCAGAACAATGAAAATCATTTTAATTCAAATTATTCAGTTAAACTTGTAAAATATGAAATTATTAATGCATTTGTTTGCAATATATGAAATATCAAATATATAAGTGAAACAATGGTATCCAAGACATAAACAGATTCACAATTATCCATTTAACAATTTTTATCAGAATATATATCTTGATGTAATTATACATTTGATGTAAAGATATGAATACAATCTTAGAATAGTAAAATATTAAACACTATATTATATCTTTTGAAGATAATTTGTTGATTGGAAGTTTGTTTGGAAAATATATGGGTACATCAACTAAATTCCTTAGTTCCGACGTTTCAATGACTCTCTAGTACACACGGTTAGGATTTCATAATTCATCTCGTAGGATAAGTCGCCTCTATACTGAAGAGGGCCATAGCCCGAAACCATGGTATAGATGTTGGTCTTTCTCTCAATTTTCCAAAACAGTTGTTGTTGCTCTTTTTCCATTACTACTAGTGATGCATCTTTCTGATGCATATTTGAAGGGAGAGAACGGATATTATGAAATCGAAGTCACCCCCTGTACTGATGAGGGCCATACCTCGAAACCATGGTATATAGGTTATTATTTTTATGAAAATTTCTATAACTGGTGTTGTAGCTCTTTTTTCATTACTACTAGTGATGCATCTTTCTGATGCATATTTAAAGGGAGAGAACGGATATCATGAAATCGAAGTCGCCTCTGTACTGATGAGGGCCATACCTCGAAACCATGGTATATAGGTTATTATTTTTATGAAAATTTCTATAACTGGTGTTGTAGCTCTTTTTTCATTACTACTAGTGATGCATCTTTCTGATGCATAATTAAAGGGAGAGAACGGATATCATGAAATCGAAGTCGTCTTTGTACTGATGAGGGCCATATTCCGAAATCATGGTATATAGGTTCTTCTTTTTATGAAATTTTCCAAAACTGGTGCTGTAGCTCTTTTTCATCGCTACTAGGGATACATCGTTATTATACATAATTAAAAGGGAGAGTACCTATATAGATACATATATAGACTTTTAAACTTATATATAAGCATTTTATAAATTTCTATTCTAAATATTGTAATTTGTTTTTGGTTTCAATATGATCATTTTATATATTGAATATATTATACTAGCCGAATGACCCGGGCAACGCCCGTGTTTTACCCGATTGAATGTTTTGATTCAAATACTATTTGTTACAATTATAAATTGGCGCCTTAAATAAATGCATATTTTAGTTAATAACTATAGCCTATGTGCTTTATCTGTCTATGTACTGTTGGCTTCCGTAGGCGTCTCTTACTGGGAAAAAGAAAGAGAGGATTCCATTTGGTTATTAACTAATATATGCATTTATTTAAGGAGCGACCCGCTCCAACACAATAGTTACATAAACGAAAAGGCGAGTGGGGGGGGGGGGGGGGGTCAAAGGTGGCGTGAGCGTATCCAACCAATAGGAGGGCGCCATTCCAAAAAAAAAAAGCAAACGGTGACAGAGACGAAAACTGACTGATTAAGAGATGAAGAATGACGCTCGTAACTGTATATAGAATGCAAATTAAACCTTGAAGCTATGAATAGGAGGAAGCTACTGATATTGGACATTCGGAACTTCGATAATTAAGCACTATCTATTTATAAGAAATCAGAGCATTAAAGAACGAAATTTTCTTTTACACATAGATGTTAGGCCCTCCCAATATACATTTTTCTTCGCAGTAAGGACAGTAGAAGTTTATTTTATGTGTAAACTAAATATTCGTGATTGGCATGCTATTTTCTTAAAATTAATTTATGCCTGACTGGCCTTGTACTTATTGCTTACGGAAGAGCATTGCTCGATGGAAATATTTATATGTAATTCTACTGTCCTGAAAGCTTATGACTATAATTTTATTCGAATACCATTTCTAATGCAGAAATAGTAAAACCATAAATCCACACAATTAAAACAAAACTTTTTATTTACACAATATTAATCAGTTTATTAACCTTCACGAATTGTAATGTACCTACAAGTTTACTTGTATATATTTCATTATAGAAAATAGCAAAATTTTAGGTTGATTTCGGATCAATTCAAGTGGTAGACTAATCAACCCTTTTTTAAAATTTATTTTCCTGGGACAAAATTTAGTAAAATAAACCTTTAGGAAGATCTGATGAATCTACAATTTGTATATACAGTGGTCCCTCGACATACGAGCGCCCCAACATACGAGTTTTTCGAGATACGAGCCGACGAGCAAGTGATTTTTTGCTTTTAATTACGAGCGGAATTCGAGATACGAGTTCGGTTCGGTAGTGTTGAAGATATTAATCTGTGATTTTAAATGTTTCTTTTTGACCAGTACTTTTGTTTTGTTTTTGCTTTTTCTAAAATGTTTCTTTCTTCTTCTTCATTATTATTTGTTCTATATGCAAAACTTTGGTTTTTGATACTTGAATAAACAAATTCAAGTTTATTATATTTTTGTGTGCTTTTAAAGTTAAAACAAAACAGGTAGTAACACGCAGTCGCGCCATCACGATCAGTTACATTTACAGTTTTAGTTCATTTATTTTTATAACCATGGATCGGAAGAAAGTTTGTAAAAAGTCAAGTGCTAAGAAAAAGATGATGAGTATTGAATTAAAACGTGAAATTATAGAAAAACATGAGCAAGGTGTTCGAGTTGTTGACTTGTCGAGGCAGTATGGCCGTAGTACGTCCATGATATGTTCTGTGCTTAAACGGAAGGAGTCGATAAAGAGTGTAACGCCGGCTAAGGGCCTTACGATAATTTCCAAGCTGCGAACCTCCCTTCATGAAAATATGGAGAAACTGCTGATGGTGTGGGTGACAGAAAAACAGCTCCAAGGAGATACCTTAACGCAGACCATAATTTGTGAGAAGGCAAGAGCGATCTACGGAGATTTGCTGAAGCAAACCCGGCAGACTTCCATCGACGAGGCATCGGAAGAGTCATTTAAAGCCAGCCGGGGCTGGTTTGAGAATTTTAAAAAGAGGAGCGATATTCACTCCGTTGTCAGACATGGTGAAGCAGCAAGTTCAGATAGGAAGGCAGCTGAGGATTACATAAAAACATTTTCCGATCTAATAAAAGCCCAAGGATACATCTCTCAGCAAGTCTTCAATTGTGATGAGACAGGGCTGTTCTGGAAAAAGATGCCGAATAGAACATATATAACGGCAGAGGAGAAGATGATGCCAGGCCACAAACCTATGAAGGACAGATTGACTCTAGCACTGTGCGCCAATGCGAGTGGCGACTGCAAGATCAAACCTCTGCTCGTGTACCATTCGGAAAACCCCAGAGCATTTAAATCACATAAGATTTTGAAAGAAAAACTGCAAGTTATGTGGAGGTCGAACCCGAAGGCATGGGTCACCAGGAAGTTCTTTGTGGAGTGGGTAAACCTGGTTTTCGGCCCTACTGTTAAGAAATATCTACAGGAAAATAACCTACCCGTGCAAGCCCTTCTCATCCTCGACAATGCCCCTGCTCATCCACCAAACCTCGGAGATGACATCCTCGAGGAGTTAAAATTCATAAAGGTTCTCTACTTACCACCCAACACCACTTTTATCCTGCAGCCCATGGATCAGCAAGTGATTTCTAATTTTAAAAAACTATACACCAAGCATCTGTTTCGGCGCTGCTTTGAAGTGACGGAGAGCACAAACCTCACTCTTCGAGAGTTCTGGAAGGACCACTTTAATATAGCGATTTGCCTACAAATTATCGATCAGGCCTGGTTGGGAGTTACAACGAGGACCTTGACCTCTGCATGGAAAAAGCTGTGGCCTGAAGCTGTAGCTGAAAGGATCTATGAAGAATTGGAACCCGGTGTTTCAGTAGAGGAGGAGATTGTATCTCTGGGGAAATCCATGGGTTTAGAGGTGGAAGAGAGAGACGTGAACGAGCTCATCGAGGAGCACACTCAGGAACTGACGACTGAGAAGTTACAAGAGTTGCAGTCACAGCAGCATACTGAGGTTATGCAAGTAATTGGTTTTGAGGAGTCAGAGGAGGAGGTTATTTCTACAAGTGAGATAAAGGAGATCTTAGGAATGTGGGAGAGAGTTTCACAGTTCGTGGGAAAAAAAACACCCAGAAAGAGTTGCAACAGGTCGTGCATCTGACCTTTTTAATGACACTTGCCTAACTCATTTCCGGAACATTCTGAGAGGGAGGAAGAAACAAACCTCCTTGGACATGTTTTTTTCTAAACGGCCTACAGATGAAAGCGAGAAAAATGTAGCGAAAAAGGCAAAGACCAGTGAGGATATCTAATTTATTTATTTACATTCTCTTTTTTGTTTTTGTGCAATAAATATTTGATATTTATAAATACGTTTTTATTATTTAAAATCACGTAACAAAAATAACTAGGGTGTGTGACATTTTGGAGGTTGGAACGGATTAATGGTAGTTCAATTGTTTTGTATGGGGAAATTTATTTCGAGATACGAGTAATTCAAGATACGAGCAAGGTTGCGGAACAAATTACACTCGTATGTCGAGGTACCACTGTATATCTTATTTACATATTCATCTAGACAGTGTGATATGACATTCTCCTTCTGTTAAAGTCTACATGGTTACTGGGAAAATTACATATCCAGGATACAATTGCCTTCATTATTTATATATCATATAATATATTTGTATATTCAAAAGTTTTAAACTTTTATAAAAAGTTATTAAATAATTAATAAAAATGATTTTTATTATAGCGACCGGGATTTTATCCCTTATTTCATTGATTGCCGCAGCCCTGCTGCTCAGTCTTCTAGAGCGTCTAGATGACAGCAGGGCTGCAGAGGCCGAGGCCCAGCGAGGGCTGGAGACCTGCCAGGCCGCCCTGGGTAAGGCCCAGAAGGACCTCGCCATCAAAGATGAGACCGCCTTCGGCCTCTTCAACGAGGCAGCCAACCTCCGCGAGCAACTGGCGAGGTACTGCCAGGAGATCAACCATCTGCAGCATCGCGTGGAAAAATCAAATTCCCAGCGAGAAGCGTTGCAATACGAAATCGAGGCAACAAAGAAAATAAACGATGACTTACTGGATCTCTATACCAGTCTTAGAGTCAAGATGCAACTGGTCGAGTTAAAGAATCGGCCATTTGAGGATGTGGCCACGCAATCGGAGGATGCTCTGGAAATCCTCTCTGGAATTTCTCTCCAGCTCGAAGATATCGGCCAGGATTCCATCGAGCCATCTCCCATTTTCGCCGATTCAACGGATCAAGAACTTACATTCGAAGTTCGTGAAGTTGTTCCGATCGAACTACAAGAGCAATCATCCGAGGCACAAACCTCCACGAAAGAACAAGACGGCAACATCCCTGATGGAAAAAATCAAATTTCTAATCCTCTTTCCCCAGAAGAGTTCCATAAAATCCAAGGATTCCCTAATGTAGAGGCCAAAAATCCTTCGGAATTTAAGAAAGTTGCCAAGTTCACCGAGGCAGGTGACCATACCTGCCAGACTATAAAAACTTGCAACAAAGGCTTGAATTCTGAAGTTCAATCAGCTGCTAGAAAACTTCCATCTTCCAAGCTTGGCGGCACATTGGCTGAAAAAAAGTTCGAAGCTCGAAGATGCATCTACGACTTGGATGTAGATGAAGATTCAGAAATCGAAGATTTGCTTCCAGAATTTGAAAGCATTTACAATATTGAACCTCTAAATTCAGCCACTCCAGACAATTCTGGAACCAGAAACGCTGATAAGAAGGTTTTGTCTCAACAAAATTTGACTTCAAAAGAAGCTGCAAGAGTTCGTGGAACCCAGAAAAGCATCTACAATAAAGACGAGGTCGATGTGATCATGAAGAAATGCATGGATGGACTTGCATATCATCAACAGAGACTACTGGACGTGGAGCCTAAAAAGCCGACAAGGAAGTTTATCTTCTACTGGAGGCTTCTTCAACTTGTCAATTCCTTGGACATTGTTGGAAATACCATCTGCCTGAACCCCAAGTTCTTCAACAAGTGACAACAACCCCGGTTAAATGAACTGAAGTGAGAATGTAAATAGTAATACCCGTAATAAAGTGTTGTGTCAAATGAATTTGCTAATAACAAATTTTATTCCAAAATTCAAATTCCTATTCACACAAAAGTCTCCCAAGTTTTATAATAGAAACATAATTGTGGTTCCCGGGTGAAAATATTCACATTTTTTAAAATAACTATCTAATCGGACGCACGTATATAAATATGAAAGAATAATTTTAAAAAATAGAAAAAAAATGTAAAAAAAGATCAGGTGTTGATATTAAAAACAAAATAGGCGTATCCTGACCGCACACATGTGCTTTTTTAGGGAAAAGTCTATATCAATGTTTAATTGATTTCTGCTCCACTAGATAGCGCTCTGCCATTTGAAAGCTTATGTGAGGAGTAGGTATATGCTTCTTTCTTATTTTAATATATACAGTAGAACCTCTCTGTAAAGGACGCCTAATTGCAGAGCCAAAGTATCTTTAGAGAGAGGTGTCCTCCTAGCGGAGAGTTGCTTAATAGTAAAAATGGTAATTTTGCAAATGAAAACTGTCCTTTATAGAGAGGTGTCCTCTAACTCGGGTCTCCTCTGATGGAGTTTTACTGTATAAGAGAAAATAAAAAGGTCAGGTGTATATATTTAGAACAAAATAGGCATATCCTGTCTATCTCTCCACATATATAGATACAAATGTGTGTGAATATGTATATATAATATATATGTGTTTTAGGATATTCATTGTTTTGTAAAATTTAGCACGTAATTATTTTCAATTTTCAGAATGAAATAAAGGAAATGGAATATAGGAATGTGTGATATAAACAAAATTGAATAAAGAGATTTTCATTAAAATATTCAAAAAAGGTAATAGAAAACCTCAATCCACACATTTCCCACACAGCACAAACTTTATTATTTACATTAACAAATAGTTCATTCTATTGCCATGAAGGTATCTAGTGTTGGGGCTTGAAACGTTATTTCTTCCTCTTCTATCAAAAAGATGATTGAATCCTAGGATTTTCCAGAAATCGCGGAAAGTAGTTGGCGATTTTACAGGCTTGAAATTGACAATTTTCTGTTGATTAGCTTCCAGCTGTTTAACACAGTTCATGATGACTTTGTCAATGTAGGGATCAGCAATCTGGTGTTCGTTCTTTCCAATATGGCCGAAACTTCTAGTCTCTTCAGCTTTTCCGCTCTGACGTTTGTAGGAGACATCAAGACGTCCAACTTGAGCAAAGTTTGCTACTGAGTTTAGAGATGGTAATTCATCAAAGTGATCTGGTTGAATCTTTTTAAATTTTAGATCTTCCTTAAAAGATTTGAGTGCACCAATTACATTTTGATGGTTGAATCCTGGTTTAAGGAAGATTTTATTTCCTCGAACTTCGAAAATATTGACAATTCTTAATATATTCCAATATTTGCTGAAGGATGTCACCGACATTCCTGGGATAATATTGATCATTTTCTTCTTGTTAACGCCATGCTCGTTATTGCCGTTATTAATGAAATTGTCAATGCGAGGATCTGCAACCTGCTTGTATGTTTCAATATTAAGCTCATTCTTTTCTTGAGCGTTTGAAGATGATGAGTTGATGGCATTATCAGCAGTTTGATCACCACCTGCTTCTGGTTGGAACGGTGAAAATTTAGGATCTTCCTGGCAAAATGCGTCATCATCAGCATTTTCATTTTCACTTTTCTGAAGTTTACTTGAGTCTCCAGCGTAATATTCTTCAATATTTGTTGCTTGGAAGATTTCCGGGAAATTTTGGGCGAAATCTGTTCTGGATTGATTTTCGTCTGGTATTTCTGACTTAAGATCATTTTGAAGTCTTTCATAAATTTCGATCATTTGACGCATTTTTAAATTTAAAACTTGATTTTCATATTTCAATTTGGTATATGAATCGAGTAGATCCGTTGTTATTTTGTTGTTGGCTTCATTCCTTTGCAGCAGCTCCTCGCGTTCTGATGTTAGTTGATTTACTTGTTGAAGGAGCTCATTCTTTGCTTCGCGAGTTCGCGCTAATTCCTCGCGGAGCTCTTTTGCCTCGATGTAAAGGCGATATGCTGTTTGGTCTTTGATTTTTAAATCATTCTGGGCCTTTTCAGCTGCCTTTCTGGATGCCTCCAGCTCTTTTTGGGCATCCGCTGTGGCATCCTTGCTGGTTTCAAGGCGCTCCAGAAGGTCAATTATTAAGGCTGCTACTAGGAGCAGCAACATGGTGAGGACACATGTTAGGATAATAAAAATCATTTTATTTGAAAATTATTTAATGAATATTTTAAAAGTTATCAACTTTTAATGCATTGAGTTGCAAATATGATATTTAACAAATTATTTAAGAATTATAATAGAAACAATGGTATCCTGGATATGAACAGATTCACAATTAATCATTTTACCATGTATTTTATGAGTTACTACTGACTCAGATCATGAACATTTCTTTAATATGCATTCAAAGTAAAAATATAAAAATAAAAATACAATTTCAGATGAGTAAAATATCAAACACTATCTATATTCTACCCTCAAATTTGTGTAACCATGTATATATTCATGTCCGCTCAAACCACTGATGAGAGAAAACAGCACGAAGCGCGTACGTGGTTGGAATTTATTTGCTTCTTAAAGAAAATGGGTTAACCAAATACTATGTAATAAGCCTAAATTAACGTTTATTTGATGTTTATATTACCAAATGGCGCTCGATCATTTAAAATGCTTATTTGAGTGGTGTAAGGACATGTTAACCTTTTTGCATATCACTATTTGATATACATTTATTTTTTACTTGATTTAAATCATGTATATACAGGTTAAAATAATACAACATATTTCTGGTGATGTGTATCTTCTTATTAATGTAATCTCAAGTTTTCAGGAATCTCTGACCTCCTACAGGAGTAGATAAAGCGAGAGCATAACACAGAGGAGAATATAGAACGGCGTTTGTTATTATTTGTTTATATACTCCTGTGAGAATTTGAAACAATTATGTGTTCGCTTCTGACGAGGACAAAATATTTTTGTCGAAACGTCAAGACAATAAAAAAAGATTTACTGGCCGAAGTATCTTTAATTTAAGAACTACTATAGACGCGTTGATTCTTTTAAAAATTAAATAATTTTTTCTACTGCCCTTACTTCAATTAAAAAATAATGGGAGGGCCTGGCTCAACAGTGGTGAACCTTTCCAGCGGTTTCCCCAGTTTAATCTACCATACCGCTGTTATATTGTATTTTTCGATTTTCCTTTTATATTGATACTGATGCTAGACTCTTAGTATGGGTATTTTAAATAAACTATGGACATAAGATTTGAGGACAGTAGAAATACATACAATTATAAATATATAATATGCTTCGATCAATCGCTCCTCCGCAAAATAATTGTTTAATTTCAAAAGAATCATACACGTCTATAATAGTTTGGAATTCTGATAACAGATGGCGCGCTAATGTATTATAATATACTACTGTAGAAGGGCAGAGAAGCCGAAAGCTTTAGATTATATTAATAAAAATAAACCCATCTCTAGAAACCTATTGTATTATTTTAACACCTTTTCGTTTTTTCTTGTACTTTATTCACCCCATCTACACTCACAAATGAACAGGATGACACAGAAGTATTTTAGCAAAGCGTTAAAAATTATTCAAGATGGAAAGGCAACTAGATAAGAATAATATTTAACGCTTTGCCAAATTTTTAGTTTTTATTATCTCCTGACAAGAACAAAAGATTTTTATCGAAACGTCGAGGCAATAAAAAATATTTACTGTCCAAAGTATCTTTAATTTGAAGAACTATGAATGCCGGCCAGGCAGCCTCTATCTTTACGACATAAAATGCGAACAAATGAAGCAGTTCGCGCGGACGTGAAAAATATCGAATCTGTTGTACATGTTATAAATCTTAAACACAATTACTGTTTATAATATGATGCACTAGCGCGCCATCTGTTATCAAAATTCGAAACTATTTTAAAGTTGCAAGATTATTTTTGAAATTAAACGATTTCTACTGCCCTTACTGCAATGGAAAAATTAATGGGAGGGCCTGGCTCATCAGCGGTATGGTAGATTAAACTGGCGAAACCGCTGGGAGGGTTCACCACTGATGAACCAGGCCCTCCCATTAGTTTTTCCATTACAGTAAGATCAGAAGAAATTGTTTAATTTCAAAAATAATCTTACGCCTTTAAAATAGTTTCGAACAATTACAGTTATTCACACGTAAAAGAGACAAGATTATCCTGTAGCGACGGTATTCTAGAGAATAAAAATATTATCAGAAAGATATTTTTCAAACGAACTAAAATAAATATATCCATCAAAGTGATTAAACTAATTTGAAACAAATATATTTGGTGAAATATATTGAAATATTTAATCTCGAATATATATTTATTTGAATAGAATCATACGCTACGTCTATAATGGTTTAGAATTTTGATTTATATATTTTTTGAATGAGTTAATTTAAATATAAATATACCTCAAACAAATTAGATTAGTTTTAAATAAAATATATAGTTATGTATGCAAATTTTTATTTAAAAAGGAGAACTATACGTTTTTTCTCAAATAGGCAGCAAAATTAAATTAAGTCAGTCGCAGATTCGTCTTTTTCGTATATTCTGTAAATTATATATATATATATATTAAAAATAAAGAAGGCATCTTCTGACCACGAGCACATGTGTTTTTAGATGGCAGAGCGCCATCTAGTGGAGCAAAAATAAACTAAACGTTTATTTAGCTTGCTCCGAGATATTTGGCCAATCCAATTTCTTGATAAATCAAGAAAAGCCATCCACGAACGCGTTTCGCGCTGTTGGCGCTCGTCAGCGTGGAGAAGGCTGTAACCACTGCGACCAAAAAGATTTTTGGTCCCAATGGCTTCCCGAAAAATCAAGAAATTGGGTTGGCCAAATATCTCGGAGCAAGCTAAATAAACGTTTAGTTTATTTTTACTCCACTAGATGGCACTCTGCCATCTAAAAAGCACATGTGCTCGTGGTCAGGAGATGCCTTCTTTATTTTTAATATCAACACCTGACCCACTTATCTTTTTTTTTTCTATTGCTTTTTCATGTGTTTCTTGATATTTCGGGAAGCCATTGGGACCAATATTCTTTTTATATATTTATACATATATATTGAATTATTAACGCTTATTTTGGATAAAAATATGTATTATAACTTCCAATATTTCGATGAGGCTGTTCGCCTATCTTCCTCGGGGATTCTAACCCTGTAAACAAATCATCCACGCGTTATATATGGGGTATATATATATGTACTGAGATAAATATTATTTACAATGTAAATTTATTATCTCAATATAAATAGCAGAGGATTACAACCAATGCCATCTAAAATATCAATTTTATTTCCTTACGTTTTAATTTACTTCTACTTATTTTGCATATACCTTTAAAAATAGCTACCCAAATCTCTACTACTTTTAACTAAAAGGTGTTTTATTAATCTATCATCAGATATTATTGGTGTTCTTTCATGGTATCTGTTTATTTGAAAAATAAAATGTAAAACTTAATAGATTTATTAAATATGTAGTGAAGTTATCAAAATACGAAACTATTATAGACGCGTATGATTCTTTTAAAAATAAAACAAAGTCTACTGTCCTTACTGCAATAAAAAAAAATTAATGGGAGGGCCTGGCTCATCAGTGGGGAACCCTCCCAACGGTTTCGCCAGTTTAATCTACATATACAAATGGTGCGATAATGAATCATAATAGTGAATTTTTTTTCCCATTTTACCTAATACGTTATAGCTTGGTTGATGTGGTTTCTTGGTGAAAGGTTTGCTTCAGATTCAATTTCATCAAGGATTCCAGATGCTCGTTATTTCCAAGATAAGCTAGTTTCTTCTTTCCCATGGACCTCAATATGCTACGGAAATCCTTATAGACATATATTACGCTTTTTTCCATGATTTATAATATTATAAAATGAATAACGCTTCCAGAGGGTTGAGTTTTTTGTTCAACTTTTTATTTACAAGCTTTCGGACTTGTCAGTCCTTCAACAGAATTATCACATTAATAAATTAATGATAAATACTATTTTTCTCTCTCCCTTTCAATATCATAAATATATTTAAAATATGTAAAAAATAATTTGTATATAAAAATAGTATTTATCATTAATTTATTAACGTGATACTCCTGTTGAGGACTGAGAAGTCTGAAAGCTTGAAAATAAAAGGTTGAACAAGAAGCTTAGCCCTGGAGGTTTTATTTATTTTTTAATATGTGTTAATCTTGTTCATATACATAAATATTTGTACATAGCACATATATAAATATGTATGTTTTTCCATGTGTTAAGTGTATTTACTCAAATTTGGCCTTAAATATCCATTTCTTGGTTTTTCAAGAAGCCTCTGGGACCGAAAATATTTTTGGTCGCAGTGGTGCAGCCTGCTCCACGCTGACGAGTGCCAACAGCGCAAAACGCGTTCGTGGATGGCTTTTGTTGATTTATTAAGAAATTGGGTTGGCCAAATATCAGGGAACAGGTTAAATCAACGTTTAGTTGATTTCTGTTTCACTAGATGGCGCTCTGCCATCTAAAAAGCAATGTGCTCCTGGTCAGGATATGCTTTATTTATTTTAATTATCTATATATATACTGATTGGATATGAGGTTGACTATTATCCTCTTAATTTAGTTTATGGATTAGATTGATGATAATTGATGATATGTGTTTTATATAATAGTTGAGGGTAGAAATTTCTTAGATTCATATAGTTTCCAGTTGAAGTTAAATATTACCTAGCCGGCATTCGTATTTCTACTCAAGGACAAAATTTAAAGTGGAACGTCCCTCGTGTCATCTGTTTTTTGAAGGATACATAGGCAATTTTGTTCATATTTGGTTATCTCGTGTGTTTTCAATAGAGGTCACTCTGTGTATCATATCTTTCAGAGTTATTGTCTGAATCCCAATATACAAGAAAAAAGGTACAGCTTCCTTTAGTTTTTCCCATGATTGTATATTGAGTTATATGTGTAATATTTTAAAATGGATGACAAGGCCAAGATTCCAGAGTAAAGTTAGGTGAAGATGAGTGAGGGATGGCCATGTGTTGTTGTTAGGATTTTTATAAGTTGTTTTTCATAGATTAATTTATTTATATTTTGACCAGATGACCGGACGACTTTACATGTAATTGGTTTTAAATGATGTAAATTAGTTAGTTATGAAAGGAAATTAAAAGTGTTGATTTTCTTAGAGGTGCTAGTGTTTATTCTGCTCGATTGTAGACTAGGAAAGAATTAGTTCCTAACAGGTTATGGGCCCAGCACGCTTCCACTGCGCCATAGAAAGAATTTAGAGCTAAAGAAAAAAAAAGTGAAGTCTAAAGAAGTGTAGCTGAGGCTAAAGTCTAAAGAAGGGTAGCTGAAGCTAAAGTCTAAAGAAGTCAAAAGGCTAAAGTTCAAGAAGCTGAAGGTTGAATAAGAAGAAGTTGAAAGGATAAAGTTCAAGAAGTTGAAGTTTGAATAAGAAGAAGTAGAAAGTTTAAAGAAGAAGAAAAGATTTAAGTTATAATTTTTTGTGAAATTTGCATAGCTAGAAAAAAACCATTGGCTGATGAATTGAGAATACCTAAACTAGATGG
The DNA here is from genome assembly GCA_030710605.1 of Cordylochernes scorpioides. Lineage (NCBI taxonomy): Eukaryota > Metazoa > Arthropoda > Arachnida > Pseudoscorpiones > Chernetidae > Cordylochernes > Cordylochernes scorpioides. The sequence goes on along the minus strand of CP092863.1, from coordinate 208,474,481 downwards.
TAATAATTATTATTCGTGGGCTATAAAAACTAAATCTATTTTGATCCAGAAGGACATATGGGATGCGATTGAGCCTGGCTTTCCTAGGGAAACTACAGAAAAACAGAAGCGGAAAGATAACTTGGCATTATCTGTCATATTATTAGCAGTTGAAGATTCATTCCTAGATGACATCGGTGATTGTAAACGAGCGATCGATGCATGGCAGATACTGGAGGACATCCACACAAAGTATGGCTTACTGCATATATTACAGCTACTGAGAGAATTTTTTAACATAATCAAAAGAAAGGACGAAGATATGAAAGAATATTTCGCGAGAATAATGGATTGTCATAGAAAATTGGCAAAGTGTCATCATGGATTCGGGGATGTAGAGTTGGCGTTGATTAAGCCATTGAGATTACCAAAAAGTTACGAGCCGCTAATTCTCAGTTTAGAACAGCAGGAAGAGAAACTATCAACTAGTGTGGTTAAATCCAAATTACTCTTAGAAGAAAAGCGACAGAAACAGCGTAAAATTTCTCAAGAAAATCCAACTAGCGCTTTTGCGGTAAGAAGAAAAGAGGTTACATGCAAATCACCATGGCAAGAACGAAATAAATTTGAATATGATCAACAAAGGAATTATCATAATACGTGGACGGAAGGGAAAAGGGAAAACTATAATTATTCCAGGCGGATAAGATGTTTCAGTTGTGGCAAATTAGGACACATAGCTAGGAATTGCAGATTTGCCAACTCGTCAAGGAGAATTAGCGAAGGTATGCTGAAACAAAGTACGTTAGACCTTACTCATAAAGTCCTATTTGCAAATAACTTGAAAAACAATAACTCGCAGAATATCTGGTTTCTGGACAGTGGAGCTACTGAACATATGACGTCGAACAGACTGAAATTGACGAACACAAAAAGTATTTCAACTTCAGTTGAAATGGCAAACAATGAGAAAATAAAGGTATCAGAGATGGGAGATGTAAAAATCAAACTCGGTCACGAATATGGAGGTGAAACCTTGTTCTTGGAAAACGTGTTATATGTTCCTGAGTTAGACGGAAATATTTTGTCTGTTGGAAGAATTGAGGAAAGAGGAAACAAAGTTTTATTCCAGAATGGCAAGGTCTCTGTTTTTGGAAGTGATGGCGGGTTAATTTTGAAATCTAATAGAAGAGGAAGAATCTATACAGTGGAAGAACTGAAGATGGCTAAAGTGAAGTCACCTAGTGCAGATATCTGGCACAGAAGGCTAGGACACATTTACAAGAGGGATCTCCAAAATGTGAGTGACACACCTGAGTGCGAAGTATGCCTTGAAGGTAAAATGCGAAGACTCCCATTTCCTTCCAAACCTGTCGAAAGTAAGAAGACTTCATCACCCTTGGAGCTCATCCATTCGGATGTAGTGGGTCCCATTAGCCCAATGTCGAAGGGAGGGAACAATTATTTTGTAACTTTCATAGATGATTTCACTCATTACACTACAGTATATTTTATGAGGTCTAAATCAGAGGTACTTGAAAGATTTAAGGAATATAAGAACAGTGTTGAGAATTACCACAGCAGAAAAATCAAAGTACTAAGAAGTGATAATGGTACGGAATATGTTAATGGCGAATTTAATAAATTTCTTAATGAAAGTGGCATCAAGCGACAGCTTATAGTTCCAAGAACACCTCAGCAAAATGGAACTGCAGAGAGAATGAATCAGACATTGCTAAACACAGCAAGGTGCATTCTGCTTGAATCAGGGATTCCCAAATCATTCTGGGCAGATGCCGTAAATACAGCTTGTTACTTAAGAAACAAATGTTCTAGCAAGGCAATAGGTAACAAAATACCAGAAGAAATGTGGACCGAACGGCCAGTGAAGATTGAGCATATCCGAGTTTTCGGTTGTCAGACCTGGGCATACAACGACCAGCGTCGATCCAAATTTGACTCAAGGAGCAGAGAATGTGTTCTAATTGGTTATCCGGAAGGAGTCAAGGGATACAAGGTTTGGGACTTCAGAAACAATAAGGTCTTCGTAACCAGAAATGTCAGATTTAGAGAAGACGTTTTCCCAACTAAGAAAATTGACAAACAAATTTCACATGAAACTGATTTTTTCCAGGTTTTAAATAATAATTTTGAAGAAGACTATGAATCTGTAAATGAGGAAGAGACGAAATTTGTAGAAAGAAACCAGAAAGACGAAGAACTAAAGAAGGAAGATGAAGGGGAATACCAAAATGAAGCTGCGATCCCAAGAGGATATTCAGGGACTGATGAGGAAACAATATCGGTAGAGAAAGATCTGAATAACTTAGAACTAAAAGAGGATGAAGAGCAGGCCTGTGAAGACGAAGAACTGAGGAGAGAAGACGAAGAGGAAGGCCAGAATGAAACTATAATCCCAAGAAGATCTTCAAGAATTGCGGCTTGGCGGAGGGGGTATTGCAAATATTCTAACTGGGGGAATTGGAAGAATTAAATTGACCAGGATCTTGACCACTCTAGGCCTCCGATGAGGGTATGAAAACAACTTTAAAATGGGGGGCATTGTTAGTATTTTTATAAGTTGTTTTTCATAGATTAATTTATTTATATTTTGACCAGATGACCGGACGACTTTACATGTATATAATTGGTTTTAAATGATGTAAATTAGTTAGTTATGAAAGGAAATTAAAAGTGTTGATTTTCTTAGAGGTGTTAGTGTTTACTCTGCTCGATTGTAGACTAGGAAAGAATTAGTTCCTAACAGTTGTCAGGGGGACAAGCGCCAAAAACAGCATTTCTGTGTCGGGGAGGACAGAGTCTGGTCACATCTGCGGCAAGGAGAAGACGTGGCGACTTTCCTCCGAGAGTGTGACCATGTGGATGATCCTGCAAGACGGTGCCAGGAGAGACTGACATCGGAGCGGCCTACAAGCCGGTGTAGTCCAGGCTGGACATGTACAGTGTGGAGCGGGACACAAGAGTGACATCCACGGCGCCAAAGATTCTTCTGACGGGAAGTATCAACGCAAGTCCCACTTATTGTACTCCTTCTGTTCAGTGCCACGTATAATAAAGCGCTAACTTTTGCTGCATCCCTTCGAACTCACGAGTGTATCTTTGTGGCATCCTGATAAGACAAAGAACACGAACAGCGTCTGGATACGACGTAACAATATCTTTCAGAGTTATTGCCTGAAACCCGATATACATGCTAAAAGATACAACTTCCTTAAGTTTTGTCCATGAGTGTATAATTTGTTATAGCTGCTTTCATATTATTTATTTTAAAAAGAGGAGATCGCCTAGAGTGCATTCGTACCCATCAGTGATTTGACACTCGGCAATAAATAATACTTATTTTTGCTGACATTTCATTAAATACAGGAAAACCTTGAAGTCCCGAACCCTTTTATTTTTTATTTAAAAAAAGCAAACTAGAATAAAAACTAAAACTATTTTATTCTATTCTGAAGATAGAATTTAGATGTTGTACTAAATTCTTGAAATCGCGTGAGAACGACCTTGCAACCTCAGAACAATTTTTAACGCCTTGCCAAATGCTTTATTTTTATTTATTTCTCCTGACAAAGTCAAAAGATTTTGTTGAAGCGTTGAGAAAATACGAGGGCCATCCAATAAATAAGTTCCCTATTTTTTTTCTGCGAACGAAACGTTTTAAAAATTGGTTAGTAGTGTAAGAAATGGTCACTAGGATGCGTTGGAAGCTTGTGACTTTCAAATTCACGCTACTCGTACGCGCAAAACCGTAGCGCTTTAGTTTCCATGGAGTTAGCACTGGTGAATGTGTCCACTTGCGAACTCTGTTCTGTAATTCGTTTTTTCACGGCGAAAAATGAAACTGGGGTCAATATTCATCACAATTTAGTGTCGGTGTATGGTGAAGGATGTATGAGCATCCAAATGGTTCGCCGATGGCGTTCCTGGTTCTTGGGAGGACGGCAAAACGTGCATGATGACGAGCGAAGCGGCAGGCCCGTTACTGCTACGGACAATGCAGCCTTTGCTGCTGTTCGGAATGTGGTGGAAGCAGATCGCCGCGTCACCATTGACGAAATAATGATTCGAATGCCTCCTGGAATCGAAATTGGACGCTCTTCGATAGGAGCAATCATTTAAGATGTTTTGAATTATCGCAAAGTCTGCGCAAGATGGGTCTCGCGTTTGCTCTCGGAAAATCACATGCAACAACGGATGGAGGCAGCCCGAGCTTTCCTGGAAATGCATCGAAGAGAAGGAGATCAACTGTTTTCCCGTATTGTCACTGGAGATGAAAGCTGGGTGCATCATTCAACTCCAGAAACAAAACGACAAAGAATGGTGTGGAAGAAGCCCGAGGAAAGTGCACCAAAAAAGGCGAAGGTCACAATCTCTGCAGGCAAAGTTATGGCTATCGTCTTTCGGGACTGTAAAGATGTTTTATTGGCTGACTACCTGCCCCCAAACACTACGGTTAACGCTGCGAGGTACTGCGAAGTCCTCACTAAACTCAGAGTTGAAATAAAATGGGAACGTCCTGGACTTTTGTCTCGGAAAGTGTTACTCGTCCATGACAATGCTCGCCCTTATGCAGTTTGAACGACCCAAACGTTGCTGGAAAACTTCAAATGGGAAATTTTCACACATCCACCTTATTCTCCGGAACTTGCCCCAAGCGACTTCGATCTTTTTCCAGCACTCAAGTTGCACCTTGGAGGCAAGCACTTTGCGAATGATGACGAAGTGCAGGCGGAGGCGAACCACTGGCTACGAAGACAGGACACGGCTTGGTACAACAGTGGTATGAAATAATTGCTACAACGGTACCAAAAATGTTTGGACAGAAATGGTGATTATGTAGAGAAGTAGTCTTTGAGTTGTATAATGAAAATAAAATAACTGCATGATTGTAAATAATGTTGTTTGTTTAAAATAGGGAAATTTATTTATTGGATGGCCCTCGTAAAAAACTCTAACTGGCCGAAGTGTTTATTTTTCATAGAGATATTTCATTCTAGTTTGCCTTTTAATAAAAAAAAAGATTTCGTGACTTATGGTCGGCGCTGTATTATATATATTCGAACCGATCTGAATTTTAAAAAAAAGTAAACGTTTGCATGTGTTAAGATATTGAAGAAAAAAAAACGTTTCTATGGTTTATTCTGCTTATGTGAAGGGATAACGCTCTAGTACAAAAGTATAATCTTTTTTAAAGAGAAATAAATCGTGTTTAGTATCTAAGATGTATTTAAAGGTTATTTAATAATTTCGATTATTAAATGGAAAAAAAACATGAATCCACAATTATCACAATTTTTATTATTTACAAAGGTAAACGATTCATTTTTCTTCCATGAATCAATTGGACTTTGGTGTTTGAAAAGTTCATTTTTCTCCCTCTATCAAAAAGGTGGCCAAATCCTAGGATTTTCCAGAAATCTTTTAAGATAGTTGGCGATTTCATCTGCTGGAAATTGGCAGTTCTTTGTTGATTAATGACCAACTTTTTTACACAGTTTTTGATTACTTGATCAATGTAGGGGTCAACCATCTGGTGTTGACTCTTTCCATCCAGGCCTCGAAATCTTGCTTCTTCGGTATCAGCAACCTGATGCTTGGTGGAACCATATGAACTTCCAACTTGGACAAAATTAGCCTCTTTTTGAGTTGCTTGGTTATCATGGTCTCCTAGTTGGATTATTCGAACTCTTGGGCAATCCTTGAAAGGCTTTATCAGATCACACAGGTGATTGAAATTTGTTCCTCGTTTCAAGAAAATATTGTTTCCTCGTATTTCAAAGACCGTGACAATTCGCAGTATATTCCAATATTGGATGAATTTCGCCGGCTTTTTAAAGGTTGACTTCTCAACTTTCTTCTTGTGAACGTCGGGGTCTTTGATGCAGTTGTCTACTACATGATCAATGATAGGTCCTTCAGTCTGGACGCCTGTTTCTCGAGTATCTGGAGGAGTTGAGTTGCCAGTAGTATCGAGAATTTCAACTTTGGCCCAAATAGCTTCTTCTTTATGAACTGTAGAATCCCCACAGGCTTCTGGTTGAAATATTGGAAAAATGGGAATTTCCTGCCAAGATTGATGTGCATCAGAACTATAATGGCAATCTTCACCATCCAGTGTTTTTTCGGCGTCTCCAACGCACACTTCTTTGTTATTGCCAGGTTCGAACATTTGCGGACCATTTTGAGCCAAGTCAGTTGATTGAGCTGCATGTGGTATTTCTGGTTCAAAGTCTTGGTAAAGCCGTTCATGATTTTCTGCTTCACGCATTTTTGATTTCAAAATATGGATTTCGAATTTCAAATTTGTATAAGAATCAAGAAGATTCGTCGTTATTTTTTTGTTTGCTTCATCCTCTTGGAGCAGCTCCTCGCGTTCATGGGCTAATGCAGCTACTTGCTGCTGGAGCTCGGTCTTTTCTTGGTGAGCTTGTGCCAATTTCTCGCGGAGATCAGCCGCTTCGTTATAGAGATGAAAGGCTGTCTCATCTTTGCTTTTCAATTCTTTCTGGACTTGAGCTGCCGCAGACTTGCAGATGTCTAGTTCTTTTTGAACGTCCGCTGCGGCATCTGTGCTTGTTTCCAGACGTTCTAGGAGGTCTATAATGATAGCTGCAACAATTAGCAGCACCAGGGTGAGGACACAAGTTAATATAATGAAAATCATTTCATTCGATATTTTTTATTTAATAAATCTTTTTAAAAGTTATCAACTTTTAATACATTTAGTTGCACAATACTATATTCAACAATAATGTAATTAATACAATTGAAACAATGGTATCCTGGATGCATAAACAGTTTTCATCATTCTTCATTTAATCAAGAATATAAAACAACAAAAAAGCCTTTATTAGGGTCAACGCACACGACATTGGATACTCCCGAATAAATATACATATATATTTTCAATTATATATAACTATCATATATACAGGGTGATCCAAAAGTCCCGCACAACTTTAAAAATTAATAACTCCGCGAATATTCGCGCTAGAGCAATGCGGTAAACACCAATGTGTTCAGGATGCAATGGGATTTTTTATGGCAAATAATGTAAAATTCGAAATTGATTTTAGTTACAATTTTATTCGCCAGATGGCGCTCTACCAGAATCAGAGATTCAGCGGCCAAATTGTTTGATAAATTGAAAAATATAACTGATCGACACGTATTTTTCCTTTTTGAATACCAGGAAAGAACCCTAATAATATCAAATAACAAATTAATAAAACACCACTTCGCCAAAAGTATGAAGAATTGGTTAACGATTTTCAAATACAATCAGAGATATGTAAAATAGGTAAATGCAAATTAAAACATGTAGCAAAAAGAAAATTGATATTTTAGATACGGTTTGTTTCCGAATATAATAAATTTCTAATATTTTTAATTCAACTCTCACTCAGTATCGATTATATTTATTTTAATTCATTTGAAAAATATGTATCTATCTCTGATAATTTATTTTACTCTGGAATGCCGTTGTTGTTGTCGTGTCCAATAAAGAGCCTCAGATGTACCATGCATCTCCATCACATCAGCAGCAATGTCCACTATCTTGGGTGTGTAAAGCTGCTGCTCTGGGTCTATGTCAAATTTCTGCAAGGCTGCGGCCATTGCTGGACATGAGAATATGTGGGTAGGTGTAAGTTCCACACCAGGACAATTGTTGCATGCCCTATAGGTTCTTGTGCCATCTGGATGTATTGTTATTCCTTTATAGTGTTTTGTTCTAAGTCTTGTTATAGTTTTTGTCATTTTTCTCTCAGAGTTTATTTCGCATTTTGATCTTTTCTTATTTTTTTGTTTAATTATCTTGTATTCTGACAAAGAATCAGCGTCAAATAATGACATTTGTTCTTTCCTTTGGCTCAACTTTCTGGCTTCCTTTACCAATTCAAATGCCATTTCATTACCCCCGATCCCAGCATGGGCATGGATCCAATGTAGAATGCAGTTATTCTCCAATGGTTCCAGTTGGGTAAGTAACGAGTGTATTTTCTGTGTGATTTTAGTATTGCCCTTCTGAATTGCTTCTAGAGCGGATATGGAGTCGCTGTATATTAAAATTCCTTCTGATTGATGCAGGGATGGTTGGTTAAGGCATACATCAAGGGCTTTCCAGATAGCTGTCAGTTTACAAGTGAAGTTTGACGAAATCTGTCCTGCTCCTTCTTTGATTTTGATGTTTGTTCCATCTTGCAGTAATATGTTAATTCCGGCCCCTCCATTACTCAGGGTAAGGTCTGAAGATCCATCTGTATATGCTGTTAAAGGGCGTGGCCTAGCATTTTTAATCAATAATTTGTACTATGAGGACATAGACGTTAATATTCCAAACACATTAGACCTCGAAACCCAAGGTATCAAAGTCTACCTCAATCAAAACAAAGCCATCAACATATACAATATGTATCACCCTCCAAACAATACATTTATTGACGATGGAACAATGGCTCAATTTCTTACAGACAACACTATTATTTTAGGTGACCTTAATGCCAAACATCAACTATGGGGATGTTCTACGCCAAACCCAAGAGGCAAAATACTATAAAACATATTTGACGACAATGCCTTCATGTGCTTAAATGGTGGGAATCCTACCCATCATTCCTACAGCTATAATACTGCACAAGCCCTTGATATAAGTTTTTACTATCCTGACATTTTCCACAAATGCAAATACCAAATATTAAAAGGTTTTGAAAGTGATCATTTGCCTAATTTGATAGAAATTAGCACCAAGACCAAAACTAGCTCAATTAAGAAAAATTATGGAACTTCAAAAAGGCTAATATGATATCTTTCGAAAACACCATTATTAAAGCAGCCAAAGTTTCAATACCAAGAGGTTATATTAAGAAATGGATTCCAAATTATACACACCAGGCAAAAAATATTCAAACACTTATAACTAAAAGAAATGAACTACAAAAAGTGCACCCAAAACCAAACAAATTGTAGAACTGAACTGAACATTGTGATTGCAAAAATAAAAAAATTATACGTAAATGTGAAAAGGGAAAAAATGGAAACAAACATGTGAAAACCTGAACCCAAGAAACCCAAATATAAATAAAACTTTGGAATTTGGCAAAACAAATTGACAGAGTCCAGCCACAAACTGAAAACACAAATATGATTGAGAATACAGATGGTACACCAGCAACTAATGACAAAATTGCTGCCAATCTTTTAGGTAATTCATATCAAATAAGTAGTAAAATCAAGGTTGAAAAAAGGCCCGAAAGATTATTCATGACTGTAAAAATGTCACCAGCACTCATAATATTTTCCATGAAAAAAATCAATATGAAAGAGCTAGCTTATGCATTAGAAAACACTGACCTAAGCAAGACTCCTGGGCCAGATGGAATCCATGGCCGAATGATATCAAACTTGGGCAAAATTGGCAAAGAAAGACTTCTTAATATTTTCAATAACTCCTGGAAAACTGGAAAATTGCCGCAAGACTGTAAAAATGCAACAATAATTCCCATTAAAAAACTTGACAAATCGGCTGATGACCCAAAAAACTACCGACCTATCTCCCTCACAAATATTTGCTGCAAATTAATGGAAAAAAATATATTCAGACGACTCACCTACCACCCCGACACAAGAAATCTCTTACCAGAAGAACAATATGGATTTAGGAAAGGACATGGGACAATAGTCCAACTCTTATTTTTCACACAAAAGGTAAAAGATGCACAAAACAAAAAGCCAACTAACCACACCATAGCTGCTTTTTAGACCTTACACAAGCTTTTGATAAGGTATGGAAAAACAAGTTAATTACAATATTATTCAAACATTTCAAAATTGATGGAAAAGCTATCACTTGGATGAATGATTCCCTTAAAAATATATACATCAGGGTCAAATATAATGGTACTCTATCTAAAACCTTCAAATTGTACCAAGGATTACCACAAGGATCAGTCCTTAGCCCAACTCTCTTCACCCTATTCATTGCAGGCATAGAAGACAAATTTTCACATAAAACCAATATTGGACTTTTCGCTGATGACATTATTCTATGGAGCAGCAACACTAACTTGAAAAAAGCTGAAAGAGATTTGAACAAGACTATTCTCCACCTAGAAAAATTTGCTAATAAACATAAATTAGAATTTAACCCCCAAAAATCTTAAACCTGACTTTTTACTACCGATAAGAAACTATACAAAATAAGACCAAATATTATTCTGAAAGAACAACAATTGCAATATAATAAACATCCTAAATATCTCAGGTACACCCTGGATCCAGAAATTAACTCCAGTAAACATATCGAAGGAGTTGTTAGAAAAGGAAGAGACCGACTAAAAATCTTGAAATATATTTCAGGAAGAGTGGAGAGCTGAAGCAACAACACTAAAATTAACTTACACATCTCTAATGAGACCTCTCTTGGAATATGGATATCAAATCTATGGTACAGCATCTGAAACAAATCTAAAAACACTGGAAAAGATACAACTAAATGCACCTAGAATTATTACAGGTCTTCGAAATACCTGCCCTAATAATATTGTACTTTGCGAGGCAGACATTATGCCCTTAAAGGATAGAATAAGCTACAATCTGCCAAAATATATAAACAAAATCAAGTTATGAAAATAAACACAAAACTTTCAATTACATACTTATTTGGGAACCCAATATAAGACTCAAAAAAGAAGGCCCTCTCCACCTGGCCAAAAGAAATGGATTTTTAAAATATAAAGTGGAAAAATATTATTTAGCTGAAAAAATATCTACATGCGAACCACTAACAAAATGTTATTTTTAATGCCACTTTAAACGAACCCACCAACAAACAATACCAAAATCCAGAATACTTAAAACAATTATCATTAGAAATAATTAATAAAAATCCTAAAAATGCAATAACTATCTATACCGATGGTAGCAGAGACGAGTTGGGACACACTGGCAGTGGCTCTCTCATTAAAACCACAAATGGCAATGAGAAAATGAACAGAAGAAACACAGATTTTTGCTCAATCTTCAGATCAGAACTTATAGCCATCTATGAAGTCTTAAAATACATCAGAAATACTAAACATCACTATATATGGATTCTTACTCATAGTAGAAGTGGCATACAACACTTGAGTCACACAGAGGAACTTAGAGACAAATAAGCAGGAACATAATTGGTTATCTCCAAAAACTCTCAATACCTCAAAAATTCACCTTCAATGGATACCCTTACATGTTAGCATTGAAGGGAAAGAAGCTGCTGATGCGCTAGCGAAAAAAAGGCACAAAAGAACCCTTGCTACAGAAAAATAAACTTACTTTTAAAGAAATAGAAGCAGTAGCCAAAATAAACTAGAACTGGAGGATCCCACCTAAGCACAGTTGGTACACCCTAGAAGCAGATGGCCACTTAGACCTTTCAGTCCACAAGCCGGCATGCGAAGCATGCCCTTCGCTGCTATTCTGTTCAACTCATAAGCCAAGTAACGGTATCCAAGCTAGTGCTTGGACATTGTACCTGGAAACACCACCTCCCAGACAACGTGTCTGGAAGGATTTCTATACCGGTGGCCTTTAATCACAGCAAAATAGGAAATTATCTACTGTGTGCAGCAGGGACCGCGGGGAGGTAGCCCCCGGTCGACTCTGTTCACTCACAGCTGAGGAAAAGCTCAGCTGCCACGTCGTGGACTTTCTCAAGAAGCTTGCTGTGATTTCTCAGCAGCTTACTCTCGATCGCGCCCCTCGCCCTCCTTCTCTCTTCCTGCACACCCACTACCCTTGGACAATCCAAGACGTAGTGGCGTGCATCCACATCCCTTTCTCCACAGACGCAATCAGGGTTTCTCTTAATTTGAAATCTGTGGAGACTTGGGGAAGAGCCCATGTCCCGAACTACCCTAATGAGTTTGTGGGACATTACCTTACAGAGGTACTTGGGTGTTGTTACCCCATTGAATACCTCTCTCCTCTTCACACTGTTCCTCCATCTGTCCAACCATAAGTTCTGGACGTGACCCCTGATCCTCCTATAAACTTCTTTCTTGGTCACTGGGGTCCTCAGTGATCTACCTCTAAAGCATCCTGCCTTAGCGATCCTGTCTGCGAACTCATTACCTTCGATGAGGCTGTGTCTCCTAAACCAAGGGAGCTCCGGGGCCCGCGTCATCATCTCCAGCTCCTGGATTATTTGATGCGCGAGTTGCCCTTTCTCCAGATTGATAACGACGAGGGCCGACATACAATCTGAATAGAGGCGGTCCGGGCTGAAGTTCTTCTCGGCACACACTCTGAGGGCTACCCTGATCGCAACCAGCTCGGCTGAAAAGACCAATTCGTCCACTCTGAGTGCTAAACCTTCTTGGAAGATCAGCTCTCCATTAGTGTATATCACTACCCCAGCTCCAGTATTGGTTCCAGACTTACTACCATCAGTGAAAACCTCCGTGCCAATCCCTGTCGGCCCTCTAGGACTCCAATTCCACTTTGGCAACCACTGCGGAGGCTTCCTTGTGTCCCTCTTCGATTCCAGGGCCCCCGCTTAAAGTCCCAGGGCATCTTTCTTTTTCTCCCAGATCTTCTGTCTGATGGTCTACTCCTCTAGTTTCAATCCCAGGGGAATAAGCCCAGCGAGGACCAAAAAGGCCTCACTGCTGGTAGTGCGATATCCCCCTGTGATTCTGAGTGCCGCTGTCCTCTGCACTCTCTCTAGAGTTGTTGCCACCTTCTGATTCCTGTTTCGGCGCTACCAAGCCCCGGAAGCATATAGCAAGATTGGCTCGACACAGGAGAGGCAGAGGTTCCTAAAAATAGTACCCTCCTTCTCTCCCCCCCCCCTGTTGAGGGCCAACCAGGACAGGCCTGCACAACGCCTCCCTGCCTCTCGCCACCATCTCCTCCGCCTGGTATTGCCAACCCATCTTGTCATCAATGACCACCCCCAGGATGGTCATCCTATTGACCAACGCTACCCTCCGTCCTTCCATCCGGATAGCCGGCTTGTGTTCCCATTTGATCCCTTTCCTTTTAGTTCTTATGTCCCTAGGCTTAAAGCTGAGGGCTTTAGTTTTGGAGACATTGAACTTAAGGCCAGAGTCATGGGCCCAGATCGAGAAAATTTGGAGAGAAGTTTCAACACACTTCTCAGCCTTCGCTCTCGAAGCAGTCTCAATGATGAGGAACTGGTCGTCAGCATAGAGAACCAGCCTGTCTCCCTCATGGAGCTCCTCCTGGAAAACGGTGTTTACCAGGATATTCCACAGAATAGGTCCGCAGCAAGAGCCCTGGGGGCAACCCCTAGCACAGTTTCTTTCCAACTTCCGCCCACCAAAACTGAGGCTAATCCGTCTATCCCTCAGGAAGTCACGAATCAAGCTGCACAAATTATCAGGACAACCCATGTCCATCAAATTTCTCATCAACTTGTTCCAGCTCATGGAGTTGAACGCGCCATTAATGTCCAGGGCCACGAAAAGAACCCAAGCACCCTTATTTAAGCCCATCTCAACCCCCTCTAACACCTCGTTCAGAGCTGTGGTTGTGGACTTCCCTTCCCTAAAACCATGTTGGAAAGAGGAAAGGAGCTCATTACTCTCTAGCCAGTGCTTCAGTCGCTGAGCTAGTAGGCTATCCAGGACCTTACCTAGACACACTAGTAAAGAAAGCGGACAATAATCATTAGGAGAATTACCCTTTCTACCAGAATTTTCGAGAAGCACTACTCGGGCAACCTTCCATGCCTCAGGAAATGTACCAGTGTCCAGGCACTTATTGAATAACCTGGAAAGAAGCGATGGGTGCATCCTTACCAGGGCTTTCACGACCGTGATATCGATCCCTTAGGGACCAGAAGATTTCCATTTCGCGAACTTGAAAGCCGTCAGTTTCACCTCATTCTCAGAAAAGGGCGGATCCACCAAACCACAAGTGGTCAGAGAGATCTCGTCCTCTGGTTCCTCGTTTCCGAAGTGCCGATCCAAGTTGTTTTTATTTTGTCTTCTGCTTTCGAGCGAGTAGGTCTAGAACACATTCTCTCTGAGTTTTCTCATTGTTGGTGGATGAAACAGCACCAGTGATTATTTTGGCCGCTTTGGCTTGACCACTGTCTAGTCTTACTTTTAGTGATGAGCGTGAGGGAGCCCAGACCGGTGTTGCATATTCCATTATCGGTCTTATTAAGGTGGTATATGTTGTTCTGAGAATTCTGGGTTTTGCTCCCTAATTTGTTCCACATAGCCTTCTCAGAATGTTTAGTTTTCTGATAGCTCTATTTGAGGTGCTAATTATGTGCTATTAAAATTAAAATTCCTCATAAATAATAATTAAAATAATTTTGTTGACATCTTGTCAATACATACACAGTCTGCACTATTAAAAAAAGATAATATGCATTATATACACTATGTACAATGAATATGGCGCCTCTGCCAGCGCTGCAGAGTTTGGTGGAGAATCGCCAGTGGGTCTCCAGCGACACCACGCATTTTGCGATCTACGATGAATACGTAGATCGCGTACTTCGCCGCTTAGGAGATGGTGATGGCGTGGTCCTCGAGACCAACTGGAAAGATCCAGGACTGCAGTATCACACCTAGGTATTATGGATTTCTAATTTTATCAATTATTTGTTTGTTTATGCTTATTTTGTGGTTATATTTATGCCTTTTTCCCTGGGAGTGGAGAAGAGGCATAGGTTTGGTTTTATTGGGTTTATGGTCATTGGAGTTCCATTGCCCACTTCTCCAGTCCTCTCATTGATGTCTTCAGTATCTTTTACGATTTTTCTATGCTGCTACTTGTGTCCCATATGGCTTTATCATCTGCATAACAGGCAACCTTTGTGTCTTCAGTGAGGTAAGGATGTATGTCGTTAATATATAGCAGATAGAGTAGAGGACTGAGCACAGATCCCTGAGGTACAGCAGCCCATGTTCTTCCTTCCTTGGAAAATTCTCCATTGACCCGAACCTTTAACCTTCTTCCCCTTAAGAAGTCTGCAATCCAGATTAAGGTTTTTCCTCTTACTCCGATGTTGTGCAGCTTTTCACGTAATTTCTCCCTCCACACTCGATCAAAAGCTGAGGTCATATCAAGGAATATAGCCGTGGTCTTCTTTGGCGGTTTTTCCCGGAAAGAATCTATTATTGATTGACAGAAGTAGAACAGTTGATCAGTTGTACAGTGCTGGGATCTATAGGCCGTTTGGTAGAGGTTTATTTTATTATTTTTTGTGAGCCAGACTATGAGCCTAGAGTGGATAATTCGTTCTGGTATTTTACAAAGTATGCTGGCGAGAGCAATTGGCCGATAGTTCTTGTATTCCTTGGCATCTTTGTTTGGCTTCAGTATTGGCACTATAATGGATATCTTCCAATTCTTTGGTAGTTTACCAGTTTGCCATGAAATGTTCAGTATTCGTAGGAGTTGATTATTAGCTTTGACTTCAAAGTGTTTAATCATTTGACCAAAGATTAGATTATCTCTTGGTGACCTCTTGGATTTTTTTATTGATGAGTTTAGCTCATTCAGTGTGAAGTCTCTCGAGAAAATATCTTGTTGATGGAAGTTTCTTGCTTGTTTAACTAACTGGTTTATATTATTTTTAGAGTCCTGTCTTCATTCGTATAGTTGAGTAGGGAAGTGCTTGAAAGATATTCAGCAATTATGTCAGCCATCTGTTTGTTCTCGTTCTCGCTGTTCTATTCATATCGGTTAGAGTATTGGAGGATTGGTGTTGGTTTTGATTGTTCTCTAACACTCTAATTATATTCCAGTGTTGGCTGTCCTTTCTTGGATCCATTTTTTTCTCAGAATTCTGCCATTTTTCTTGTTTGAATATCCAAATTTCTTGTTATATTTTGTGAATAATTTCAATGAGTTCCTTTCTGTTTTATTTGTTTTAAGAAGTCCATTGATATTGTCTCTCTCTCTGAAATCATTGCCTCGATGTTGTGGTCCTTCCAGTAAGGTATCCACAGGTCTTTACGTCTACCTCTAGTTATCGATGCTCTTTTGCAGCTTTTTAAATGTTCGAAGAGAATTTTTCCAAGCTTTTGTCAAGCGTTCTGTAATTCAATTTTTCGTTGCACAGTTCTTCAAGTTTTTCTGTGAATTTTTTTCAAGTCGGCTTTCCTAAAGTTCCAGGTTCTTTTATTCTAATGTACATTCTCAATTTTGAAGTTTAGGGTTGTTAAAATTCGTCAGTGGTCACTGATTGCACCTCTCAGGATTTTCCATTGTGTTGTGGGTGCGATGTTGTAATTTATCGCTGTGATGTCTATTGCGGATTCTGTGCCTGTGGACTTAGATAGATAGGTGTTCTCTCCGTTATTTAACGGTGTAAGGTCGAGGTCGGTTAGCATGTCCTCAACCTACTGACTTTTGTTATCCTGGACAGGTGATCCCCGAATTGAACTTTTGGCGTTAAATTCGCCGAAGTATGATTGTGATATCCGAAGACGCTTCACTTAATGTCTCTATTGTGTGTGCCCATACAAAATGCAAAGATTTCACGAGCTGAAAGTTGGCGATTTTGAGATGCGTCAAGAATTCGCTGCATGGGTTTTCCGGCAAATTGATATTGATGAAAACTGGCTGTCGAATGTTCTGTGGACAGATGATGCTCACTTTTCTCTAAACGGAGAATTTAACATTCAAAACAGCCGCATTTGGGCAACAGAAAACCCTAGGATTTTCACAGAAATGCCACTTTACCAGCCTAGAGTTACAGTTTTGTGTGGGTTCACTTCTTTTATTATTGGGTCATTTTTCTTTGAAAAATCAATGGAAGAACTTTTAAAACCGTTTTTGTAACTGGTGAACGTTATGAGAAATGGGTATCCCCATATTGCAGGGTAAAAGCACTAAGCGAAATAACATTCATGAAAGATGGAGGACCTCCTCATATCTCCCGAGGTGCCAAACAATTGCTGAAGGATACGTTCGGTGAAAATCGTGTGATAGGTCGCCACTTTATATACCAGTGGCCTCCAAGATCAACAGACTTGACGCCTTGCGATTTTTGTTTAAGGGGATACATTAAATCGTGTGTTTATCGATGCTGGCCTACCACATTGGCCATGTTGAAGGCTTCTATCAGATGGCACGCTTTATCAATTTAACAGATATGTTATTTAATGCTGTCCATTCTGTCATTTATCGTCTGCAGGCGGTGATTGAGAATGAAGGGTGCCACATTGAGCAAGGATTGTGACCTAATACAAGAGAGAAGGCAGTTACCTCATGTGTTGTATAAATGCCATGTATTATATTATCTATCAATATTTTGCAGCTCTTTGTGTTGGGATATGGGGATAATAAATGCTGTCCTCACATCTTGACTCTTTTTTTCTGTGAACAGTGATATTTTGTTTGTCATTTGCTCACATATTATGTCGTGCAAACCAGAGTGTTATAACTTATCGAATAACACTGGTACACACAATTTTACCCCTTATGTTTAGTTTTTCGCTTTTCGCTCATTAGAAGAAATACATAGATAATAGATAATAGATAACATAGAAATACATACATAAGAAATACATGTAGAATAAGGAATATTTTCTGTACACCAATAACTTTAGAAATTTTGTGAAAAAAATAATACAAAATGATTTTACTACCACGTTTTTCAACGCAAAAGGTCGATTTAAAATTTATTTGTATTTGAGGGGACACATTTTTAAAATTGTGTACAGTATAATAAACAATGATAACATTTGAAAAGCCCATATGATATTTGGAATAAAGTACGACAAATATATTTTGTCACTCCCCTCTATATTTCATTTGTTGGATCATGACAAATATCCAGTTAAATAGTCAAGGGTCGCCAATCAGTCAAGAAACTACACATTTCTTATAGCAAGAAATCCTATTAATAGTGCCATCATAATTTTTGGTACTATATTAACATTTCAAAAATTCGTGTATTGATATCAGCAGTGTTTTTCAAACATTCAATCTATTTCACAAAACCTCATATAAAAATAAATATTTTGCTACATGTTTTAATTTGCATTTACCTATTTTACATATCTCTGATTGTATTTAAAATCGTTAAACAATTCTTCATACTTTTGGCGAAGTGGTGTTTTATTAATTTGTTATTTGATATTATTAGGGTTCTTTCCTGGTATTCAAAAAGGAAAAATACGTGTCGATCAGTTATATTTTTCAATTTATCAAACAATTTGGCCGCTGAATCTCTGATTCTGGTAGAGCGCCATCTGGCGAATAAAATTGTAACTAAAATCAATTTCGAATTTTTCATTATTTGCCATAAAAAATCCCATTGCATCCTGAATACAATGGTGTTTACCGCATTGCTCTAGCGCAAATATTCGCGGAGTTATTAATTTTTAAAATAGTGCGGGACTTTTGGATCACCCTGTATATACACATCATACGTATACACTACAATCTTGTGGTTCCCAACAGTTCCTTCTTTCCGTTAACTGATTTGAAGAAGACATATACAGAGTATCAAAATACGAAACTATTATAGACGCGTATGATTCTTTTCAAAATAAGACAATATCTACTGTCCTTATTTGCAGTAAGGGCAGTAGAAATTGTTTTATTTTGAAAAGAATCATACGCGTCTTTAATAGTTTCGTATTTTGATAACAGATGGCGCGCAAGTGCATCTTAATATACTCGTACAGAGTATGTAGAAGCATAAATATAGAAGTATGATGCAAGATCTGACCATTTTGAAGTTAAATCAGGTTTGGTGTTTCAATTCTAAACATTCCTATGTAAAACATTGTATAGGTACCCCAATTATAATACGATATATACGTGAAAAGTTAATTTTAAAAATAATTAAAAAGATCAGGTGTTGGTAGTAAAATAAAAAAGGCACATCCTGACCACGAGCACATGAGCTTTTTAAATGGCAGAGAGTCATGTCCGAGAAATAAATCCCTCCCAGCTAGCTTATTCCAAATCTACCAACTGATTTTTTGGAGTCGATGGCCAAAGGGCTTCTTCCTTGTTAAAGAAAACAAGACAGACGATAGATTTTGATAATAAGAAGCTCCCAAGACAAAAAAAATAAACGATTAAAATAATCTGATTCTTTTTTTTTTTTGCTTATCCCAAGTACACGTGGTACAGTCCATGATAATCAGGGTGGTTAGAAGTAGGCGACTGCTTTTACTGTAAGTTCACTACATATCTACACTTGGGAAAAGCAGTTCGACTTTGCACTTACAAATGTGCCAGAGCCCCCTTTGGTTACTTGCACTCACTGGTGGGGTTGGACTTTTGCAAGAATCAGGGACCATTAGAGCATTTCTTTTTTTTTTTTCAGAAAAGAGTGTCCAATGTGGGAATCGAACCCGGGTCGTAGAGGTCAAAACTCAACGGTTTATACCATCCTTCCACCGACCCCCCATCTGATTCTTAAACCATGGGTGTTTTGAGATGTGCACAAGGCTTGATGGGAAGTTGGCGAAAAATCCTGGAGTAGATGGGTGATCCCTAGCATAAAGTCGGAACTGGACTGTGAGTCCTGCTCATCTTTTGCTGTCCGTTCTCTGTCAATGCTGTAACTCTGACTGCTGCCCCTGTGAACCATTTGCTCTGAACCTGCGGGTCAACTGTTAACCTCAACCAATTAGCTGGTGATACATCATAGCAATATTTTTACACGACTTTTAATGGGGAAAAAATATTTAATTTCAGCTACGCACCCTTTATGTTTCTCAACCAGGTCATTTAATCAAATTATTTCCAGTCTTTATGTCAGAGAGTTGAATTTTATTTAAAATTTTATAAAATTAATTTGAAAAGATTGAAAAAGTTAGATTATTTACAATATATTGAAGGTATGAAGAGAATTTTATAAGGTATAAAAAGACATATTTAATTTATATATATTTACAATAAGGAAAAGTTTTTTGAGATGTGATATTTTACAGGTTTATGATAGGTGTAACTTAAATTATCTTTAATAAATTATGACATATATATATATGTCGTGATCACGAAAGTCCACCAATAAGGGAGAAATATATCCCTCCCAGCTATACGGTCAATCAGGACCTACCACTTGGTTCTTAGAGTTGATGGCCAAACCGCTTCTTCTTTGTTAAAAAAAAACACAAGACACATGATGGATTTCGGAAAAAGAAGCTCTCAAACTAAAACTATGAAAATAAGTTGGTTCTTAAACCATGGGTGATTCGAGTTTTTCACAAGACTTGATGTAAAGTTAGTGAAAAGTCTTGAAAAATGGGAGATTCACTAGTGTGAAGTCTGGATTGGATTGTGAGTCCTTATCATCTTCTGTTGTGGGATCTTTGTCAACGTTGACTGTCTGCTGACCGTGAAAACGATCTGCTGTCATCGCTCTCTTCTGCCCCTGTACTATCTGCCCTGGACCAACTGATTTGGGGAACCAATCAGATGGTGACATATCATCGCAAATTGGCTGACACGTTTGGATGGGAAAAATAATCTGAATTTAGCTGTACAACCCCTCTAATTTGTACTCAGGTTATTTAACTCACTTATTTCCAATCTTTGTCAGAGCGCTGAAATTTATTTTAACTTTTTTATTCCTTTGTTACAGATTGAAAAGATTAGATTATTTACAATACATTGTAGGTATGGAAGGTTTTCTTATAAGGTAAAGACATATTTATAAATTTTTAATTGCCATCTATCGTTGAAATTTGTAACATATGAATTTACTGGCAATGTGTTTCTTTTAAATAATATCATCAAATATATTATCTCTACTTCAAGGTATTGCATAAATATATTTGATGATATTATTTAAAAGAAACATATTGCCAGTAAATGTATATTTTACAAGTTTTAAAATACACATATATAAATTATTTACAAATTGGAAAAGTGTGTTGTGGGGAAAGATAAAAAGGCAATAATTCACATTTATCACAGGCTTTATTTACAATGACAAATAGGTCATTCACCTTCCACGAAGGTATTGAGTCTTTCTGTTGAAAACGTTATCATTTCCTCTTTTACCAAAAAGATGATTGAATCCCATGATTCTCCAGAAAGTGCTGAAGGTAGTTGGTTCTTTCATCTGGGGTAAATTATTAATCTTTCGTTGATTCTCCTTTAGCTGCTTAACACAGTTCTTTATGACTTGGTCAATGTAGGGATCTACATTTTGGGGTCAATTTTCTCCAATAAGGCCACGATTTCTTGATTCTTTGGTGTCATCACCCTGACGCTTGTAGGATGCATAGGCTTTTGGCTGATTTATTTGGAATTTTGAGTATTCCTTCGAAGGTTTGATTGCGTTGATTGCACGATAGAGGTTTAATCCTTGTTTTAAGAAAATATGATTTTCTCGCACATCGAAAAATCTTACGATTCTCAGAATTCTCCAATATTGACTGAATGGTGTTGTCCATTTTCGAATGAATCCCTTGATTATCTGCTTGTTGACATCCACCTCTTTCACGCAATCCTTAATTACATGGTCAATGTGAGAATCTTCAACTTGGATACTTGTTCCAATATTGAGGCCATTTTTCTCTTCAGTGTTTTGAGAAAGGGAATTGCTGGTAGCACCAATATTTATAC
Source organism: Cordylochernes scorpioides (assembly GCA_030710605.1). Taxonomy (NCBI): domain Eukaryota; kingdom Metazoa; phylum Arthropoda; class Arachnida; order Pseudoscorpiones; family Chernetidae; genus Cordylochernes; species Cordylochernes scorpioides. Next base: position 208,452,920 of record CP092863.1, on the reverse strand, counting down.
TTTTGGCAAAGTTCTTCTGTTTCTCTTCAGATGATTGATCACCACCATCTGCTGGTTGAAAAGTTGAAACTTTTGGATCTTTCTGTAAAGATTTGATTGCTTCAATTATTTCATGGCCATCTTTCACTATTCAGGAATTTTCCTGAATTTTCAGCGCAATATTCTTCAATATTCGCAGCTTTGAAGATTTCGAGGCAATTTTGACTGAAGTCCACTCTGGATTCAGTTGTCTCTGGTGATTCTGTCTTAAGCTCATTTTGAAGACGTTCATTAGCTTCTGCTTCAATCATTTGCCGCATTTTGAAATTTAAAATTTGAATTTCATATTTCAAATTGGTATATGAATCAAGTAGATTTGTTGTTACTATGCTGTTGGCTTCATTCTCTTGCAGCAGCTTCTCGCCTTCCAAGGTTAGTTGAATCACTTTTTGAGTGACTTCATACTTTTCTTGGCAGGTCCGTGCCAATTCCTCACGGAGCTGTTCCGCCTCGTTGTAAAGGCGAAAGGCCGCTAGGTCTTTTGTTTTTAAGTCCTCTTCGGCCTTTTCTGCCGCTTTTTTGCAGACGTCCCGCTCTTTTTGGGCGTCTACAGCGGCCTCCTTGCTGGTTTCTAGACGTTCTAGAAGGTCAATTATAATTGCTGCTACAATGAGCAGCAATATGGTTAGGACACATGTTATAATAATAAAAATCATTTTTTTATATTTAGTTAATAAATATTTTAAAAGTCGTCGACTTTTTAACGTATTTAGTTGCAATATATGAAATATACCAAATATTTATATGAAATATAAATGAAACAATGGTATCCTGGATATAAACAGATTCACAATTACCCATTTTGCCAATTATTAATAATTTACTATATAAATGACATTCTAAATATCTCTTTAATGATTATGCATTTGAAGTAAAAATATGAATCCAATTTTATAAGAGATTGAGACATTAATCGCTAAATTATCTACAATTTACACTCAAATTTATATATCCATGTAATATTTTTATATGGTATATACAGTATAGAATCTCATGGACAAAACCTATGAAAGTTGTACCTTTAAGCATGTATATCGGGATTCATACAATAACTCTGAAAGATATTACAGTGATTTTTATTGAAGACGCGAGATAACCAAGTGAAAACAAAATTGTGTTTCTGTGGCTTCTTAAAAAAAAAAAAAGATGACCGGCGACATCAAAGACTTTTACATCCTTAGGTTTTGTCCATAAGTTTATAAATATCTTCTATATATAACTTTTATGGAAACAATAAAGTTAAGGAAAGATTGACAGCCCCAGAAATAGGCCCGAAAACTTAGCCCCATATTACAGTACATGGACGACATTCAAATTTCGGAACTTTGACCCATGTAAGAAACACCCGAATATAAGAATAGACTAAAAACTTGTAAGAGACAATCGGTGTTAGATATTAAGTGAGATACCGTCGTTTTAAAGAAGAATTTATTTTTTTCTGGACCGTGCCAACAAGACTCCCTTCTTGGGCCGTAGCTTTCCTTGACACTTCTAACTCTCAGAGTATTTATTCTTTCTCAATCACAAAATACCACATATATATATATATCATGAAGTTTTTTTCTCTCGACCCTTTCAAATCATTTTTTTAAAGAGAGATTGTGTTTCAAGACAAGTACCTTCGTTAGTTCTTTGAACAGAGCTATCTTTACCATCCAGGAATACATTTCAGAGTGTATAAAGTAAAAGCAAGCTCGCGCGCGTAATCTGTATATTTAAAGTTAAACAATATTTATTATTATATATTTATAATTATATGTAATTCTATATACTGTCCTCAAAGCTTATGTCCATAGTTCATCTAAAATACCCATTCCATGAGTCTAGCATCAGTATCACTATAAAAGGAAGATCGAGAAATGCAATATAACAACGGTATGGTAGATTAAACTGGCGAAACCGCTGGAAGGTTTCACCACTGATGAGCCAGGCCCTCCCAATAATTTTTCCATTACAGTAAGGACAGTAGAAATTGTTTTATTTTTAAAAGAATCTTACGTGTCTATAATAGTTTCGAAACAATATTTATTACAGTGATTTATTTTAGATAATTTTATAGGTCTTATTATTGGTGAATTATTATCTGATATGCATTGCTCGATATTTTAATATCAAATTACAAAACTATTTTAGAGGCGTAATATTCTTTTTAAAATAAAACAATTTCTACTGTCCTTACTGCAATGGAAAAATTAAAGGGAGGGCCTGGCTCATCAGTGGTGAACCCTCCCAGCGGTTTCGCCAGTTTAATCTACCATTTGGTTCACCACTGATGAGCCAGGCCCTCCCTTTAATTTTTCCATTGCAGTAAGGACAGTAGAAATTGTTTTATTTTAAAAAGAATATTACGCCTCTAAAATAGTTTTGTAATTTGATAACAGATGGCGCGCTAGTGCATCGTAATTTTAATATCAATACATTGGATTTGGCCTATACGCCCAAATTTTATTTAAATAGGAATTATCGTTATTACGAATTACCTTCATTACGAATTACTCTATTCAGTTGGTTATATTGGGTAGTTCAGAACCATTGAATAATATAGGACGGTCTGGTAGATACAACTTCGTTTTGGGTCTTTATTTTTAAAGTCATGAGTATGGTATTTAAGTTATAGACTCATCAACACCGTTTTAAATATGGTTTATCATCAATATGTTTCGACCACCTATCTACCTAACCATACTTATCTCCAATAAAATTTCCATCATTGAAAACGGTGATAGTGGGCTGTCGAAACGTCATAACAATATACATTTTTCAAAAAGGATTGATAAATCTACAGCTTAAATTTATCAAATCCAAAATAAAATTATTGTATTCTCTATAATGAGTATATGAAGTAGTCTGTATATGTGAAATGAATTAATAAAGCTAACGAAATTCTACATTTCAAGTAAATAGACTTTCTACTGACTTTACTGCGATGACAAATTATTGGGTGGGCCTGGATCATCAATGGAGAACCCTCCCCGTGATTTAGCCACTTCATCTTTCAAATCACACTTCTTTTAGCTATAATACTGGATTGGACGATGCTTCTTATATATATTGTTAAGTCGTTCCCAGATGCTATTCGTATACTTTGTCTACTCAGGATGCCACAAAGATACTCATGTGAGTTGGAAGGGATTTCAGCTAAAGTTAGCGCTTTATGATGTCTCACTTAACAGAAGGAATACAACAGTGAGACTTGCCTTCAACCTCCCCGTCAGAAGAATCCTTGGCGCCGTGGACGGCCTCTTGTGAAGCGTTCCGCTCCACACTATACACATGCAGCCTGGCCCACACCGCCTTATAGGTCGCTCCGATGTCAGTCTCTCCTGGCACCGCCTTGCAGGATCATCCACACGCCCGGAGGCAAGGCGCCACGTCTTCTTCTTGCCGCAGATGTCACCAGACTCTGTCCTCCCTCACACAGGAATGCTGTTTTTAGCGCCTGCCACATGGCAGCGGGGGCCGCTAGAGTCCACCCCTCTTTCTCCAACTTTACTCTGGTATCTTGGCCTTGTCATTCATGTTACAATATTATACACTGAGAGAATGTTTGAATAATGTTTATGGTATTTAAGCCAATTATGGACACAGACTTTGAAGATAGTAGAATTACAAGATGATTTTTTTATATATATAAAAAATAGAAAACGATGGTTCAATTTATAATATTTAGTTGTATATAGTTTCATAGTATATATAGTATTCATTTAGTATATATAGTTTCATAGTATATATAGTATTCATTTAGTATATATAGGAGTTAATACTCTCCTATTCCTCGTCCGTTACAATTTTATTTTGATGTGATGTCTTTCTGAAAAGTTTGGTTCTGGTTCAATTTAATCAAGGTATCCACAGATGTTTATTTCTTCCATAATGAGCCAGTATTTTTTTCCTAGGGACCACAGAGAGAGAGAGAGAATCCACTGTTCATATATTTCAATCTTTTCTGTTTAGTTTAATAATTCAAATAAAGTTTATTCATATAAATTTATATTTAAAAAAATAGAAAAAAAATAATAAAAAGGCATATCCTGACCAGGAGCACATGTGCTTTTCAGAAGGCAGAGCGCCATCTGGTGGAACAGAAATCAACTAAACATTGATTTAGGCTGTTCCCTGATATTTGGCTAACCCAATTTCTTCATAAATCAGGAAAAAACATCCACGAACGCGTTTCGCGCTGTTGGCGCTCGTCAGCGTGGAGTATGCTGTGCCACTTTTTTTGTTCCACCAGATACCTTCTGAAAAGCACATGTGCTCCTGGTCAGGATATGCCTTTTTTATTTTCAATATAATAATTACAAATTATATAGGCTTCGGTGCAGAATTTACTTGAGAGGTTATATTGATGATACAATCCTTGGGTATTAATTCCTTTGGATAATAAAGTTTAGATTTTTACAATCTTTTTTTTTATTAAGAGGATTGGATGAATGGTATCTACTATTGATTTCAAACAGCCTCGACCCGGCATCAAACTTCGCATTGGGCTCTTTCAGAAAAAAAAATGGCTTAAATTCTGGTTATTGTAAAAGTCTAATACTTATATATTTATGAGATTCCACCCTTCAGTATAGCATATAATATCAGAATGATCCAATACAGTAGTAGAGCTCTAAAGAAGCGGTCTGGTGGATTAAATTGGTGAAACTTCTGGCAGGGTTTAACACTGATGAGCCAAGCCCTCCCAATATTTTTTCATCTCAGTAATGATAGTAGAAGTTTGATTTATTTGTGAAAAGAAACATTCGCGTCTTAATATTTTTATTGGTTACATTTTACTTTGAAATTATATATCAAAATTTAGAATTATTTTAATGTTTCACACATGTTAATATTTAATTAAAAAGACATATATTGGATCAAAATATAATTTATTTTACCAATAATTCAGTTGGCTGAACGCCAACCTTTATCAAGGTGTTTTAACATATTTAATGTGTGTCAACAACAAACTCAGCGCCACATAACGTCAACCGAATTAAGTTTTAAAAATATTTTGTTATATTTTTTCAATGGAGAGAAAAAATTGATACATATATTTATATTATGGACAAAACAAATTTTATAAAATATGGGTGTGAATATTTTGAAAATTAACAATAATGCCTATTTTATATTTATAATTATTTGTACTATGTGTAAAAAGATTTTTCGTATAAAAAATAAAATAAAAATACCAAAATATATATATATAGAATAAATGCTAAACTAAATATTTTTTACCGAAAACCGATATGTTAATAATTATTAGAAAAAAATAATTAATTAAATACATTTGTATTTTCAGAGAGTTAATTGAGGAGTTATGATTTTTACAACCTAATAAAGAGTACTTGAAAAGTCAAATAATTCTAGAAAATAAATGATGGTTTTTATGAATTAATTTTAAAAATTATCCTGGAGAGAGTGTGAGAGAGATGAACTAAAGAAGACATGAATCCACAACAAAACTTTATTATTTACAAGGGTAAATAGTTCATTTGCCTTCCACGAAGGTATTGCTCTTTTGCGTTGGAAAAGTCATTATTTCCTCTACCAAAAAGGAAACTAAATCCCATTTTACAGAGATTTCTGAAGGTGGTTGGAGTTTTGACACGCGGGAAATTGACGGTTTTTCGCTGATTATCCTCAAGATGTTTAAGACAGTTTTTGATGACATTGTCAACGTAGCGATCTACAGAATGGTGTCCAGGTTCTTCATTTAGGCCAGGATTCCTCTTTTCTTTCATATCAGCATTATGACGCTTGTAGGAGCCACCAAGCCTTCCTACTCGAGCGAAATTCGTCTCTTTTTGAGCTCGTTTATTACCATTTGTTTGTGGTTGAGTTATTTGAACTTTTGGTTTTTCCTTGGAAGGTTTGAGTAGTTCAGTTAGGTGATGGAATTTCAACCCTTGTTTCAAAAAGATTTCATTTCTTCGTATTTCATAGAAATCGACGATCCCCAATAGTTTCCAGTATTGGCTAAACGATGTCGCCGTTCTTTCTCGGGTGAAATTCATCACTTTCTTTGGTGTGTTTGAAGGAATCGAGTTGTCAGTGGTATCACTAATTTTAACTTCAACAAAATTATCTTCTTCTGTTTGAACTGATTGATCACCGCAAGATTCAGGTTGAAACTTTGGAGCCTTGGGAATTTCCTGTTGAGCACAGCCATCTCCATCATTCTGGAATTTTACAGAATTTTCAACGAACTCATTTTCGATATTTTCAGCCCGGAAAACTTGTGGGCAAACTTGTTCAAAGTCCGTGGGAGACTGAGTTGCATCCTTTGGTTCTGCTTGGTCTTGGTGAGGCCGTTCATGATTTTCCTCTTCAATCATTTGACACATTTTGGTCTTCAGCTGATGAATTTCGAATTTCAAATTTGTATATGAATCAAGAAGGTCCGTTGTAATCTTTTTGTTTGCCTCATTGTCTTGGAGAAGCTCCTCGCGGTCATGGGTTAGTGCAGCAACTTGCTGGTGCAGCTCGCGGTTCTCTCTGCGAGCTTTTTCCAGTACCTCGCGGAGATTTGCTGCTTCGTTGTAAAGATGGTAGGCGACTTGGTCTTTGTTTTCCAGTTCCTTCTGGACCTTTGCTGTCGCAGTCCTGGAGGCGTCAAGTTCTTTTTGAACTTCTCCTGCGGCATCCTTACTGTCTTCCAGGCGTTCAAGAAGGTCAATTATGAAAGCTGCTACAATGAGCAGCAGAATTGTTAGGGTACAAGTTAGGACAATAAAAATCATTTTAAAAATAGTTATTTAATAAATCTTTTAAAAGTTTTCAACTTTTAATGCACTTATAGATGCGAAATATAATACTTCAAACAAAGTTTATAGAAACAATGAAATTATTGAAACAATGGTATCCTGGATTTGATATATTCACAATTCTTCATTTAACAAAATAATATAGGATTAAATAATAATCCGTATATTTTTGTTAAAAGGAAAATATTGAATAGAATCAAATACATATTTCAGATGAGTAAAATACTGCCACATATTCCATACTCAGATATGAGTATATATATATAAACAAAACTATATTTTATCAAATTACGAAACTATTTTAGACGCGTAATATTCTTTTTAAAATAAAACAATTTCTACTGCCCTTACTGCAATGGAAAAATTAAAGGGAGGGCCTGGCTCATCAGTGGTGAGCCCTCCCAGCGGTTTCGGCAGTTTAATCTACCATACCGCTGTTATATTGCATTTTTGGAACTTCCTTTTATAGTGATACTGATGCTTGATTCTTCGAATGGGTATTTTAGATGAACTATGGACATAAGCTTTTAGGACAGAAGAATTACATATCATTATAAATATATAATAAGCTTCGAGCAATCGCTCTTCCGCAAATATTTTTCTATTGCAGTAAGGGCAGTAGAAATTGTTTATTTTCAAAAAGAATCTTACGCGTTTAAAATAGTTTCTAATTTTCATAACAGATGGCGCGCTAGTGCATCGTAATATTAATTTTTCTATTTATATAATTTACATATTGCTATTCTGGAAAAATCTCTCAATGCTTCCTTTGTATTTTATAAATTTAGTTGATGTTTGTGCCTTGAATAAATTGCTGTGTCTTTCCTTATTTTCTGAGTGCAATATATAAAATCAAGAGTGACATTTGATATATCATTTATTTTTTGGATAAGAATAAGCTTTCGAAATAGTTTCCATCATCTACTCAAAATTAGAAATCTATTCTATACGTTTTATACTTTTAATCAGATGAAAGCAAGTATACCGAAAGCTCCTTATAAACACTATCATAATTTAACACAAAGCAATAACGCGCCATCTATACATACAAAATTAAAGGATTTAAAAGCACGAATGTTTCTTTTATACATAATACAAACTTCTACTGCCGTTACTCCGATAAAAAAATATAATTTATGCCTAACTGGCCTTGTCTTTATTGTTTGCGGAAGAGAATTGCTCGTTGCAAATATTTGAATGTATTTCTACTGTGCTATAAGCTTATGTCTATAGTTTTCTTGAAAACCATTTCTGAGATTCCATCCTTCAGTGCTGCGTATATAAGCAGAATCTTCCAATACAGTATTAGAGCTCTGAGAAGCGGTCTGGTGGATTAAATTGGCGAAACCGCTGGGAGGGTTCACCACTGATGAGCCAAGCCCTCCCAATAATTTTTTTTTCATCGCAGTAAGGGCAGTAGAAGTTTGTATTATGTATAAAAGAAACATTCATGCTTTTGAATCCTTTAATTTTGTAACTATCATAAATGGCGTTGAATGTCTCTTCAATTTTAGTAAAAATAATTATAATCATTGAGCTATATCATTAATTACTACCTATATTGGCTATTTCCAGGTAAACATTATTTTGTGACCTAATAGTACAAAAGTGGTACTGGGATCAGGTGGATAAATTAAGACATCTCCTGATCGTGCAAAACGAAGTTACTGATGACTTACGCCATCTGTCGGAATAAATATCAACTATTTGTTGATTTTAATTATTCCACAATTGGTCAAACACCCATTCATGATTAGCATTTCTTGATTAATCAAGAATGGGTATTTGGCCAATTCTGGAATAATTTAAAAATCAACGAATAGTTGATATTTTTTTCGACGGGTGGCGTAAGTCATCAACAAATTTTGGTTGTACGATCAAGAGATGTCTGCTTTTTCTTAAAATATATAAAAATTATTCTATTATTTTTAAAATGTTATAATGTATATATAAATTACAAAAGAGATTTTTGTTGATTTTGGAATTGTTAAGATAAGGTTTTGCTTTTGTTTTCGTATACATGAATATTGTTATGTTATTGTTATTGGTTATTGCAGCCGTGGTAAAAATGAAATAAAATTAACTTTGAATCACAATTTGCTTTAATTGTGCTGATAGACATAATTAAGGAAGAAATACCGGATTTGAGGCGTAAAGAAGAAAATAAAATATTACATATTTACATATGTACAAAAAGATTTGAGCCGGCCAACGGGAAACAACAACAATATGTTTATGTAGGGAAAACCGCGACATCTGGTGGTAGACTTAACAGAGTAATTTGATCTGAGAATTATAATTTTAAAATTATATACAATTTTTATATAACATATATATCGTATATTTCAAACTGTATAATAATGACACTTTTAGTATATTTAACATATCTTCCAATTAGTTAAAGCCGATACCTTATAATATCCTACCCTTCTATTGAAATGTACACTATTTCTATTTACTACCACCCCATATTTTGTATATAAACTATTTGTATTTAAACCCCCTACTTGTATGTAAAACTAAAAATGTTGACGTCAAAATAAAGATCCAAAGAGTGTTCGGTCAGCTGGTGGCAGGGACAGAGGGGAGGAAAAGGCAACGCCCAGCCCATGTGGGGCCCCCAGGGACTCTTTAGAGACGACCCCTGAAAACAGGACAAGTTTTGGCAGGGTGTCTGCAGATGGTTCTAGGAGGTATCTCTCGGCAGACGGCTTCTGTCTCGCACAGTCTCTCCATCCATTTCTCGGTGATAAGCATCCAAGTTTGTATCATGGCCTCTACCTCTGTCCCGTGGGCTGTCCCCGATCACTCTCGGTGCTAACATCTAGCCCTGCCTCTGCTTCTTGTTGTCCGCGTGTGGGAAGAACATCAACACTCGCCTCACGTACACGATGGCAAAGCGCCATCTAATGGAACAGAAATCAACTAAAAGTTGTTTTAGCCTGTTTCCTGATATTTGGCCGACCTATTTTCTTGATATATCAAGAAAAACCGAACACGAACGCGTTTCGGGCTGTTGGTTCTCGTCAGCAAGGTGCAGGTTGTAACTCTATGGTATATAGATTGGATTTCATTTGAATATTCCTAAACTGGTGTTGTGGCTCATTCTTTATAATTTCTTTTGAGTTTTTTTCCATGGGTTATGAACATAGGAGATTGTTTTAATGTATTTTAAAGGGAGAGGTATCTATTTTAGTAAACATAATTTCGTTTCTTCCTCGTGAACCATTAACTTTATTGATATATGTTGAAAAAATAAATATTCTCTATATAATTGAAATATAACTCTAAGTATATTTTTAGTAATTTATTTTATATACAGTCACTTTAAATTATTTCAAAGTTGATTTGATAAAATTTTAAAAATAAAATATTCCAGCCAGGAATATATTGAGATATATATTCTATTTAAATATAGAATTTAAAAGTTTTATTATTTAATACCAAAAATATTAAAACACAATATACAAAAAACGTCTAAGAATCTCTCTAAAAAACACATAAAGATATCACATTTCAACAAAATTTCTAGGAACCATTTAAGGTATTTAAAATAAATGCTGTGAAAGGAAGAATAAAATGTAAAAGTCTCAATTAAAAGTTAGATAATGTCATACGCCTCAATGCCTTCTTCACAAGATGATGAAAACAAAATCTTTCATTTAACACATGAAGGACCAGCTTTTCCCAAGTAATTATTTTCATTCTATTTTATAGGATTTAGAGAAGTCTGTGCTTGTTATTTGAGGATTTATTTAACAATACATGAAAGATTTTTACTTATTTATATAAATTTATTTATTTAAAGACGTATTATAGGTATTTCTGATTTATTTAAAATTATATTATCAAGATTGTTTTGATATTTAATAATGCTTAACGACTAAACGCAATTAAAAAAAACCTTTTTGGAAAGTTTGATTGCAATTTTAAACATGAAATTTACAAAACTATGTGAATGATAAATAATAAATAAAATAATAAAAAACATCAAGTCAAATATCAGGAAACAAGCTAAATCAACATTTACTTGATTTCTGAGCGGGGAAAAGTCCGACCACACCTCCCTGCGGTCCCCCCTGGACCCTTGGAATATTCGACCAAATTCTGGTTCGTTTCCAAGGTGACTAATGTGGCAACGACACCTATTTTCCAATGAAGAGCAAAACCGATATCTCCAGCAGCTTTACACACCAAAGATAGAGAACATTGCTGTGATAGAGATGTATGGAGACATCTGTTCATTGGACACGACAACAACAACTTGATTTTTATTCCAATAGATGGCGCTCTACTATCAAAAGGTTCATGTGAACGTGGTCAGGATATGCCTTTTTTATTGTAAAAAAACTATATATGATATGATATTAAGATGCATTAGCGTGCCATCATACCATTGCAGTAAGGGCAGTAGAAATTGTTTTATTTTGAAAAGAATCATACGCGTCTTAATACACCTATCCCCCGATTTACACGGTAGATACGTTCCTTAGAAAAACGTGTAAATCGAGGGATAGGTGTATATTAAACTGTCAAATCTGAATAGGTGTTCGCCCCCTCATGAATCAGAGCCTCCCAATATTCTTTTCAACATAGGTAGTATAGAGTAGAATATCGCATTTTAGTATAGTGCGATAAAAACAACAGAAAAAAAACTTATTTGGAAAACCGTGTAAAAGCGAAAACGTGTAAAACAAGTACCGTGTAAATCGGGGGATAGGTGTAGTTTCATATTTTGATATTATAATATATTTATTATATTTACATATTATATTCATTAACAAAAAGTCTACTCTCCTTTTATAACAATGCTGATGTGTCTGAATTTCCCAAAACTGATTTTGTGGTTTCTTTTTAATATGAATCAACACGTTATATGTAGAGAAGATAAACAAAATACATTATCTTGATACAAATTTATAAAAAGGGAGATGTGCTTTTTCGCTAATGAATATCATGATCCCATTATTTTATAATACTTTACACAATTAGTATATATATTAATCAATTGAAAACATTATTGTGATGAAAATTGGTATTAATTCTTAATGCGCTACACTTTAAATACGTATAATTAAAAATTATCTATACACACCTTATACTACAAAGCATAAAATTCGATAAAAAAATAAGGGCATGGATCATCAGTGGTGAACCCTTTAAGCGGTTTCGGCAAGATCTTTATTCGTACACTATCATTTGATTCTTTTTAACATATTAATCTGAATCAATTACAATTTGACTTCTAAAATATATTTTTCATATATAAAAAGAGTTTTGAAAATAAAGCAATCCATTAATAAATCTTTAATTAAAAAGGTATATTAATACAAAGCGATAACGCGCCATCTGTACACATTAAATGAAAGGATTTAAAAGCACGAAAGTTTCCTTTATACATAATACACACTTCTACTGCCCTTACTGCAATGAAAAAATATATTGGGAGGGCTTGGCTCATCAGTGGTGAACCCTCCCAGCGGTTTCGCCAATTTAATCCACCAGACCGCTTCTCAGAGCTCTAATACTGTATTGGACGATTCTGCTTATATACGCAGCACTGAAGGATGGAATCTTAGAAATGGTTTTCAAGAGAACTATGGACAAAAGCTTATAGGACAGTAGAATTACATTCAAATATTTGCATCGAGCAATGCTCCTCCGCAAACAATAAATACAAGGCCAGTTAGGCATAAATTAATACAAAGCGATAACGCGCCATCTGTACACATTAAATGAAAGGATTTAAAAGCACGAAAGTTTCCTTTATACATAATACACACTTCTACTGCCCTTACTGCAATGAAAAAATATATTGGGAGGGCTTGGCTCATCAGTGGTGAACCCTCCCAGCGGTTTCGCCAAAAAACCATTTCTAAGATTCCATCCTTCAGTGCTGCGTATATAAGCAGAATCGTCCAATACAGTATTAGAGCTCTGAGAAGCGGTCTGGTGGATTAAATTGGCGAAACCGCTGGGAGGGTTCACCACTGATGAGCCAAGCCCTCCCAATATATTTTTTCATTGCAGTAAGGGCAGTAGAAGTGTGTATTATGTATAAAGGAAACTTTCGTGCTTTTAAATCCTTTCATTTAATGTGTACAGATGGCGCGTTATCGCTTTGTATTAATTTATGCCTAACTGGCCTTGTATTTATTGTTTGCGGAGGAGCATTGCTCGATGCAAATATTTGAATGTAATTCTACTGTCCTATAAGCTTTTGTCCATAGTTCTCTTGAAAACCATTTCTAAGATTCCATCCTTCAGTGCTGCGTATATAAGCAGAATCGTCCAATACAGTATTAGAGCTCTGAGAAGCGGTCTGGTGGATTAAATTGGCGAAACCGCTGGGAGGGTTCACCACTGATGAGCCAAGCCCTCCCAATATATTTTTTCATTGCAGTAAGGGCAGTAGAAGTGTGTATTATGTATAAAGGAAACTTTCGTGCTTTTAAATCCTTTCATTTAATGTGTACAGATGGCGCGTTATCGCTTTGTATTAATTTATGCCTAACTGGCCTTGTATTTATTGTTTGCGGAGGAGCATTGCTCGATGCAAATATTTGAATGTAATTCTACTGTCCTATAAGCTTTTGTCCATAGTTCTCTTGAAAACCATTTCTAAGATTCCATCCTTCAGTGCTGCGTATATAAGCAGAATCGTCCAATACAGTATTAGAGCTCTGAGAAGCGGTCTGGTGGATTAAATTGGCGAAACCGCTGGGAGGGTTCACCACTGATGAGCCAAGCCTTCCCAATATATTTTTTCATTGCAGTAAGGGCAGTAGAAGTGTGTATTATGTATAAAGGAAACTTTCGTGCTTTTAAATCCTTTCATTTAATGTGTACAGATGGCGCGTTATCGCTTTGTATTAATTTATGCCTAACTGGCCTTGTATTTATTGTTTGCGGAGGAGCATTGCTCGATGCAAATATTTGAATGTAATTCTACTGTCCTATAAGCTTTTGTCCATAGTTCTCTTGAAAACCATTTCTAAGATTCCATCCTTCAGTGCTGCGTATATAAGCAGAATCGTCCAATACAGTATTAGAGCTCTGAGAAGCGGTCTGGTGGATTAAATTGGCGAAACCGCTGGGAGGGTTCACCACTGATGAGCCAAGCCCTCCCAATATATTTTTTCATTGCAGTAAGGGCAGTAGAAGTGTGTATTATGTATAAAGGAAACTTTCGTGCTTTTAAATCCTTTCATTTAATGTGAAAAAAGGTATATATTGGATCAAAATATCATTTATTTTACCAATATTTCAGTTGGCTTAACGCCAACCTTTATCAAGGTATTATAACATATTAAATTAATATGATTAACAGACTAATATGTTATAAAACCTTGATAAAGGTTACCTTTATAATACCTCTATTTAATATAATACCTTTAGTCTAATACCTTTATTAGGGTATTATAACATGCTAGTCTGTTAATCATATTAATTTAATATGTTATAATACCTTGATAAAGATTGGCGTTCAGCCAACTGAAATAGTGGTAAAATAAATGATATTACGATGCACTAGCGCGCCATCTGTTATCAAATTACGAAACTATTTTAGACGCGTAATATTCTTTTTTGTATAATTGTTATAATAAAAGACACAAATCGATATTTGCGGAAGAGCGATTGCTCGAAGCATATTATATATTTATAATTATATGTAATTCTGCTATCCTCAAAGCTTATGTCCATAGTTCATCTAAAATACCCATTCCAAGAGTCTAGCATCAGTATCTGTTTGGTGTTTATATTTTGATAATTAAGAATATGATTTGTTTAAATTTTGTTTATTAGTCCCAAACAGTATCACTATAAAAGGAAGTTCCAAAAATGCAATATAACAGCGGTATGGTAGATTAAACTGGCGAAACCGCTGGGAGGGTTCACCACTGATGAGCCAGGCCCTCCCATTAATTTTTCCATTGCAGTAAGGGCAGTAGAAATTGTTTTATTTTTAAAAGAATCATACGCATCAATTTTCGTATTCAGTTTCGTATTTTGATATATAAAAAAAAAATGTAATTTGATATTTTTTCATATAAAAATTTTGGTTTGAATAGCTTATAAAGCACACATATATATAGCAATTGGTAAGCTATTCAGATCCAAAATGGTGTTAAACTAACGAGTTTTCGTTCAACTTGATCGATTCCGTGGAAGTTGAATTATGTCATGATTGACGTCGTGTAATTGGACCACTGACGAAACATGTCTTCCAATTTTATTTCTTGTGCCCATTGTCGCCAGGAAATTGAATTTAGATCGTCGACTTCATCTTCTGCTTTTAAAATTTACCCAAGCAAATCTCTTGAGAGGATCTTCAATAGGTTAAAAAATCGTTCAATTTTCTGTTACTTTTCTTATATATTTAAAACCTAGTTTTGTATTTTAATAAGTGCATATATGAGAAATCAAATAAGTGTATACATAAGAATTCGAAAATATTATAAAGTATTATAGATTCTGCTTTAAAATTTACCCAAGCAAATCTCTTGAGAGGATCTTCAATTGGTTAAAAAATCGTTCAATTTTCTGTTACTTTTCTTATATATTTAAACCCTAATTTTGTATTTTATTAAGTGCATATATGAGAATTTAAATATGTGTATACATGTGAATCCAAACTATTATAAACGCGTTTATATAAAAGAGCGTACCTGGATCTGTAAAGAAAAAAAAAAGCAATCTCTTGAAATATTTTGAGAAAAAGATTGTTTTTTTTTTTTTTACTTTACAGATCCAGTTATGCTTTTTTTATATAATCTTATTTGATGGATCGCATTTTGACCCAAACTATTATAAATGTGTATAATTCTTTGGAAATTAAACAATTTTCTATCTACAGCCCTTAATGTAATGAAAAAAAAATATAAAAAATAGTAGATTAAACTGAGGAAACCGCTTGGAGGGTTCATTACTGATGAGCCAGGACCTCCCATTAATTCTTTTCATTGCAGTAAGAGCAGTAGATATTGTTTAATTTTTATAAGAATCATACGCGTCTATAATAGTTTCTAATTCCCATAACAGATGTCGCGCTAATGTAACATATTGTTTATAAAAAAATCAACAGATTTTAGAATATTGTTAAAGATAGATCTTATTTTCTTGAGATTTGATATAGTAAATTATTGAGCATTAAGAATATACGGGTATCATGGTATTGTTATGCTGTCGTTGAAAAAGCAATCAAATCAAATTTGAATCACAATTTGTTTAATTGTGCTAATGAAGTATTGAATACATAATTCAAGAAAGTACTACCTGACTAATTCCGCCTAATCCCATGCCCGGATGAAAAAGGAGGAGGGGGAGCAGTAACAAGCTCGATAAAAAACCTGGGCTCAGCTGGCCCGGCTGATAGTACCCTGTAAGGGTTCCTAATCCAGAGATACAGGATGAGCAGCGTTTGTACTCCATATTAGGAGCGGCTGCACATGGCATCTGTTCTTCATGTCAAAGGCGGCCATTTCTTTTGGAGCTAAGTCGGCCTGCTACTGAATAGTGCTCCCAGTCTAAATGACAAGGGCAGATGCATTCTACTTCACCCAGTCATGATGGTTGTCAAATCTCTTTTTCAAAAGTCTCAGGCTTTACAAGCTTGACACCCTAATATGATTGAATGGAGATAAGAGAGAAGAAGTGAAGAAGACTTCCTGACTTATGGCAAGTAGAAAAAATAAAAACTAGAATACGTATTTACATAATTACGAAATGTTTTGAGCCGGCCAACGGGAAGCAACAACAATGGGTTTTTATAAGGAAAGCCGCGACATCTGGCTGTCGACTTTACAGAGTAGTTTATTCTAGAATTTCTAATTTATAGATAAAGTATTTTTATATAACATATATATTTTTATATAGAGTCATCCATACCTAAATCATTAGATAATAAATCGTTTTATTCAATCCATTTCATTGATGTCGCCGGTCACAATAATATATATTTATCTCCTCTTTCAGAAAGTAAATAAAGATGAAACAATTTAGTGAAGAGGCTACAAATCAATCTTAAATCTCTTACAGAAAATGCTGAGTCATATAAGGAGAGAAATCAATAAATAAAAGTATTTACATTAAGAATGGTTTCTATCAGTACAGAAAAATATTGGAAGAATTTTTCATATCTTTTCTTTCTCCCCTTTCCAAATATTTAGAAAAATATCCCAATCAACTTTATAGCGAAGTTATCATATATCTTGTGAAAATAACCTTTTGATACCAAATTATTTATTCGAGATTAATGTCTTCTGTTTCCTTTTTATATCTTTCTATCCTTTGGAATTCTATATTTAGAATGGTTTGTAACAAATATTGTTTCTATTTATAAAAATAAAATTATCTTTCGTATTCTTTTATTAAGATTTTATTTTCAAATTTTGAATGATATTTATTTATCGTTGAGGAATAATTAGAATAAAATATAAATTGGGAAATATGACAAGGAGAGTTAATTCTATTAGTATGATATGGAGATTGCTTGTCTCTTAATTTACCCATCTAATTCCAACTCAATATCACTTGGTATACCTTTTTTTAATACAATAGTTTGTATGGTATATAGAGGGTTTATAAAACCCGAAAGATTGAGAAGAAAATATTTTAACAAAGTATTTTTGTGAAAAAAATAGTACAAATGTGATATTCTACTGGGATAAGGTGCATAAATTATGAAGTTATCGTGCAACTGAAACTTTAGGTAATAAAGGATCTTTCTCTTCCTTCTACGAATCCATAATTTTTTTCCGACAAATCTGTTAATAAAATAATAAATACTTTATGAAAAAGGCATCTCCTTATCGTGCAACTGAAAGTTGCTGATGGCTTGCGCCATCTATCGAAATAAATATCAACTATTCTCGTTGATTTTTAAGGGATGGGTATTTGTCTAATTCTGGAATAATTAAAAATCAACGAGAATAGTTGATATTTATTCCGATAGATGGCGCAAGCCATCAGCAACTTTCAGTTGCACGATAAGGAGATGCCTTTTTTCATAAATCATTTATTATTTTATTAACAGATTTGTTGGGAAAAATTTATGGATTCGTAGATGAAGAGAAATATCCTTTATTACTTAAAGATATAAAAATATAAAAGAAGGACAAACAGATCAAATTATATGTACATCAGCAGCTGGCCTGCCCTATTCAAATAACCGCTAACCTACTACAACAATCCAACGAGGCCGCGTTATATAGGAGAGATGCCAATTTCCATAGACACAATACTAAAATTATAGCAAATCTCAAGGGTATTCCATCATAAAAATATCTGGAATTTTTATATAATAAAATATAATACACTGCAGCTTATGATTGTAAAACAACACTTGAAGTTACACCGCATGAGTTTCTTTTCAATGAAAAATCAAAAATAATTTCAAGGTAAAATATTGACTATTTCTAACCTTTTTGGATGAGGTATGAAAGGGTGAATTATAAAGAGTAATGATGAACGGAAAAATAAAAGTGTACAGGGATGGGAATCGAACAAAGAATGTTTATTCATTATAAATTATAAAATTATATATTTTATTACTCTGAGTAAATTTCCTTTATTGTTTCTCTTGTATTTTTATCAATTTTCATTTTGTGCTTGTCTTATATAAATTGCTGTATCATTCTGAAGTTTGTCTTTTTTAATTTTCTAAGTAACAATAAAATAAAGCAAGAGAAACTTATCTTTGAAAGCCGTTTTGTTTATTATTGTAATTAAAATACGAAACTACTTTAGACGCGTATGATTCTTTTAAAAATAAAACAATTTCTACTGCCCTTACTGCAATGGAAAAATTAATGGGAAGGCCTGGCTCATCAGTGGTGAACCCTCCCAGCGGTTTCGCCAGTTTAATCTACCATACCGCTGTTTTAGGGCAATATAAATTGTTTTATTTTTAAAAGAATCATATGCGTCTGAAATATTTTCGTTTTTTGATAACAGATGGCACGCTAATGCATTATAATATTATTGTAATTGCAAGATATTTTACTTTAACCGTTAAAAAAAATATATTTTATATATGTTTCATGGATTTTACTATACTCCTGTAGAAGATATTTATTTTTTGTCTTACCCCTCGTACACGTTTTACAAACCATGATAATCATGGTGGTTAAAAGGCGACTGCTTGTAAGTGCACCACATGTCTACACATGTGAAAAGCAGTTCGACTTTGTACTAACAATTGTTCCAGATCCCCCTTTGGTTACTTGCCCTTGCTTGTGGGCTTGGACTTTTGCAAGAATCGGGGGCCATTTTAGCATTTTTTAAATCAGAAAAAAAAAAGTACCCAATCCAGGAATAGAACCCGGGTCGTAGCGGTCGAAAACCAACGGTTTAGACCGTCCTTCCAACGACTCCCTAGAAGAGTTTTTAAAGCCGAAAGCTTGAGAAGAATATAAAATAAAGCAATAAACTCATCCTCTCGGGATCCGTTTTATTTATTATTTTATAATTAGGTTATGTTATCAAGGACTAAAACACAAGCCACTTTATTTATTTTAGCAGTAATTCTTATATAGGTTACATTTTCTTTTAAAAAAAAATACATATTGTCAAGAAACTCCATCCAGATGGGACACCTGTCAATCATTCCTGGACCCCGAGGAGGACCACAGGTGTGAGGGGTTCTTGGAAGTTGATCTGTAAATAAGAAAAACGGGACGGTGGCTGACGCCGTTCATTAGGATTATCTTTAACTTGGGGTAAGTTGTACTTTCTCTCTCTCCCTATAAATACCCCTTATAATAAATTAATTATCCCCAAACTTGCCCTTGCTTTATTTATCTCCGCGACAATATAATATGTAATTCTATACTGTCCTAAAATCTTATATCTATAGTTTTTTTCAATATCATTTCTGAAATTATACCCTTCAGTGTAGCATATATAAGCAGAATGATCCACTACAGTATTAGAGCTTTATAAAGAACCGGTCTGGTAGATTATAATGGCGAAATCTCTGGGAGGGTTCACCACTTATGAGCCAAGCCATCCCTATATTTTTTCATCGCAGTAAGGACAGTAAAAGTTTGATTGTTGTGTGAAAGAAACATTCACGTCTTAATGTTTTATTTGCTGAATATAGATGGCGCGTTATTGCTTTATATTAATTTAATATATAGGGCAAGCTTTCGTACATTTTTTGTTCTTTCACAGGTGACATATCTATAGAATTGGTAAATATAGGGAGGAAATCTATTTATATAAAAATGAATGTTTGTATGTTCGTTTGTTTGTATGTCCGGTATACAAATTCGCAGTAGTTCACTAATTCAAACCAAAATTTCCATACATAGGTAAAAAATACGGGGAAGACGATAGGCTATTTTAAAAATATATATATAAATCAACTATTAATATATATTCAAATTATTCTAC
Source organism: Cordylochernes scorpioides (assembly GCA_030710605.1). Lineage (NCBI taxonomy): Eukaryota > Metazoa > Arthropoda > Arachnida > Pseudoscorpiones > Chernetidae > Cordylochernes > Cordylochernes scorpioides. Next base: position 208,432,731 of record CP092863.1, on the reverse strand, counting down.
TTAGCTCACGAACAGCGCCCTCTATCAAAGATTAGATTAAATTATGCTGATGCAAACAAATAGATAATGCTAATAACAAACAATTATTAAAAAAATATCTTATCTAAATATATATCACTCGGGTAGATATGCACACGGATCAATCCCGGGGCGAAGCCCAGGTCACCCGTCTAGTATATATATATATTCTAAAATTATTAATAAAAAATCACAATATGGTTATACAAATCTTGCATTTTTACATATTTCCTATAAAGTAACTAGTTGCATATATTTTCACAAACTAATAGTTTTATCCAGTGTCATGCTATTTTTCTTAGCTCAGATTATGAAGAATCCTCAAAAGCTCGTTTTGTATTCGTTTATAATAAAATTATTCGCGCTTGCAGAATTTTCTATGTCTTTTATTATATTAATACACGTAATTCAAATATTATGCAATAATAAGATACTTTAGCGTTCCGTATGTTATCGCCCTCCCATTAATTTTCTATTGCAGTAAGGTCAGTAGAGAAAATTGTTTAATTTTTAAAAGAATCATATGCGTCTATAATAGTTACGAATTCTAATTATGCAAGAACCTATAGGACATGCAACAACTGTCCTGGTGTGGAACTAACACCTACTCACATATTCTAATGCCCAACAATGGACGCAGCCTTGCATAAATTTGACATAGACCCAGAGCAGCAGCTTTACACATCCAAGATAGTGGACATTGCTGCTGCTGTGATGGAGATGCATGGAGACATCTGAGGCTTTTCATTGGACACGACAACAACAACAATTCTTATTATGCAATAAATAACTTTAGAATTATAAAATATACACACAATATATTAACGTTAATCTTTTTTTAAAGCATAAGATATATGTATATACATTCCTATAGAATATTTTAAATATTAATATGTACAGAGGTTTGAATGTTTTTTTGTAATAAAGTTAATGGAATTATACCTGATAAAACCTCGCCAAGGTATTGTTTGGTGGTAAAAAGGTGATTTAATTTCTTCCACATTTTCATTCAGTCAATAGTCCATCTATTACATTGCGACAAAAGACCTTAAAAAAGGTTTTTCAAAAAATCCCTTTTTCCACCAAAAAAAAAAATTCATTCTCTCTATTTCCTCATTAATTTTACACACCAAGACTTCTTTTCTGTCTTTTACTCAACTAAGTGGTTTTTAAAACCTTACGTTATATTTCTTTTTTTAACAAGAATTCTCAAAAAGAAATTGATCATATTTTATCATTTATTATATTTTATATTATATGTGGGTGAATCGTTTATTAAACATCTAAAAATGAGATTTTTTCTCATTTTAAATATAGTAATAAAAGTGATTGTCTTGTATAAAATATATTTAATATATTTTTGTTGAAGAAATAGTTTCCATTATATTAATAACTTGTATAAAACATATATTCTACACAAAGAAAAAATATATTCATAAATATATTATGATCACAATACCATTATATTAAGAGGAGAAAAGAACATTTTCTACTCTTTCAGCTAAAAGTTGCTGATGGCTTGCGCCATTTGTCGGAATAAATATCATTTATTTGTTTATTTTCAATTATTCTAGTATTGGCCAAATAATCAAGAATGGGCATTTGGCTAATTCTGAATGTTTATATGTAATCGCTACTTCACTTTGTATTTCTGTTTAAACATGTTTTTATCTTGCATTGCTTTGTTACATTAGCTGAACATATTAGATAAATTTGGAAAAGCCTATGAATTCACACTCGTTCAAGTTCAACAGCAAGTTAACCATGTTATTTTATGAACCACTCAATGGATGACCGTTCTATCAAATAAATTATCTAAATTTAAAACTGAGTTAATCTTCAAAATCTTGAAGTTTTGATCAATGACAGGTTACAGAACCAGTAGCTAAATACAAGGTAGCTAAGTAAGGACCTGATAGACACAAGGGAAATACTTTGTATTTGTTAGAATTTTGAAGGTGTAATGCACTTTGTACTGGTTTTACTGATTGTCATAAGAGACACAAGGGGAATACTTTGTATTGTATAGAATTTTGAAGGTCTAATGCCCTTTGTACTGGTTACACATTGCCATAAAGTATCAATAAGATATCGTACTCTCCTTAAATAGAATGTATGAAAATTTATTCCCCAAATACTCAGTTCTAATCAAGCGAAAGCGTGTGCTACTCCAGCAAAACAACATTTCCACTACATAAGGCACATTCAACGCTCAATAAAATTGGATATTTGGAAAGAATTGAACTTCTATCCCTCTCAGCTTACTCTCCAGATCTTGCGACGTCGAAAACTACAATTATATTTTCTAAATTAATGACATTTATATTATATATTTATAATCCATTTATTATGATGCATTAGCGCGCCATCTGTTATCAAAATACGAAACTATTTTAGACGCGTATGATTCTCCCATTAAATTTTCCATTGCAGTAAGGGTAGTAGAAATTGTATTATTTTTAAAAGAATCATACGTGTCTATAATAGTTTCGTATATTTTGATAATCCATTTATATAAATCTACTTTTAAAATTATAAAGCGAGTTATTTTTCATTATTTTATCAAAAGAAATAAATAACTATTCGAATAACACAAAAGATGTTTTTAACTTTAAAAATGAAAGTGGACAAAATACACCCATACCTCGCTTTGCGTGGTAAATAAGTGGTAAATGCGTGGCAAAGTGAAAATATGTGAAGGCGCAATCAAAAACAAAGGGTTTGCCATATTTTAGGGAAAAAAAATTAAAGACTCGAATCCAAAACAACACACAACTTCGAAAATCTAACGACACACAGTGAAAATCAGTAAAAATTAAGCAGCGACGCAACTTTGAAAAAAAACGCAAAACGAAACGACGCAAAGCGAGGTATTGGTGTACAATCGTTTACAAAATAACAAATGCATTTGAACACAGAAATAGCAACATTTCTATATCCCCCACAATTCAATAATATGTATAAATATAAAATTTGAAGAAGAAAATAAATAAAGTCTAATGTTTGTCTTTCGCCTAGCAATCAAGACTGAATATCAATGACCCTGCAGCGTTGTTGAATTTAAACAAGATTTTGTGTTTGAAAAATTGAGAGGAAAATATATTTGACTATATCTTCACTAAAATTTGACCAATTTCTTTCCTAGAATTTCAATACTTTCTTCTGTAAAGGTTTAGCGCACAACAAAACCTATATTTAATATAAAATGGAGACTTCTCAAATATATATTTTACTACAAAATAAAGTCTACGCTTTTTAATCAATATGTAAATAACACAAAGAAATAACACGCCATATATACATATATATATTAGTATATATATTTTTTCCCCAATATTTCGTATGGAAACTCGCCAAACTTCTTCGCCATACGATATATTGGAAAATAAAAAATATATGATCCAAAATAAGCATCTTCAAATAATTTAATATATGGATTGCTCTATTTAAAAACATATATATATTATATAATCTAAAATGCAATTATTTTATTTTTTAAAACATATATTTTATTTTCATTCATTGACTGTTCTACATTTTTGACCATAGATTTATAATATAACACTTTGAATATTGTGTATTGAATATAGTTAACTTACCTTTTTTTTTAATTCACGAATATAGGGGGGATTCATTTTATAAATTCTATATTACTGTGAAAAATAATTTTATGTGTAATTTGCTTCAAGTAATTCAAAATAAAAACTATTTGATGGGTAAATAATTATCTTTCTTATTTTCACGACTGCACCTTCAATTCCCTCTCTTTTTCAACAACAAAACAAAATATTCATAACATATATATTTGTAGATAGAAATTATATATATATATATATATATATATATATATATATGTGGTGAGGTCTGGTAGCCTCTTGTAGAATCCTGTCGACTATAAATGTGATGTGGTGAGGTATCCAGTCGACTTAAACTATGGTGTGAGTCCCTGTAACTTTCGCTATACTGTGTTGACCGAGAGGAACAGTCAGGATAAGGAATTTTCCAGTACCTCTCTGCACCTTGGAAGACCTTTTACAGTTCTCAAAAAGTACAGGCAGTCGTGGTCGAGGCAGAGTGGAAAGCTTGGGAATGTCCATACAAAAAACGAAGACACAGTTGCACTAAGAAAGTTCCGTGAACAGATAAAAGTTAAGCTAGGAGCGAAAAATGGAGAGATAGAAGATTTCTTACTGGTCTACATGATGGATGAGATGGACCTGAGGTACAACCGACGAGGGCTCGCGCAGATAGTAATCTAACTGTATTTTTAGGTTTTGCATTTTACCAGATGTGAGAGGGAGCGTGGATCGTCTGGTGACATTCTACTGGCGCCGTTGCAGTTTCCATTTTTAGACCTTGTTGTGGGAATTCTAAATCTATCTCGATTTTAGACGTTATGACCTTTTGCGTTAGCTCCACTTTTAATCTATTACAGAGTTTTATTTATTTATCCTCAGTTTGTACAAATTACATTACATATGATGATGTAATGGCACATGTCAATCATGCGTATAATCATTTACAGATGTGTTTCTATTATACAACATTAAAATCTTGTTATAAGTTATATACAATATGGGGTCGTTGGCTTAAATTACCATATATATATATATATATATAATGAAAGGATTTAAGCACGAATGTTTCTTTTATACACAATACAAACTTATACTATCCTTACTGCGATGATGAGCCAAGCCCTCCCAATATTTTTTTTCATCGCAGTAAGGATAGTAGAAGTATGTATTGTGTATAAAATAAACATTCGTGCTTTTAAATCCTTTCATTTTATATATATAAATTGACCAATAATAAACATAAAATCTTCGCCCAATTTATAATCTAGAATTGTGACTGATTGAGAAAGAAATAAATATTTATATTATTTTAATTAAGTTTATAAATAATTATGCAATTTGAGTTAATTAAAAGTGGTGATTGTAAATCTCAGATAATACATTGATGATGTAAATAGGTAATATATATATTTACATATTTGTGATGCTAATTAATGTGCTTAATTAAGACATGAAATGTACACAATGATTTGTGAATTAATATTATTTGGTTTATTCTCCGTTTCTTAATTTTAATAAGGCAAAGGAGAATCTTATTTAATGAAACTTTACCCATAACAATGTAACTTTATCCGCAAGAAAGAAAATATATTCACAGCGAACATTTTCGCGTTGCTCCTGTAGAAGGGCCACCATACCCGAAAGCTTGAGTATTATTAAACGTTTTAAAAAAGAAATACAACCTCGGAGGCTTTGTTATTTTGTCCTAAAGATTTCGCAGAGGTTATAATATTGGTATTATAAGTTACTTTAAATATTATTTACGAACGGAGGAATACGTCCAGGGTAGCCTAGTGGACATGGCACCTGCCCGGTAAGCAGAAGGTTGTGGGTTCGATTCCCGCCCCTGGACACTTTTATTTTTCCGTTCGCCATTACTCTTCATATTTTCACCCTCTCATACTTCATTCAAAAAAGTTAGAAATAGTAAATATTTCTCTTTGAAATAAATATTGATTTTTCACAAAAAAAAAAAAAGAAACTTATGCGGTGTAACTTTAAGCATTGTTTATAATCACTCGCCGCAGTCCTTTATAATGTATTATAAGTTGTATATATGTACACATTTTTATTCAGCAAGAAGGTTTTACCTACCTTAGAGAGTTCTCTTCCAGACAGGTCTTTTTGAACTCTCCTCAGTTCCACGCCGAGGAAGTAGAAAATGTTATATACATATAAAGAACAGGTTTGTAGACTGGCACAAACACTATCACTTCCTTTTTAATCCAAAATAACACAATAATGTGTTAAAACACACGAATATTATGTAATTTTTTAAAATAAAAGTTGAATTTCAAAACGTACAGAAAATTTATAGGTTCCTTATTTTTCAGATTTATCCTGAATTAAATTCGTTTTCAAATAACATTATTTTTAATATGTGAAAATATTAATATATCTCTCTACACATTTAAAATAAATATTCAAACATTTTTTTCAGTTAGTTATTAAAAGCATAAATACGAAAAACTGTATTTAATTTAAAACTTTTTATTTTTAATTTAATCCGCTATTTTAAACAAATTCATGAAAAATAAACTTAAAAAATTCTCTTTATTATTCGAAAAACATTTTTTTTCCTCGGAAAAAAATTTTTTTGGTGTGAAAATTAAGAATAAATAGGATAAAATATTAAATTCTACATTTTAATTTGGCAACTATCGGTGCGGTGACCGGGATGTTTCTGCGGAGGTGAAATTCAAGATTCGAAACATCTACTTATAGAATGTCCAATTTTTCGGGATTATAGGGAAATAAAATTTGGTGGCATCGGATATCTACATGAATTCGTAGATGAGATAAGAACATATAAAAATTTCAATCAATTTTGTAGATATATATACAACTATCTTTTGAACTGGGAAAGGGAAAGAAGGAAATTTTGAGGGAATTGCTTTTGTATGTTTGTCTCCTTTCTCTCTTTGATCTTTCTCCTTGTATATAGCCAATTTGTTATAATGTTAGAAATGTATTGACGCAAATATCCCTGAGTTCGGGATATGGTGTTATAGGATGTTAATAAGTTGTGAAATATTGATAAATCAATATAAAATATATTAATGATAATAAGTTTATCTGGATAGAGTGTTTCTAGAGACCTGCTCCTAGAAGGATGATAGGAGATTGATCTTGTCGAAATATCAGGTGCTTGATCTAAGATAAGAATATATTCCATTATTAACATTAATAAGTGTATATATACTCATGGACAAAACTTAAGGAAGTTGTACCTTTTAGCATGTATATCGGGATTCAACAATAACTCTGAAAGTTATTTGATACACAGTGACTTTTATTGAAGACATTAGAGATAACCAAGTGTGATCAAAATTGTCTCTGTCTTCAAAAAAAAAAATTATATATATATATTAGATAATAAAAGGCATATATTGGATTTTATAAAATATTTATTTTGCCAATATTTCGGCTGGCTATAAAATCCAATATATGCCTTTTATTATCTAATGAATTAAATATGGATTGCTCTATTTTCAAAACAAATATATATATATATGAACGACCGGAGACTGAGGTACTTTTCAATTCCTTAAGTTTTGTTCATGAGTGTATTTAGCTCTATACAGGTTGGATTGGGTTTCTCAATCTTCTTCTTTCTTATCTCTACTAAATCATATTAAGGTATTATGTCTGTAGATCTTGAGATTTTTTTTATGGTATATACTGGAGATGAGCAAAGCTAATCAATGGAGATTTGACATTCATAATGATTTAGTAAAATAGAATGCGTCTACTATTGTCATTAACACTGAGAGCACTATTCAGTAGCAGGCCGACTTAGCTCCAATATGAAATGGCCGCCTCTGACATGAGGAATAGACGCCATTGGTAGCCGCTCCTAACATGGAGTACAAACTCATCCTGTATCCCTGGATAAAGAGCTCTTACAGGGTACTATCAGCCGGGCCAGCTGAACCCAGTTTTTTTAGTGAGCTTGTTACTGCTCCCCTTCTTCCTTTTTCGTCCGGACTTGGGACCGGCAATGGCGGAGTTGGCTTTGTTCAGAATTTACCAAATCTGGCGTTGTAGCACATTTTTCATAAGTCGGGGGTTTCTAAGAAAAATACCCAAAATGAATAGCTGGAAATTATAAATTTATTTTTAATGCTGCTTTCCCCCTCAACTATATATAAGTGAAACATATTTCTACAGCCCGCCATACAGCAATGATTAAAATGGTGAAACGCTGGGAGGGTTCACCACTGATGAGTCATGCTATCTATCTCTTTCAATATTCATTCATTGCAGTATAAGGGCTGTAGAAATAGGTTTTAATTGAATATATTTTAAAGTAAAGGTAGTGTTTAAATATAATTCTAAATTTTTCAGCGATGATTGCTGACAAGTTGATTAAAATATTTACAAACTAGATTGTTTTGATGAACTTTAAAATGGGACAAACGCTCTATTTAGACATTTTAAAAATAGAATGAAACCTTATTGCGAAAGTAATTGCCTTTATTTAAAATATTTAGGTAATACGACATTTTAAAATGTCGTTTTACAATCACAAGCCGCATTAAATTATATTGTGTTTAGGTAATGTTTATTAATTTTTAATAACAATAATTAGTATATATTTGAAATATTAATCTATCTTTGTATTCTTTTTTGGTATTCCTTATCAATTTTTAATAATAGTTTTAATATCTTAAATACATATATAATCGCATTAGTGAATAGGCATGTATACGCTCTTGGACGAAACTTAAGAAAGTAAAAAGTCCTTGATGTCCCAGGTTGTATATTTTATTTATTTATTTGAAGTAGAAAGAGGCAATTTTGTTCACACTTGGTTATCTCGTGTGTCTTCAATAAAGGTCACTGTGTATCAAATTTATTTCATAATTATTGTCTTAATCTCGATATTCATCATAGAATGTAAAACTTCCTTATGTTTTGACCACGAGTGAACATGTATATATACAACAACAACAACAACAAAAGCCTTTATTGAGGACCTCTCGTCCTATGGAGGATTCGCCAGTTTACAGAGTAATTGAAGAGAAAAGAACTAAGAATACAGAGAGAAACCTATAAGTAGTAGGTATAGTGTAGTATTTTCTACACTGTGACTATATACAACCGCAACAACAAGCCTTTTACTGGAATCAAAGTCCCATACAGGAATCTTCATTCTAATCCTGACAAAGATTATTTACATATACGTACATATACATATACATTATTTACATTTACATATACATTACATGTATATATAAGCATAACAACTAAATATAATAGTAGGGTGATCTGGTAGAATAATGTGACGAGACAGTTAAGAGGGTTCTACCACTGATGAGTCAGGCCTATCCTATATTCTTTTATTGAAGCAAGAAAAGTAATATTTTTGTTAGATTTGAATTTTCGTTATGGGCACGAAGGAACGTGTGGCCATTGGACATGCGTCAGACCTGGAGGCTGTTGTTGGGTGCTGCGCAGCCTGGAGTATAGGAGCTCCATCTATGATTCCTTTCTTCCTGTAGTGAATCTGTATAAGACCGGTGGTCTTAATAAAGCTGTATTTCGAAAATTGCAATTAAACCGCGAATGTTTCTTTTAAACAAAAATCGAAATCTATTTTAAAGAGAAATAACGATTATTTCTAACTTTAACTTTGTCATTACTCTTCACAATTCATCCTATCATACTTCATCCTTAAAGTTAGAAATAATCGTTATTTCTCTTTAAAATTGATTTCGATTTTTGTTTAAAAGAAACATTCGCCGTATAATTGCAATTTTCGTTTTACAATCATCAGCCGCGTTGTATTGTATTTTAAATGTATTATAAGTTACTTTAAATATTATTTACGAACGGCAAAAATACGTCCAGGGTAGCCTAGTGGAAATGGCACCTGCCCGGTAAGCAGAAGGTTGTGGGTTCGATTCCCGCCCCTGGACACTTTTATTTTTCCGTTTTTCATTACTCTTCACAATTCATCCTATCATACTTCATCCTTAAAGTTAGAAATAATCGTTATTTCTCTTTAAAATAGATTTCGATTTTTGTTTAAAAGAAACATTCGCGGTATAATTGCAATTTTCGTTTTACAATCATCAGCCGCGTTATATTGTATTTTAAAAGCTGCATTTATATGTATTCTGTTATAACGTCGGACCTGTAGGCTGTTGTTGGGTGCTGCGCTGCCTGGAGTATAGGAGCTCCATCTATGATTCCTTTCTTCCTGTGGTGAATCTGTATAAGACCAGTGGTCTTAATAAAGCTGTATTTATATGTATTCTGTTATAACGTCGGACCTGTAGGCTGTTGTTGGGTGCTGCGCTGCCTGGAGTATAGGAGCTCCATCTATGATTCCTTTCTTCCTGTGGTGAATCTGTATGAGACCGGTGGTCTTAATAAAGCTGTATTTATGTGTATTCTGTTATAACGTCGGACCTGTAGGCTGTTGTTGGGTGCTGCGCTGCCTGGAGTATAGGAGCTCCATCTATGATTCATTTCTTCCTGTGGTGAATCTATATAAGACCGGTGGTCTTAATAAAGCTGTATTTATATGTATTCTGTTATAACGTCGGACCTGTAGGCTGTTGTTGGGTGCTGCGCTGCCTGGAGTATAGAAGCTCCATCTATGCTTCCTTTCTTCCTGTTGTGAATCTGTATAAGACCAGTGATCTTAATAAAACTTTGTGTGTGATTTTTAATTATAAAGATAATCGAGCTAAATAATTTTTACAATCTTAACAACATACACTGCGTGACATTGAAAATGGAACACCAAGAAATAGTGGCCAGAAAATTATGCAAATTTCAGGGTCGACGCGCCTAACCGAGTTATGCAAATGATGTAAAATGCGCAGCACTCGTGCGCACATGGAGTAAGATATAAGGGAAGGAACTTGCAGAAAGGACAGTATTCGTGTCGTTATTTCTTCAAGGAAAATCATTGTAGAAATTTTGTTCTTGTGTCAAAAGACACGTGTAATAACAGAGAATGCCAGGTAATCGTAAACGGAGGCAGTTCAAGCAGACAGACGCTTTTACGAGGGGCATGGTGATCGGACTGAAAAGGGCAGGTTGGTCCATACGTCAAATCGCAGCTGATACACACCTTGGTGCGTCCACTGTGCACCGACTGTGGAGAAGATGGTTGGAACAAGGAAATGTGGCAATTTAAAGGAATGCCGGTGCAACCAGAGTGACGTCAGCACGTGTGGATCGGCGTATCCTTCGACAAGCAGTGGCGGCCACACAAGCCACTTGTACCGCCATCCTGCAACATGTGCAAGACACCCTAGATCATTCCATCTCGACCAGAACCATTTCCCGTCGATTGGTTGCTAATGGCTTGCACTCATGCCGTCCGCTAAGAAGACTGCCATTGACCCTACCGAATAGAGGCCAACGTTTGGAATGGTGCCGGGCTAGATCAATGTGGATGACGGAATGGCACAGGGTCGTGTTCTCAGATCAGTCGCGTTTCTGCTTGTCCAGTGATAGTCGCCGTGTACGCGTGTGGCGTCGACGTGGAGAAAGGTCCAATCCGGCAGCAATTGTGGAACGCCCCACCGTGCGACAACGTGGAATCATGGTTTGGGGCGCAATCGCGTATGATTCCAGGTCACCTTTACTTCGTATTCAGGGCACTATGACGGCCCAACGATACGTTGATGATGTGCTGCGGACTGGTGACACTCCCCTACCTTCAGGGGGTACCCAATGCCCTTTATCAGCAGGATAACGCCCGACCGCACACTGCTCGCATTAGCCAACAAGCTCTGCAAGATGTACAGATGCTTCCCTGGCCACCGTACTCTCCTGATCTCTCACCAATCGAGCACGTCTGGGACATCATTGGACGCCGTTTACATGCCTTGCCACAGCCGCGTTCAGAAGACGAACTGTGGCAAATGGTTGAGAGGGAATGGAGAGCCATCCCTCAGGACGCCATCCGTACTCTGATTGACTCTCTACCTAGACGTGTTGCTGCGTGCATCGCCGTCCGCGGTGGTCCTACTTGCTACTAAGCCGACGCCGTTCTCGCTCTGTATTATGACTATCATTTTGAAATAAAGATCACTTATTGTTCGTCCCTGTCTCTCTCTGTCTGCCGAGTTTCATCACTTTCTGGCCACTATTTCTTGGTGTTCCATTTTCAATGTCACGCAGTGTATTTAACTATGATAACACTAAACAAGCTCCTATCGTAATTTCTTTCATATATTATAGTTAAGAAAGATTTGATCCATCTATAATGATCAGAGAGAAAATGGTCAATGTACCTCCAATAAATAGATTTTAGATGAATAATGAAAGGTAGAGAGATAGAGTCATCCATTATTTAGGGACCTAATTTCTCCATGGATTTTACCCATTAAATATAATTTGATCAAAATAGCTTGTGTACTTTTTAAAGATAGGAAAATATCTATCATGAAAGACTCCCTTGGACAAAACTTAAAGAAGTTGTACCTTTAGCATGTATATCGGGATTCAGACAATAACTCTGAAAGATATTTGATACACAGTTAACTTCGTTCAAGAAACAAGAGATAACCAAGTGCGATAAACAAGTTGTACCTTTTAGCATGTATTTCGGGATTCAGACAATAACTCTGAAAGATATTTGATAAACAGTGACCTTTATTGAAGACACACGAGATAACCAATTGTGAACAAAATTGCTTCTATTTCCTTATAAAAGATTAGGGCTGGCGACATCAAAGACATTCCACTTCCTTAATTTTTGTCCATTAGTGTATATGAACTTATTTCTTCTCATCTATACCTAGACAAGAGGAATCATTTGGTGTCACACCTTTATCAGAAGTTAAAAAGGCCAAATCTAAATAAATACATTGTATGTAAAGTAAATAAATTTTAAATAAACTTAATTCCGGAAGCCTGATGTTTTCAACTTGATAAATAAATTAGAGTTTGGATTTATACTTATTATTTCCTACAAAATAGGAAGTTGTAAACATTGTAAGTGCTCTTTTGTTGCATATAAAAACTAATTTCTAAAGGGATTAAAAATTAATAATTGGGAAAGATTGGATTAATAGTTACTATAAATATAAATTTCTTTTTTAAGAAGCAGAATGCAGACAATATATGAAAAACAAATTATAAAATATAAGTATAACGGTCTGATTGATCAATTTAGCGAAACCGCTAAGAGGGTTCAGAATTGAGCCAAGCACTCCTAATATATATTTTCATCCTTCATTCAGTGGTTGCGAAATTTGTTTTTTAATTAGAACTAAATATGCGTAAGGAGGTTGATGGAAGAATGATCTAAACCGTTGGTTTTTGACCTCTACGACCCGTGATCGAATCCCGCATTGGACACTTTTTTCTGATTAAAAAAAAAAATGCTTCATTGGCTCCCGATTCTTGAAAAACACCAACTCCACCAGCGAGTGAAAGTAACCAAACGAGGCCCTGACACATATTAAAATGCAAACTCGAACAGTTTTTCACATTTGTAAACATGTGGTGCGCTTACAATAAAAGCAGTCGCCTAATTCTACCAGACATGATTATCTTGGCCTGTGCCACGTGCTCTAAGAATAAGCAAAAAATACGTAAATAATCATGTACATGCTAGGGTAAGCCCCTTAAGCTAAAAAATTAGAAAGCCTAACTGAATTGAATAGCTGGGGCAGGGCGGACAATTCGGATCTCCAAAATATCACGACCAGAAATCGAAGCTATGCAGTAATTGAATCATTATTAGACTATCCAGGAGGCCATTTTACATATTGGCTAGTCCATAAATACCCAGGAATACTTTATCTATCAATTAAATATTTAAAACCTTCCAGCGGTCTCCCCTGGACCTTTGGAATATTTGACCAAATTCTGGTCCAAGGAGACTAACGTGGCAACGGCACCCATTTTCCAATGAAGAAGTGTGGAACTAACACCTACCCCCATATTATCATGCCCAGCAATGGCCGCAGCCTTGCAGAAAATTGACATGGTCTCAGAACAGCAACTTTACTCACCCAAGATAGAGGACATTGCGACTGCTGTGGTAGAGATGTATGGAGACATCTGAGTCTCTTCATTGGACACGAAAACAACAACAACAACAGAAAATAGACATGGACCCAGAGCAGCAGCTTTACCCACCCAAGATAGAGGACATTGCGACTGCTGTGATAGATATGTATGGAAAATCTCTTCATTGGACACGACAACAACAACAGAAAATTGACATGGACCCACAACAAAAACTTTACACACCCAAAATAGAGAACGAATGCAGAGATAGAAATGTACGAAGATATTCGAAGCTCTTCATTGGACACGACAACAACAACAGAAATTTGACATGGACGCAGAGCAGCAGCTATACACTCCCAAGATAGAGGACATTGCTGTGATAGAGATGCATGGAGACATCTGAGGCTCTTCATTGGACACGACAACAACAACAACAAAACATTTACAATTTTCTGATTTATAATATTAACACTAACAATAAAAAATCCTTTTTATTCGGAACTTATAACCTATACAGGACTCGCCCAGGTGCATAAATGCTTTGTAAAGTTTAGTTAATTATTTAAAGCTGATCGTTCATTCATATACAACCTTTTTATTAGTTTCTTTTCTTGCGCAGTCCTGTAAAACATCTACAGGGCCAATGTATTGAATTTATTCTTTGTCGTCCTAGACAACAGAGCTTCCAGAGCAAGATGCTTTGATCCAATTTTATGCAAAAGAAGTTCCCTTTGATATATTAACTTCAAACGGAAAAAACATGTGGTGCTCCAGTTCCGAGTCGGGTGTTTTTATTATATAATGGGCATTTTCGGTCAGTTGAACTGAATATTTCAGTGTGGTTTTCTTTAAACAGTGAAAAAAAGAGTTATTCGTGCGATACATCTTTTGACTGGTAATGTGAGATCTCTGATCAAATATTGTTCTGTTGTTATAGAAGGGAGTAGATTTTTATCGTGTGAATAAAATTTCTAATTCGCTTTTCTTAGTAGGTCTTCTTGGAAACCATGGTCAGTTAAATTATAATATTAATATTATATATCAAATTTAGAAATTATTTTGAAGGCGTAAGATTCTTTTTGAAAATAAACAATTTCTACTGCCCTTACTGCAATGGAAAAATTAATGGGAGGGCCTGGCTCATCAGTGGTGAACCCTCCCAGCGGTTTCGCCAGTTTAATCGACCATACCGCTGTTATATTGCATTTTTGGAACTTCCTTTTATAGTGATACTGTTGTTAGACTCTTTGAATGGTAGATTAAACTGGCGAAACTGCTGGGAGGGTTCACCACTGATGAGCCAGGCCTTCCCATTTATTTTTCCATTGCAGTAAGGACAGTAGAAATTGTTTATTTTCAAAAAGAATCATACGCCTTCAAAATAATTTCGAATTTTGATAACAGATGGCGCGCTAATGCATCATATTATAATACTATATATATTGTGGCGAAGAAATAATTTATTATTTAATTTAATATTATTCAATAAAATATTCAACAGATTATAAAAATATATATTACTCTGTATTTGTAAAATCATCTTTAAAATATTTCTTTGCTTGCTTGTTCAAGATTCTCTAGCTGTAGATGGTTTTGTTGATTTGTTAATATTTGTCGACTGGTCGTGGTGACGTCATCAATAAATACTTGCATATCTCCAGATACACAAAGATTTCTACGCTACAATATAATAAATTATAATATACAATATGGTATCTACGTGGCGGGAGAAGCAGCACAAGTAAGGGACTGTCCTGTAGGACGAAGTACGGTGTCGTGAGCCCCGAGCCTCTACGGTAACCGTGAACAGGGAACTCTGAAATGTGGCTGACTAACGGGGCAATGGCACACCCCATTTTTCCATGGAGAATAGACAAGATACCACCACCACAATAAAGTACCATTGTTAAAAAATAGTACAAATGTGAAATTTTACTGTGATAAGGTGCCTAAATTATGAAAAAGGCATCTCCTTATCGTGCAACTGAAAGTTTATGATGGCTTGCGCCATCTATCGGAATAAATATTAACTTTTCTCGTTGAATTTTGGCTAATTCTGGAATAATTAAAACTCAACGAGAACAGTTGATATATATTCCGATAGATGGCGCATACCATCAGCAACTTTAATTTGAACGATAAGGAGATGCCTTTTTCATAAAAATACCCATTGTTTGTGTGAATTTCAGGGGCAAACTATATATTTAACACCAAATAAAGATTTTAAAAATAGAATACATAATGAAGAAAAAAAAAGCTTCATTCAAACGCTGACAATATTCAATGAAAGAGGGCTTCTGTAGATATAATGTAATTACAGGTTAATTTCCACCCTCGTATTTAGCTAATTAGAGATGAAATTTAACGAAGTTAAAATGATTCCTATGAAACTAGCCCTAATCTAGTTATCTCCACTAAGCTGTGTAATTGACGCGAACTCTTGTGACCAATTAGCTACGTCAGATTTGGCCGGTGTCATAGAAACTTTGTGGATTCTTACCTTTACATAACTTGAGATGACATTGTAGAATTGGGTGAGTTTATTGTTTATTTTATATTCATCTCAAGCTTTCGGGTATCACAAAACCTTCTATAGGAATATGTACTCAGAATTATATACTGCTGTAGAAGGCTTTGTGATACCCGAAAACTTGAGATTTGACCGTTATCACAGGATTTTTGTGGATTCCTACCTTTTTTTATATTATTCCATTGTATAATTATACAAGGTCATGGAGACTATATTCATAGATCAAATTCACAATCTTGGCAATCAAAATATAGGAGGAAGAGAAGTCCGACCATACCTCCCTGCGGTCCCCCCTGGACCTTTGGAATATTCTGGTTCGTTTTCAAGATGACTAACGTGGCAACGGCATTGGAGCTGAAGAGCATTGGACACGACAACAACAACAACACTCCTGGCAGGGTTGGAATATAGGTCCTGTCTTGAAGCTCCCATGTATTCCAAGAGGTGGATTCCTACCTTTACATAACTTCAGATGACATTATAGGATTCGGAAGCTGAATTTATTGTTTTATTTAATAATCATCTCAAGCTTTCGAGTATCAGGAAACCTTCAGCCTCATATTCTCCTGTTTTTGATACCTGAAACCTTAAGATCTGGCCGGTGTCATAACTTCAGATGACATTGTGGAATTCGGTGATTTTCTTGTTTGAATTTAATCTCAAGATTTCGGGTATCAAAAAATCTTATAGAGGAATATATACTCAGCATTATGTACTATTCTAGATGAGTTTTTATGATACCCGAAATCTTGAGATTTGTATGGTGTCAGAGTATTTTTGTGAATTCTTAACGTTACATAAATTCAGATGACATTATAGGATTCGAAAGGTGAGTTTCTTCGATCATTATATATTCATATCAAGCTTTCTGGTAACACAGAAACTTATACAGGAGTATATACTCAGCATCATATACTCTTGTAGAAAAATAAGTGATACTCAAAAGTTTGAGATTTGGCCAGTTTCATAATATTTTTGTGAATTCTTATATTCATACATAACTTTAGATGGCATTGTGGAATTCGGAATCCCTAGTACACGTGATACAGGCCATGACAATTATGATGGGTAGAAGTAGGCGACTGTTTTTACTGTAAGTGTATCACATATCTACACATCTTTAATCAGTTCAACTTTGCACTTACAAATGTCCCAAAACCCCGTTTGGTTACTTGCACTCGCTGGTGGAGTTAGACATTTGCAAGAATCGGTAACCATTGGAGCATTTTTTTAATCATAAAAAGGTTTCCAATGCGGGAATCGAACCTGGGTCGTAGCTATCGAAAACCAACGGTTTAGACCATCCTTCAACCCACCTCATGTTCAATTTATCGAAGATGTATATTTATATTTGTATAGTTTTCTGTGTTATTCAAGAAACATTGAAGAGAAATTGATCAAAACTAATATTATATGTAATTAACATACCTTAATTATCGACTAAATTGAACTCTTCGAATTAAAATATCAAAATATAACAACGATTGAAGAGAAGTCTCTTATACAAACTTTATTCGCAAGCTTTCGGACGCATGCTTCGAGAGAAAGCCCTATTTGAGAGGCACAACCTCAGCACGGCGAGGGCGAGATAGACTGCTGCAGGACAACCGCTATGCGGTCGGAGGACTGGACAGCCCGACCGTGCGATTAGGCAGCGGTCAGGAACCACAGAGTGGTGCGGCGACACTGGCCTAAACAGATCAGCCGACCCTGGGTCAAGCGATCAATGTTTGATCCCTGTGTCTGGGACCCTGGCTTCGAGAGAGAGAGAGAGAAATAAGGATAACCCGGGCCCCTAGAGCGCAAGAAACTCCAACTGCCCGGAATACATCGTTATATTTTGTCATACCTTAATTATGGATTAAATTCTAACGATTATTTGCATAAATATAATTAAATAATTATATAATAACATATATTATGATATATTATGAATGAGAAAAGGGAATATTTTTGTAAACTCGAAGTCAAATTTTAGTAGAAATAACCATTTTCAATCATACTATCGCCATCTATGAAAGAAAATAGGAACTATTTACTGAACAATAATTAATTTTCGATATATTTTCTTGTCTTCTATCTTTCTAATACAATATATTACGTAAGTAACCAAACGGGATCCGGCACATTTGTAAGTGCAAAGTCGAACTGCTTTTCACATATGTAGACATGCGGTGTACTTACATTAAAAGCAGTCGCCTACTTCTACCCACCATGAATACCATGTCCTGTACCATGTGTACTAGGTATAAGCAAAAAAAGAGCAAAAATTTAAAAAATCTTCAATTTATTCAAAGTAGTTCTCCTCTTATATAAACACATATTTCATGTTATGGTGTATTGC
Organism: Cordylochernes scorpioides; assembly: GCA_030710605.1. Taxonomy (NCBI): domain Eukaryota; kingdom Metazoa; phylum Arthropoda; class Arachnida; order Pseudoscorpiones; family Chernetidae; genus Cordylochernes; species Cordylochernes scorpioides. The sequence continues at coordinate 208,414,274 of CP092863.1, read as the reverse complement.
AGGTATCCTTTTACATAAAATGTTTTTAGGATTCCCTCAATTAATTAACTTTATTAGCATCTTATAACACGATATCCCAAACTCAGGGATATTTGCGTCAATACATTTCTTTACATCATAACAAATTGACTATATACAAGTTTATATACAATTCAATTATTTTATATAATTAGCCAATGAAAATTGGTCATGGAGAAAACAGACAAACATACAAAAGCAATTTCCTCAAAATTTCCTTCTCTCTCTTTCCCAGTTCAAAAGATGGTTGCATATATCTAAAGTGACAAAGGTCACCTCTCCCGTCAAAATTAAATGCCATCTATTGACCGTCACGCAAACTAGCTGCCTCAGGTCGTTGACAAAGCCACAACACCAGCTTTGGCAAACTGAGAAGCGTCCACCTAGAGACCATGGTTTCAGGCTAATGGCCCTCGTCAGCCTAGGGCGGACTTTATTCCATGAGATCCACAGGGTATCTAATGGAATCTTGACAATCTGCCAAAAAGGTATTTAGCTGGCAAAGTTGCTGGGCCAAATCTATGGATAAAATATAGATAGAAATTTTGCCGAGAGGATATCGATCTAAAGAGACAAAGGTCGCCTCTCCCGTCAAAATAGACGTAAAACTAGAAAGTTGTATATATATGTTATATAAAAAAATATTATTTTATTTAAAATATATATCATAGATTCAAATATTGTTAAATCGACCGCCAGAGATCATGCTTCCCCTATAAAAACTCGTTGTTGTTCTTTCCCGATGGCCGGCTCAAAACTTTTGTACATTATGTAAATAATATTTTGTTTTCCTTATTTTACTCGCCTCAAGCCAGGCAGCAATTTTATCAAATTATGTTCTTTTATATATTCCTCAGCTCAAATAAATAAATTTCTGATCTTCAATATTATTATTCTTTAAAGATTGTTAACCACGACTGCATTACCATAATCCTCAACATGATCTAAATTCAAGCAGAAAATCTCTTTCATTTTTATTTAACATATATACGAGGTGTGTTCAAAAAGTATCGCGACTTTTGTGTTTTTCAAAAATTATTTATTTATTCAAGAATACCTATTTTGTCCCCTTCAAAGTAATCCCCATGAGATATTATACACTTGTGCCAACGATTTTTCCAATCTTCGAAGCACTTCAAAAAATCATTTTTTAAAATCTTTTTCAGCTCCTCCTTCGATGCCGTCTTTATCTCGTCAAGCGTAGCGTAACGTCGTCCTTTCATGGGCCTCTTCAGTTTAGGGAACAAGAAAAAGTCAAAAGAGGCCAGATCTGGGGAATACGGTGGCTGCGGCATCATTAGTGTGTTGTTTTTGGCCAAAAAGTCGCGCACAAGCAACGATGTGTGAGCAGGGGCGTTATCGTGGTGCAAAAGCCAATTTTTGTTCTTCCACAAATCCGGGCGTTTCTGGCGGATTGCTTCACGCAAATTGCGCATAATTTGCAGGTAATATTCCTTATTGACCGTTCTACCCTGTGGCAAGAACTCATGATGCACCACGCCCCTGCAATCGAAGAAAACTGTCAGAAAAACTTTCACATTCGACCGAACTTGGCGCGCTTTTTTCGGTCTTGGTTCGTGCGGCAGCTTCCATTGAGATGATTGAGCTTTGGTTTCCACGTCATAACCATAAACCCACGCTTCGTCACCAGTTATGACCCTCTGGAGCAAATTTGGGTCGTCGCGGACAGAGTCCAACATCTCATTAGCAATGTTCATGCGATGCTGTTTTTGGTCGCAATTGAGCAATTTTGGTACGAATTTCGCGGCGACCCGTCTCATGCCCAAATCATTGATAAAAATCGAATGGCACGAGCCAATCGATATGTTTAGGTCCTCAGCAACTTCTCTAACGGTGATTCGACGATTGGCCAATATCATTTTCTCCACTTCATTAATTTTTTCGTCTGTTGTTGAAGTGCTCGGGCGTCCGGCACGCTCTTCGTCGTTCACATCTTCTCGGCCTTCTGAGAACATTTTGTACCACCGATAAACGTTGCTTCGGTCCAAGGTAGCTTCTCCGTATGCCACAGTCAACATTCGGAATGCATCCGCGCACTTAATTTCGTTTTTCACACAAAATTTGATACAGGTTCTTTGATCCATTTTTTTTAATAGGTAAAAATCGAAGACGATCCAAAACGCCTGCAAGCAAAGCAGCTGTCAACAATTAAGTGAACATTCAAAATGGCCGAGCTTGTGGGCATAAGTGAGAGACATGAGTACCAACATAAAGCCACAAAAAGAGCGAAATTCGAATATACGTAACCCGCGAAAATTCAAAATTCGCCATACTTTTTAAGCACACCTCGTATATATATATATGGGAATATAATAATAAGGTTGGAAAATAGAAATAAGGACACCACAAGTTGGAGAAGGGACCCAGACAACCAGCGAGAGAGACGGGCCCAGCAACCGCCGGGCGTCCGTTCGAGTCGAACACCATCACCAACTGCCCTAATAGTCCTGAGGTTCCAAGTAACGGGCCCCAACGGGCCCCTTGGAATGTCGCTGATATCTCAAGTGACCGGACTTTACATCCTGTCTTAATAGTCCCGAAAACTCACGGGCCCCTCTGGGCGCTCCTTGGAATGTCGCTGGTGTCTTAAATGAACGGACTTTAGCTGCCCTCTCTGGGTTGACTGTAGGTTTGCTTTATTATTCCAGGAAGAGTATATATTATGACATATATATATATGTATATCTACAAAATAGATTGAAATTTTCATATGTTCTTATCTACGAATTCATGTAGCTGTCAGAAGCCACCTTCATGAATCTCCTTTTAGGTAGTTATTCACAGACTTCTCTATTATGAACATTGTTAAACTTTAGATTTTTCAAATATACTTTTGGAGAAATCACTTGGAGCAAGGCCCGGGGAGTAAGGAGAACGAATCAATTCCTCAAATTGGGTATCTCCGATAATGTATGGTTCCTATTTTGAACAGTGTGAGGCGAAATACACTCATGAAAAAACCTTAAAGAAGTGGAAAGTCTTTGATATTGCCGGTAGTCTCTTTTTAAGGAGACAGAGGCAATTTTGATCACACTTGGTTATCTGGTGTGCCTTCAATAAAGGTCACTGTTATATTGTTGCCACAAGTTGCAGCTTTGCAGGTTCGCCGACCTTGATTTCTTCTTTCGTTGGTGTTATACACGTTTCCCGATAGGGTTTCCATATTCAAAGCAAATAAATAAAAGTAAATAAATAAAAGTTAATAAAAATAAATTACCTTTTAAAGTTATTGCGTTTATTTATTCGATGTCTTCCTCGTAGGTCGTGATCCGCAGTCTAGGTCCTCTCTCACTCCAATAACCAATCAAGATATATGTACAATAAAATATTACAAAAAAGGAATGAAACTATAAAAAGAAATGATGATAACCTAAATAATCTGTTTTAAATAAATATAAAATATCATAGAATATTATAACTACGCCTTAGCCGGTCCCAAGCCCGGGTGAAAAAGGAGAAGGGGGAGCAGTAACAAGCTAACTAAAAAATCTGGGTTCAGCTGGCCCGGCTGATAGTACCCTGTAAGGGCTCCTAATCCAGGGATACAGGATGTTTGTACTCCATTTTAGGAGCGGCTGCACATGGCGTCTGTTCCTCATGTCAGAGGCGGCCATTTCTTTTGGAGCTAAGTCGGCCTGCCACTGAGTAGTGCTCCCAGTCTTAATGACAAAGGCAGACGCATTCTACTTCCCCCAATCATGATGGTTGTCAACTTACAAGCTTGATACCGTAATATGATTGAGTGGAGATAAGGAAGAAGAAGATAGAATATTTTGAATAAATGTAGGACCCATTAAAATTGATGCAACAATATGTATCAAAGTTATGGTCTGAATCACGATATACATGCTGAAAGATACAACTTCCTTAAGTTTTGTCCATGATGGGATTATTATAGAGTAAAATATTTCATTTGTTCATCCACTCTCAAAAATTTTATGTTCGAACTTCAAATTAGTTTTAAAAAAGACAAGCCTAAGACTTCACTTTTATTTGTATTGTTTGTGTGTTGGTGTCCATATTTCAGATATATATTGAATCCCAAAATGTGTCCTTGCTTGGGAAACAGATGTTATCTGTCTCCATGAATCAGAATGACGTTATTCAATCGATTGCTTTCAAGAAGAAAATGATAAACCCAGATACACCTAGTATTTATCTTTATAGGCTGATTCTTTACTCATATATATTCCTAAAATATTGCTTTGCGTATATATTCAGTATTTTATATATTTCGCGTATAATTTCCCTATAGGGAGAAATATTGTGGCGAAGATATAACATAATAACTTATTTTATTATTTAATTAATCAATGAAAATAAACAGCACGGAATATAACTCTGTATTTAGGAAATCATCATAAATGTTCCGTAGCTTCGTTCCATGTTCCATATTCTCTAGCTGTATATAGTTTGTGAAAAATAGTACAAAACTGAATTTGTACTTGGATCAGGTGGATAAATTAAGAAAAAAGGTATTTCCTGATCTTTCAACTAAATGTTGCTGATGGCTTGCTCCATCTATCGGAACAAATATCAATTAATCGTTGATTTTAATTATTTTATAATTGGCCAAATACTGTTTATTGAATAATCAAGAAAAACTAACCACGTACTCGTTTCGGAATATAAAAACAAAAAATTCTGGAATAATTAAAAATTCAACGTTTAGTTGTTATTTATTCCGATAGATGGCGCCAACCATCAGCAACTTTTAGTTGCACGATCAATAAATGCTCTTTTTCTCAATGTATATAGTTTGTTAGTTGAATTGTAGTCGTCTAGTTTTGCTGTTGTATTAAATAAATATTATTTTATTTATTATTATAATCTCTCTAGGTATCCATTACCACGCTAAAATATATTCAACAATTTTATATATAAATAGTACTACATTAACTATAATAATTATGATATTTATAAAAGGCAATTAGTATATTTCGAAATTTTAGATCTTAATATGAGAATAGTTTCAATTTCTTACGATAGATGGCGACAGGTGTCTGCATCATGTTATACCTGAAAATCATTTATATATTTGCATATATTTATACTTTAAACCGGCGGATCTGTTATAACAAGCTATCTTACCACTGAAAGTGTTATTTTCTTCATCTGCTAATTTCTACCAAGATAAGCACATACACAATAAAGTTAGAATATCACTCAAAAATCAAGATTTTTTGATAAAATAAATGATGCGACCCCCTTTGATTAGAAATTTTTCATGTAGGTTTCCAATTTACCAATCTAAGTGTTGTAATAAGAAAGTTTGGTAGATGCAATCCTAAAGTGTATTTCTAGAAGATATTTAAGTGATGTTTGTGTAATGTTACGTCGCGGCCGTGTCGAAAAGAAGATGGCCAAATGAGCTCGCGGGATTGGTAAGGATCTCTGTTCGACTCTTCTTTATTTACATTCGTGTGTTATCTTGACAAGTATAGATTCAGTAGGGATTGGATGTTTGCTAGAATCGTTTTAACAAATGTTCGTTAGGCAAAGGTTTACTCGGATAAAAACCGGGCGAAGTCTGGTACATTCGTTAAAAAACAGTTATTCATAAATGTTTGTTTATGGCAAGATACTATTCCTTCAACTCTTAAAATTACCGAGTGAGCCAATTAATATTTATTTTATTCAACTTATCGAGTATTTTTCAAGGGACTGGGAAAATATTTATGATTATCGAGAGTATAGACAAGTATAGATTCAGTAGGGTTTGGATGTTTGCTAGAATCGTTTTAATAATGTTCGTTAGGCAAACCTTTCCTCGGGTAAAAAGCGGGCGAAGCCGGGTACATTCGCTAATATGTATATATATATATATATGTGGTAAGCAAAGCAAGTAACACACAGAGGGTATCATTCAACAACCGCCGTCAACAACACAGGAAAGGCGACTTTACTGCTGATCAGCTTGGATTATTTTTCCTCCGTGATTGTTCCATTCGCCCCCCTCAGCTTATATTGCCATGAACACATGTGGTCGAACTTACCCTGATTGCTTCTACGGTTATACTTAGATTCCTATTGGGCATTGACGTAACAGTATGTTTTTTAACTATACAATATATAAATTTCAGCATGTTTTCTTTTATTTATTAGATAGAGCTCTAAACACACGTATATGACGATAAAAACTAATTCAAATTTCTGATGGGAACTCTTCAATAAGAAATGAATACACTTGACGAAAAATAAGACAGACCATTGGAAGAATATATTTTAGAAATATTTTTTAAAATATCTCTGAAAATCAAACATTAAGAGAAGCTACCAAATACATTTCTGAGATAGTGTAAATAAGAACATGAAACTTATTTTTCCAGCTATATACAGCCATCAAATAAGTATTCTCTTCAAAAATATAATTTCAAGCATCGAATAGCACATGCCTTTGAATTTATCTATGAATTTATCAGGTTAATACATATAAACTCCACGAACTATGCATAGGTATTAGAGGAAGACCCAACTTGTCCCCATTGTCAAGGTGAATACCATATATATAGAGAGAGCGCGAGTATTTTTTAACTAAAACAAAACAATGAATACTACCCTTGTTCTTGTTAGTGTCCATAGAGTTGAGTTCGACTTTCGGTGACCATATGGACAAATATTCGTCAATTTGATCCATAGAAGAATAGGGCGCCTCTTCCGTCAAAATAAACGTCAAAACCTGACGCCATCTATTGACCGTCGCCGCAACTAGCGGCCTCGGGTCGGTGACAAAGCCACAACACCAGCTTTGGCAAACTGAGAAGCGTCCCACCTATAGACAATGGTTTCGGGCTCATGGAATAAAGTCCACCCTAGGCTGACGAGGTATGCTTCTATGGATCAATTTCCTCCCGGCAAATTTTCCATCTATATTCTAGCCATAGATTTGGCCCAGCCACCTTGCCAGCAAAACACCTCTTTGGTAGATTGTAAAGATTCCATTAGATCCTGTGTGGATCTCGTGGAATAAAGTCCGCCCTAGGCTGACGAAGGCCATTAGCCCGAAACCATGGTTTCTAGGTGGACGCTTCTCAGTTTGCTAAAGCTGGTGTTGTGGCTTTGTCACCGACCCGAGGCCGCTAGTTGCGGCGACGGTCAATAGATGGCGTCAGGTTTTGACGTTTATTTTGACGGTAGAGGCGCCCTATGATTCTATGGATCAATTTCCTCCCGGAAAATTACCCATCTATCATCAATTTGAGTTTTCTCATAAGAGCTTGATACAGAAGAGGTTTGCCAGTACCTTCTTCCGTCTTTATCGTTTGCCAAGTAAATTTAGATGTTCCAACTTTTGGGGCGATATCTCTCCCCCATAGGACATGAGAGTGCCTTTCTTCATTATAAGAGAATCAAGTCAAAAGCTTACGCCGGCTTTTGCGTTAGCTAATGATGTTGACATTCTTATAACGGAGTTGTACTCACATTGAGAGGTACAAATAAGGGTTTCACATTCATTGGGATTAAGGCAAATTTCTCAAAACCCTCCAGTAATTTCAGAGGACCTCTACGATCTCCTTACTAAGCAAGATTAAACAGACACAATTGCTGCAAAGTTCACCACTGATAAGAGCTACATCTTTTCAATATTTTCCTCCGTTATAGTATAAGAGAGGTAGGGAATTATTTTTATTTAATTTTTTCTAATGAAAAACATTATTGATATATAACTCTAAAGTCTATATTTAGAAAAATAAGAAAATTTATGGAGGGGGGTAGGGGTTAAAACCAAAATTGTAATATATTCCGGTCTACAAATTCATTAAATAATCTAAATAGTTTGAGAGTTATTTGTTCTGAAATTTTATGCTGTCGATTTGGGTTAACCATTACACAAGATCGAATTCCGCATTATACACTTTTATGATTGATATTTTCACTTCAATATCTAACATTTCTTTTAAAAGTCAAAACAACCAAGCAAGGTTTATACACCATGTAAGTGCAAACCTCTAACTGGTTTCAACATACGAATATATTCTAGTACAATTATAGAAAATAATAGTTACAAATTACCCACCATATTTATCATGGTTTGTATAAGGCGAACTTTGAACATGTAGGGAAAATTCAGAATGGAATTTCCGAACTATCGAGTTCAAAATTCCGAATTGACAATTTACAATTTAAACAATTTATTGACTCAACAATGGTACATAAAAATACATATGATATAATAAAGGGTAATATATAATAAAGGTGTATATAAAATATAGGGAAATATATGCAGTTGTATATGTACACATTTCATCAGCAATGGAGGCTTCTTCATCTTCTAATAAGGAGTATCAATAAATATCTAATATATACAATATTTATTGTGTGTAAAGCACATGTGCTCCTGGTCAGGATATGGCATTTTATTATTGATTTCAACACCTGACCTTTTTATCTTTTTTTTTTTTCTTTCGTTTTTTCATACGATATATAGTAGAACCTCCAAAAGAGGACACTCGCGCTAGAGGACACCTCTCTACAAAGGACAGTTTCCATTTGCAAAATTACCATTCTTACAATTTAGCAACTCTCCGGTAAGAGGATATCTCTCCTTAAAGGACACTTTGGCTCTGCAATTAGATGTTGTCCTTTACAGGGAGGTTCTACTGTATATATATATTATTATATATCAAAAATAAAAAAGGCATCTCCTGACCACGAGCACATGTGCTCTTTAGATGGCAGAGCGCCATCTAGTGGAGCAAAAATAAACTATCAACACCTGACCCACTTATCTTTTATTTTTTCTATTGTTTTTTACTTATTATATATATAAATTACCCACACGAAGTAAGTTAATATATTACTAAAATAGTAAAATTAACGTTTATTGTAAATTTTACCCGAGTAAAGGTTTGTCTAACGAACATTTGTTAAAACAATTCTCTATAAACTTATTAAAAAAAAAAGAAGATATATTTTGATAATTTGAAACTCGTAAATTTGAATCTCTCGATAAAGTGAACATTTTTTCCCGGTCCCTGTGTGCCATGTCATCCTGAATTTTGTCTTTCCTAATTTTCTACATTACAAAATCATCGTTTTATCTAGTGAACATTTTTCCCGGTCCCTTGAAAAATACTCGATAAGTTGAATAAAATCAATATTAATTGGTTCCCTCGGTAATTGGAAGTTAAAGGAATAGTATCTTCGCCTTGGAATTGTATCATTATTCTTGTCTCAAATAAATTGCCGTGTCATCCTGAGATAATCTTACTTTTGATAAATAATATTTAAGATAACAAACTTAGTGATAAGAAAACTTGTTATTATCGTCACAATGGGGGCGCTGCTTGCGAGTTAAATCTACAAATCTGCAAATAATTCTAAGGATATTCAAGATATTCATGAAATTATTTTTCAAAAACCTTCCCGGTGATATACCTAATAATATCCCAAAATTTCAAGGCGATTGGATGTATGGTTTTTGAATCTATAGAGTACAGACAGACAGACAGACATTCAATTTTATATATATAGATTAGCGATATGATGACATAAATAGTTTCAAATTTGTTCAATAGATGGCGATAAGTGTCTACAACATTTTGTTGAAAGTAGATCACAACTAGGTTTCTTTATTCATATTTTATATTGTTTAGATATATTAATTTTAGTTTACAATTTTACTTATAAATAAAGTTTAGCATGTATATTAAGCTATAATACCTGTTTTTTTAAGAAGTTGGATTGTTTAAATTATATATATAGAGACACATAACGTACGTTTCTATCTATTAGTAAATTAAATTTAATTGCCATCTATCGTTAAAATTTTTACACAAATAAATTTACTGGCAATGCGCTTCTTTTAAATATCATCAAATATTATCTCTACAGACCTTACTGTAATGATATGAGTTATTGAATGAGAGGGCTTCCATAGAAAATACAGGGTATATTTCAAACCAATTCAATACAACAGTAGAGCGGTCTAGAGATTAATTTGGCGAAACCGCTGAGAGGGTTCACTACTGATGAGCCAAGCCCTCTCATTCAATAACTCATATCATAGGCAGTAAGGTCTGTAGAGATAATATTGATGATATTTAAAAGAAGCGCATTGCCAGTAAATTTATTTGTGAAAAATTTTTAACGTTTCAATCTATTTATGTTCTATTTTATTTCTATTATTTCGATTTGAAGTATACTGTTGAATTATATTCAAATTTTATAAACCTATTGACAACATTTAAGGAGTTCACATATTTTGATATCGCCGATCGTCTGTTTTTCTAAAAGAGACAGAGCCAATTTTGTTCATACTTGGTTATCTCGTGTGTCTTCAATAAAGGTAAATGTAATATCTTTCAGAGTTATTGACTGAATTCCGATATACATGCTAAAAGGTACAACTTTCTTTAGTTTTATCCATGAGTGTAAAATATAAGATTTGGAAATTTGTATGTTATGTATGCCTGTGTGTCAATGACACTTCCAACAATTACACCTCTCATTAACGACCTATGTGATCATTGATCCCCTCCCTGAGCGACTATTCTTGTTCAAAAAAAAGAAACAAGAATAAAATTTGAACTGATCTAATCTAGCTTTTCTTAAGAGACTACCTCCAGGAGAGGATTATCCAGGTCTCTTTGCCATACGAGAATAAAGTAATATGTATACCTATCACGAGAGAGGTTTATCCCTTCGCACTATGTAGGTTCGGACATGAAAATCGATATTTTCGTAAATTCAACCATATACAATGATACAAATGAGAACACCAAGACGCGAATGTTTCTTTTCACAAATAATTAAAACTTCTATTGCCCTTACTGCGATGACAAAATATATTGGAAGGGCTCTTGGCTCATCAGTGGTGAACCCTTCCAGCGGTTTCGCCAATTTAATCTACCAGACCGCTTCTTTAGAGCTCTAATACTGCATTGGATCATTCTGCTTATATATGCTACACTGAATGGTGGAATCTTAGAAATTGAATTTGAGTAAACTATGGACATAAGCTTTTAAGACAGTAGAATTACATTTAAATTACATATACGAGGTGTGTTCACAAAGTATCACGAATTTTGAATTTTCGCGGGTTACGTATATTCGAATTTCGATCTTTTTGTGGCTTTATGTTAGTACTCATGTCTCTCACTTATGCCGACAAGCTCGGCCATTTTGAATGTTCACTTAATTGTTGACAGCTGCTTTGCTTGCAGGTGTTTTGGATCGTCTTCGATTTTTACCTGTATCAAATTTTGTGTGAAAAACGAAATTAAGTGCGCGGATGCACTCCGAATGTTGACTGTGGCATACGTAGAAGCTACCTTGGACCGAACCAACGTTTATCGGTGGTACAAAATGTTCTCAGAAGGCCGAGAAGATGTGAACGACGAAGAGCGTGCCGGACGCCCGAGCACTTCAACAACAGACGAAAAAATTAATGAAGTGGAGAAAATGATATTGGCCAATAGTCGAATCACCGTTAGAGAAGTTGCTGAGGACCTAAACATATCGATTGGCTCGTGCCATTCGATTTTTATCAATGATTTGGGCATGAGACGGGTCGCCGCGAAATTCGTACCAAAATTGCTCAATTGCGACCAAAAACAGCATCGCATGAACATTGCTAATGAGATGTTGGACTCTGTCCGCGACGACCCAAATTTACTCCAGAGGGTCATAACTGGTAACGAAGAGTGGGTTTATGGTTATGACGTGGAAACCAAAGCTCAATCATCTCAATGGAAGCTGCCGCACGGACCAAGACCGAAAAAAGCGCGCCAAGTTCGGTCGAATGTGAAGGTTTTGCTGACAGTTTTCTTCGATTGCAGGGGCGTGGTGCATCATGAGTTCTTGCCACAGGGTAGAACGGTCAATAAGGAATATTACCTGCAAGTTATGCGCAATTTGCGCGTAGAATCCGCCAGAAACGCCCGGATTTGTGGAAGAACAAAAATTGGCTTTTGCACCACGATAACGCCCCTGCTCACACATCGTTGCTTGTGCGCGACCTTTTGGCCAAAAACAACACACTAATGATGCCGCAGCCACCGTATTCCCCAGATCTGGCCCCTTTTGACTTTTTCTTGTTCCCTAAACTGAAGAGGCCCATGAAAGGACGACGTTACGCTACGCTTGACGAGATAAAGACGGCATCGAAGGAGGAGCTGGAAAAGATTATTAAAAAAGATTTTTTGAAGTGCTTCGAAGATTGGAAAAACCGTTGGCACAAGTGTATATTATCTCATGGGGATTACTTTGAAGGGCACAAAATAGGTATTTATGAATAAATAGATAATTTTTGAAAAAACGCAAAAGTCGCGATACTTTTTGTACACACCTCGTACAATGATGTTATGATGCATTAGTGAGCCATCTGTTATGAAAATTCGAAACTATTATAGACGCGTATGATTCATTTTAAAATTAAACAATTTCTACTGCCCAATCATTAATTTTTCCATTGCAGTAAAGACAGTAGAATTTTTTAATGTTTAAAAACAATCATACGCGTCTATAATAGTTTCGAATTTTTATACAATGATGTAAAGGGCTCTGAAGATTAAATTGGGGAAATCGCTGGTAAAGGTATTTACTGATGAGCCCCATTCTCTTAAGATTTTTATCATTGAAGATTAGTACACGTGGTACAGACAATAGTAATAATGGTGGGTAGTAGTTAGCGACTGCTTCTTCTGTAAGTACACCACATGTTTACATATTTAGAAAGCGCAGTTAGACCTTTGCACTTACAATTGTGAAGAGCCCTGTTAGGTTAATTTTACTCACTGATGGGGTTGAACTTTCATAAGATTCAGGGGCCATTGGAGCATTTTTATTCAGAAAAAAAAAGAACCCAATGTGGGATTCGATCCCGGTTCATTGCTGTAGGAAATCGACGGTTCTGACCACTGACCCCAATAATGCATTTTAAAAAGTGAGACAAATACTTTGAAAAATATTTTCTGATTATCTCTGAAAGGTTTTTTTTTCATAGCCTCCTACGAGAGAAGTTATGGGATCGGCCGAATTTACCAAAGAGGTGTTTAAGATGGTAAAGTGCCAAGGGCCAAGTTTCTTTTTCAAGTGTCGAAACAACATAAAATTGCGGGAGGAAGATATTCATGTACGTAGAAGGGCACCTCTCCCTTCAATTATGCATAAGAGAGAGAGAGAGACGGTTAAACATACTTTATTGACTACTAGTCAATTATGAATGAAGAATAATGATAATAATACAATGAAATTATGATTGAGGAAGGCTCCACCATCTTGCCAGAGTCCTCCTCCAGACGATGAGAGGGTCTTCTTGGACGCCCCGTATCTCCAGGCCCAGGAAGTGCTTGAAGATACGGGTCTTAGCAGACGCCAGGATGGCCAGGGCGTCGTCCTCCAGGTCATGCCCGAAGATCCATCCCTGCAGGTCAGGGGGCCGCCGGATGAAAGTGAAGGCCTCCAGGATGACAGGCCTGATCCGCCTACAGGACCAGTAGCGGTGGGCCAGTGACAGGTCTTCGGACCCACAGGCGATGCAGGAATCCCGGACTGAGGCCGGATGCGCTGGATGGGGAAGGGCGTGAAGGGCCAGCCGCACGGCAACGTCGGCATTATGCCCCGAGAAGGCACCTCGCCGGAGAGAAGGCCAGCTGATGGAGATGGGGATGCTGACGTGGGGAAGCCACCGGGCTAGCAGCTGGGTGATGGGCAGTGCAGCCAGGCGTGGACGTTCTAGCATGCGGCGGGCAGTGCGGGTGGTTAGGCGCTGGAACGCAGTGGCCGTCCCGCGCAGCACGATGGCGTCCTTGATGTTGTCAACTCGGTGGGTGTGGTTCCGGTTCTCTTCCACAATCCGGCTGCAGAAGGTGGTGAGTGCCGCGATGTCAGCGAGGGCGGCGCGAGTGGTGCGCAGAGGGAGAGATGAAGAGCTGGTGAGATCACCAACGCGCATTCCCGCCCACCGCGATGCGACCAAAAGATCTGGAGGCCGGAGGAACCTGGAGTCCCCGATGATATGGAGCTCCTGAAGCTGATGTGGCGGCAGCACCCGGTGGTTCAGCTCCAATATCTCCGAGACGGCCTCCCAGAGCTTGAGGAGCCTGCGGCGCCGAGGTGGATGCCATGTCCCAGATGTTGGAGGGGTCAGCCACGTCCCACTCACAGCGAGCCAAGAGTAGGCGTTGAGGCCTCCGCGCAGCGCGGTCTGCTACTATCGCCATCTATGAAAGAAAATAGGAACTATTTACTGAACAATAATTAATTTTTGAAATATTTTCTTGTTTTCTCTCTTTCTAATACAATATATTACGTAAAAATGTCTTTCTCTTTAAATATATTATATATATATAAATTATAAAATAAAACATAAAAGTTTATAGTCGTATTACAGAAAAATTGGGATATATAAAATCAAAGAATCATTCAAATGAAAATAAACGTTTTTGTTGGAACTCCATTTATTTAAAGAGCAAATTATGCCCCAATGGCCCTCGTTTCTTGCAAAATTACAACCCCACCAGTGAAGTGCAAGTAACCAAACAAGGCTCTGGCACATTTGTAAGTGCAAAGTCGAATTGCTTTTCACATAGGTAGACATGTGGTGCACTTACAGTAAAAGCAGTCGCCTACTTCTAACCACCATGATTATCATGGCCTGTACCACGTGTACTAGGGATAAGCAAAAAAAAAAAGAAAATTTAAAATAACTTCAATTTATTCAAAGTATTTATCCTCTTATTCAAACACATTTTTCATATTCTCGTGTATTGTAGGTATCCTTTTACATAAATGTTTTTAGGAGATTCCCTTAAGAGATTCCCTAGGTTCGAGGCTCAGCGTGGGTGTTTTTTTTTTTTCATTTCTTTTATATTATTGTAGCAAATTATTAAAAATATTATTTTATTTAAAATGTACCTTTCATATATATATAAATATATATAAAAAATATTTTAAAAATATATATATAAAAAATCTATATAAAAAATATATATATAAAAATGAATGTTTGTATGTTTGTTTGTTGGTATGTCCGGTATACAAATTCGCAGTAGTTCACTAATTCAAACCAAAATTTCCATACATAGGTAAAAAATAACGGGGGTGACGATAGGCTATTTTAAAAAATATATAAATCAATTATTAAAACTATATATTCAAATTATTCAACTTAGCTCACGAGCAGCGCCCTCTATCAATACTAAAAGGTTATAAATACGTTTAAAATCTAAATCTTCTCAATATTTTATTAATAATAGTTCGCTTAATAACACATATAATATAAATATTTATATAATAACTGCTCTAATTTGAAATATTTGGTAGGTCTTATTTATTTATATATTTTCATTTTTAGATATAACTGATCTAATTCGCCGTTTAAAATATCTAATAATAGTTCGCTTAATAACTAACTGATCTAATTCGCCGTTTAAAATGGTTCGCTTAATAACACATATAATATAAATATTTATATAGTAACTGCTCTAATTTGAAATATTTTGTAGGTTTTATTTATTTATATATTTTCATTTTTAGATATAACTGATCTAATTCGCCGTTTAAAATATATAATAATAGTTCGCTTAATAACTCATATAATATAAATATTTATATAATAACTGCTCTAATTTGAAATATTTGGTAGGTTTTATTTATTTATATATTTTCAATTTTAGATATAACTGATCTAATTCGCCGTTTAAATTACTAATATAGTTCGCTTAATAACACATATAATATAAATATTTATATAATGTTACGCAGACTTTGACTTTAATCATCATAGATGCTGACGTCACTACTATGACGTAACTTCCAACTACTACCTTAAACCTTGCTGATGTTTACCGCTAGCTTGTTTTAACAATTGTAAATGGAACAAGTCGTTCCTTGAATAAATATATATTTGTTTTTATCTAAAGGGATGTCCTCGTAACTACAACATACGTGAGTACAAAAACAACCACAAATCCTCAAAAAAAGAATAACCGTATTTTGCTAAGCCTATATCAATTTGGTAGCAGTGCGTTGTTTGGGCGCGCGAATTGGACTAACCGCCAATTGATCCATTTAAATCATAAAGAAAATAAATAATTGGACTAACCGCCAATTTAGAAAATAAATATTGAATAAAAATGGATACACATAACTTAGCAAAAATCGAACAGTTAACAGAAAACAACTATACCACGTGGTCCATGAAAATGGAAGCAATTCTAGATTCAAAAGATCTCTTCGAGGACGTAATTGTTAATGACGAGCCAGACTTTACAAAAAATAAACTAGAATATGATATTTGGAAGAAAAAGAATCGGGAAGCATACAGCTTAATAATATTGTCACTTTCGGATGACTTAACAATCATCTTTCGAGGCGATAAAAGGGCCAAAAGAATTTGGTATGACATAAAGAAAAGGTTTGAAGGATCTCTAGAAAATAAAAGGATAGACCTAATGTTGGATCTAGCCAGACTAAAATTGAACCCAAATGAAAATGTCAACATGTATATTGTACGAGCACAGAAACTGGCACAAGAGATCACCCAGCTAGGAAAGACTGTAACAGAAAGAGAACTTGTACGATACATTGTTGAAGGACTCACACCTAACTTTGACACGATCACAGCAGCACTGTCAATAAACAGAGAAATCTCCTTACCAGACTTGAGACAAACTCTACTGGATTTCGAGAAGAAAAGACAAAACAGAAGCAAAAATCATGAAAATGCTTTCAGATCATCAGGCAACCAATTCAAAGAAAAGTCATGCTTCATTTGCAAAAGAAAAGGACATTTCAAGAAAGACTGTTGGTTCAACCCTAACAACAAAGGAAATCAAAATAATACAACAAACAAAAATAACATGGCCAGTACAAGGAACTACCATAAAGGACCAAAACAAAACAAAGACACAGCCAGATCAGCAATCCAAGAACGAACGGAGGAACCATCCCAACGAAAAGACTCCACTTCAGAATACGCACTACATGTAAGCACAAGGGAGGAACACCCGACGACTCAGGACGTGTGGATAATTGATTCTGCGTGCACAAGCCACATGACTTCCCATGGTGAATGGATCGAGCACAAGACGGAGGATAGAAGAAGCATACAAGTGGCGGAAGAAGGGAGACACATCGAAACTGCCTCATCAGGATTAATCCAAGCTACTGTACAAGGTAAGGACAAACTTAACAACGCTGTAACCCTGCATAATGTCCTCCATGTACCACACCTGAAAGGAAATCTAATGTCCATTCCAAGCGTAGTAAGAAGAGGGAACTCTGTTCTTTTGAATTCTGAAGGAGCATACATATACTCTTCTGATGACAAGCTAATAGGAACAGGCAACTTTGATGGCAACATGTACACATTGAACCTATCACGTTTATCTGAAGCAACTCATGTTCCAAATGAACATTGCTTGATTTCAAAGGACAATTCTAGGACTGCATGGCACAGAAGGTTAGGACATCCTAGTGACAACAAACTAGACCTGATTTTGAAGAACAATCTTCTAAAAGGCTTGGACTCTATAAATGGTACCCTTGATCAATGTGATGCTTGCTCATTAGGAAAAATGACCAAAGTACCCTATGTTCACACAGATGGCAATCAGGGAAGCTACCCATTTGAAGCCATTTATGTCGATCTCTGTGGTCCAATGAGAATAAACTCCTTGGGCGGAAGTAAATATTTCTTGACCATCGTAGATGGATTTTCTAGGAGAATATTTGTAGAATTTCTCAAAGATAAACTCTCAGCAGCAGAAATTTTGAAGAAGTTTATTGTAAAGAGAGAAAACGAGCTAAACTCAAAACTAAAACGACTTAGAACAGATAACGGAACAGAATTTATCAATAAAAACCTTGAAACCTTCATAGAATCCAAAGGAATTAAACATGAACTAACTACACCGTACACCCCAAGAAGCAATGGGAGAGTTGAAAGAGCTAACAGAACACTATTAGACAAAGGCCGAACACTTCTGGCAGACTCCCAATTACCCCTACACTTCTGGGCAGAAGCTGTGAATACAGCTGCATATCTGTACAATCTAACTCCCACAACCAATGACCCAGATACTACCCCTATGGAAAAATGGAAAGGTAAAAAGCCATCCGTCTCTCACATCATGAGATTTGGTTGTGAAGTCTTCTATAAACTCGAGAATCATCAAAGACACAAACTAGAAGCTAAATCCAAGAGAGGAATATTTGTAGGCTATTCAAGATGCAGAAGAGCTTATCGAGTATTTGATATCACAGCGAGAGTCATTCTTGAAACCGCAGACATTCACTTCAGAGAGAACAATAATGTCATCTCGGAAGAAAAACAAAATGATAATAATACGGACACTGACACATATTTCTTCATTCAGGAGGATGAACAACTGAACAATCATGTTCTATCAGATGTTGATATTGAAGAGCCAGCACCAGATACCATGGTCAACAGACAGACAGAGTCAAGTGAATCAGACAGACCACAAAGAACTCGAACAATACCTAAAAGATTCGATGACTACGTTCTGGCTACTACGAATGAAACCATTCCGAAAGACTATGAAGAAGCCATCGCATGCGAAGACAAGAAACATTGGGAGAACGCAATGCTTGAGGAAATACAGAACATGTACTCGCATCAAGTATGGGAACTGGTACCTAGACCTGTAAACGCTGAGTGTTATCAAAAGTAAATGGGTGTTCAAAATATCTAAAGACCAAGAAAACAAAACCAAAACTTACAAAGCTAGACTTGTTGCAATGGGATACAACCAAATCCCAGGAAGAGATTACAACGAAAGTTTCAGCCCTGTAATTAAAAATGCCACCCTCAGGACTATTTTGTCAATGGCAGCAACAAAAGATTCAGTCATTAAACTATTTGATGTAAAAGCAGCCTATCTAAATGGAAACATTGAAAATACAATATTCATGGAACAACCTGCTGGATTTGTCCAAGACAGAAACAAAGTTTGCAAACTCAACAAAAGTATTTACGGTCTACCTCAATCCGGAAGATCGTGGTATGAGAAATTCAGTCAAGTACTTCATGACTGTGGACTGGAAAAACTTAAATCTGATACTTGCCTATTTAAATGGAAGAATGAAGACGAATACTTCTATGTAGGGATATATGTTGATGACTTTATCACTGTCTCAGATTCTGAAGATACCTCAAACAGATTCATCAATAAATTGAGACATCACCTGGAAATAAAGGATGTAACATGTAAAGGCATGTTTTTGGGAATCAAGATCATACAAGACAAGGAGGGAATTTCGCTACAGCAAAGCCACTATGTACAACAAATATTGCAGAAATATGGAATGGAAAATTGTAAGGAAGTTCCAACACCAGGTTCCAAAGAAATCAATTTGGATAATCATATTGAAGATGACAATTGTGAACAGCACACTTACCAGGAAGCCCTTGGAATGCTAATGTTTCTAGCTGTTAACACCAGACCCGACATTGCTTACATCACTAGCAAACTTTCACAGTACTCCAGACAACCAAAACAGATGCACTGGACAGCAATCAAAAGAGTTATGAGATACCTACGAGGAACAATTGACCTAGGAGTGAAATTTGAAAGAGGGAAGACTGGAATCCTGAAGTCCTACGCCGATGCCAGCTGGTCGACCACTCATGACGGAAAATCCTACGGCGGATATGTATTGAAGCTCGGCGAAGCAACTATAGACTGGAAAAGTAGTAAACAACCACTCGTCGCCCTCTCCACAATGGAAGCGGAAATGATAGCTGCTTGTGAAAGCTGCTGTCAAATCAAGTGGATAATAAACCTGTTACGAGAGCTGGAAGAATGGAATTTCATGGAAAAACCAACTGCGATCTATACAGACAGCCAGTCATTGATCAACTGGATCTCCAGCCCTAAACAAAGCAGTCGCTGTAGACATATCAACAGAAAGTACCACTTCTTGAGAGACTGTTATGAATCCAGAGACATCTGCCTTCTGTACAAGCCATCTCAGGACCTGGAGGCGGATATCTTCACAAAGGACCTATCCCGAGACCAGATGAAGAAACACCTGGAGAGCCTCAGCATCGTGGGAATAAAGCCAAAGTAAGGAGGGAATTGTTACGCAGACTTTGACTTTAATCATCATAGATGCTGACGTCACTACTATGACGTAACTTCCAACTACTACCTTAAACCTTGCTGATGTTTACCGCTAGCTTGTTTTAACAATTGTAAATGGAACAAGTCGTTCCTTGAATAAATATATATTTGTTTTTATCTAAAGGGATGTCCTCGTAACTACAACATACGTGAGTACAAAAACAACCACAAATCCTCAAAAAAGAATAACCGTATTTTGCTAAGCCTATATCATATAATAACTGCTCTAATTTGAAATATTTGGTAGGTTTTATTTATTTATATATTTTAATTTTTAGATATAACTGATCTAATTCGACGTTTAAAATAACTGCTCTTGAAATATTTGGTATGTTTTATTTATTTATATATTTTCATTTTTAGATATAACTGATCTAATTCGCCGTTTAAAATAACTGCTCTAATTCGAAATATTTGGTATGTTTTATTTGTGTTCACTATATTTCTATTTATTTGAGGTATTATAATTTCCATGTTTCAAAAACCTATTTCAAAAAGGTCGTTAGAAATATGTAAGGCCTGAAATAGCTTTACATGCGAATATTTATGATGCCAAGCGTGGCTTAATGGTTAGGTGTATGGCTTCGTATTTCCACAACCTTGGTTCGAAACTTAGCCTGGGTGCTTTTTTTTTTAAAATATTATTGAAGCAAAGTTTTTTTTTTTACAGTACCAAAATTTCCATATATAGGTAAACAAATACGAGGAAAACGATAGGCTATTTTAAATTATATATAAATTAAATATTAAAACTATATATTCAAATTATTCTACTTAGCTCACGAACAGCGCCCTTTATCAAGGTTATAAATACGTTTAAAATCGATATCTTCTCAAAATTTTATTAATAATAGTTCGCTTAATAATTAGAATACTTGATCTAAATCGAGATATTTATAGACGCTCGCTCGATTTGAAGATTTACACATGTGTATATCGTAACTAATCTAACTGTAAAGTTTGGAGCGGGACGTTTCACAAAAGTGACGTCCACGGTGCCAATTTATAATTGTAACGAATAGTATTTGAATAAAAACATTTAATCGGGTAAAACCCGGGCGTTGCCCGGGTCATTCGTCTAGTAGTTTATGAAAAATAGTACAAAAGTGAATTTGTACTTGGATCAGGCGGATAAATTAAGAAAAAGGGCATTTCCTGATCGTGCAACTAAAAGTTGCTGATAGCTTGCGCCATCTATCGGAACAAATATCAATTAATCGTTGATTTTTAATTATTTTAAAATTGGCCAAAAACTGTTTATTGGATAATAAAGAAAAGCTAACCACATACTCGTTTCGGAATAAAAACAAAAAAAATCTGGAATAATTAAAATTCAACGTTAAGTTGTTATTTATTCGGATAGATGGCGCAAGCCATCAGTAACTTTTATTTGCAAGATCAGGAAATGTTCTTTTTCTCAATGTGTATAGTTTGTTAGTTGAATTGTAGTCGTCTAGTTTTGCTGTTGTATTAAATAAATATTATTTTATTTTATTATTATAATCTCTCTAGGTATCCATTACTACACACTAAAATATATTCAACAATTTTATATATAAATAGTACTACATTAACTATAATAATTATGATATTTATAAAAGGCAATTAGTATATTTCGATATTTTAGATCTTAATATGAGAATAGTTTCAATTTCTTACGATAGATGGCGACAGTTGTTTGCATCATGTTATACCTGAAAATCATTTAAATATTTGCATATATTTATGCTTTAAACCGGCGGATCTGTTGTAACAAGCTATTTTACAACTGAAAGTGTTATTTTTTTCATCTGCTAATTTCTACCAAGATAAGCACATACACAATAAAGTTTGAATATCACTCACAAATCAAGATTTTTTGATAAAATAAAGGACTCTAAGAGTTGGAATAGAAAATTTTTCATGTAGGTTTCCAATTTACCAATCTAAGTGTTTTAATAAGAAAGTTTGGTAGATGCAATCCTTAAGTGTATTTCTAGAAGATATTTAAGTGATGTTTGTGTAATGTTACGTCGCGGCCGTGTCGAAAAGAAGATGGCCAAATGAGCGCGCGGGATTGGTAAGGATCTCTGTTCGACTCTTCTTTATTTACATTCCTGTGTTATCTTGACAAGTATAGATTCAGTAGGGATTGGATGTTTGCTAGAATCGTTTTAACAAATGTTCGTTAGGCAAAGTTTTACTCGGATAAAAACCGGGCGAAGTCTGGTACATTCGCTAAATACAGTTATTCATAAATGTTCGTTTATGGCAAGATACTATTCCTTCAACTTAAAATTACCGAGTGAGCTAATTAATATTTATTTTATTCAACTTATCGAGTATTTTTCAAGGGACTGGGAAAATATTTATGATTATCGAGAGTATAGACAAGTATAGATTCAGTAGGGTTTGGATGTTTGCTAGAATCGTTTTAATAATGTTCGTTAGGCAAACCTTTACTCGGGTAAAAAGTGGGCGAAGCCGGGTACATTCGCTAATATGTATATATGTTATATTAAAATATTTTATTTAAAATTATATTATATTAAAATATTATTCTATTTATAATTATATTTCATAGATCCAAATACTCTGTTAAATCGACCGCCAGAGGTCATGCTTCCCCTATAAAATCTCATTGTTGTTCTTCCCTGTTGGTCGACCCAAAACTTTGTAATTATGTAAATAATATTTTGTTTTATTTATTCTTACGCCTTAAGCCAGGCATTACTTTTTACCAAATTATGTTTTTATATATTTCTTAGCACAAATAAAACAATCTCTGATCAAAACTATTTTTGTTATTTACTTTTCAAGATTATAGCCACGACTGTATCACCATACCATTTAGTACTAAAAATAACCAGCAAATAACTGGACCACCATAGCATAATCATCAAGATGATCCAAAACAGCAGAAAAGCAATCTTATCTTTTTTTTTTAATAATATAATATTTATATATATATATATTTAAAAAAGATGCATATATTGGATTTCTAATTATTTTTATTGTTCCAATATCTCGAGGGGCAACTCGCCTCTCTTTATCGAGGATGTTTGTGTTTTTCACTAGAACACGCGCGCACGCGTACACCACTCTCGTTCTACAAGGCCAATGAAAGAACTGTATCTTTGACTCAACTATTGCCTTCAGTTTATATACAGCAATAATTATATTTATATTTAATATTATAGATTATTATTTTGTCTATGGAAGATATAGAGATTTATATACAACACAGTGTAATTGTAAAAAATTGTGTTTACATATTAATTCTAAATTAAAAAATTTTAAAGCAAAATAAATTATTAAATAAAAGGTATATACATAGTTATTTATAAATAATTAAGATATGAATTCTTTATAAATTTCTGGAAAATCAATTTTTCTGTTTATACTCTGTTTATCTTCGGCAGAAGCCCAACTTTCTAAAAACAGTCTACTATGCTTTTCTGTTATGTTTTTGTATATAATTGTGGTCAGTTTGAAATCTGGTATATGGCTATTGTTTAGGGAGTGGTCTACTAGTAGGGATAATGGTTTGTAGTTTTTTAAAGCTGCTTTATGTTGATTGATACGATCTTTAAGTGATTTACCTGTTTCTCCAATGTATGTAGCTTGACAAGCAAAACTGTAATATTATACAGGTGCGGGCCGGCGCCAGGTCACGTGATGTCTGGGGGAAGCTGGGTTGTTGCTATGGGTGCGACGTTACTTTCCAATACTCCCACCTAACGTGCACTCCGTTGTTTCAAACAGTCCAAGTTGGCTTCTTAGTCTTCTATACCTTTCTGGAGGTAAAGCTTTCGTAAATATGTCTGCAGCTTGATCATTGGAGCAGACATAAAGTAGGTCAATTGCATGTTTTTGAAAATGATCTCTGATAAAGTGATACGAAATATCAATATGTTTAGTTCTTTTGTGGTATTCTGGGTTGTGAACAAGTCTTATGCAGCTTTGATTGTCGCAAAATATTGTTGTAGGCTTTACTTGTTCTTGATGTAGCTCGCGTAGAAGTTGTCTTAGCCAAATTGCTTCTTTCGTTGCTTTGGAAGCTGTAATATATTCAGATTCTGTTGTTGACAGAGACACACAATTCTGTTTTTGACTGCACCAAGAAATAGGTCCATTATTCAACATGAACACATATCCGGTGGTTGATTTTCTTGTGTCTAGGTCTCCACCAAAATCAGCATAGGAAAACCTATCAGAGTTGTAGTGCAGGAACTCCCACCAAAACAAATACCGATGTTTTCCGTAGCTTTTAAGTATCCAAATATTTTCTTTACTGCGGTCCAATGTGAAGGTCCTGGGTTGTTCATAAATTGGCTAACCCTGCTGACTGCGTAGGCAATATCAGGTCTAGTTCCAGTCATGAGGTACATTAAACTACCAATTGTCTGTCTGTATGGAATCTTGTTCATTTCTTCAATTTCCTGATCATCCTTTGGGCACATCTCTTTTGTTAGTTTTGAGTAAGGATCAGAAGGTACAGATTGTAACTTAATTTCAAGAAGGTTGTAATGTTCAAGTGTTCTTTCAATGTATGAGGCTTGATGCAGAAATAACATTTTAGTTGTTCTATCTCGATATATTTGTAGGCCAAGGAAATAATCGGCAGTAAAAGTTTTTATTTCAAAATTGGAATTTAAGTACTGTACTATATCATCTAAATGTTGTTTATTTACACTGCAGATTAAGCAATCATCTACATATATTGCAAGTAATATGTAAGCCTGTTTACATTTCATTGTATAGACACATGAATCTGATATGCTAGGTTTGAGATCAAACTTAATTAAAAACTCATGAAATTTCTTGTTCCACATTCTGGGGGATTGCTTAAGACCATAGATGCTTTTCTGAAGAGAGCAAACATGATTTGGAAAATCTGGGTTTTCATAACCTTGGGGTTGTTCCATGTAAAGTTCTTCTTCCAAATCACCATTCAAGAAGGCAGATTTTACATCTAACTGAATCATTTCCATATCAAGTGATGCACAAAGTGATAAGATTGTTCTAATTGAATCGAATTTTACTACTGGAGAAAAAGTTTCACCATAATCAAGTCCTGGTTTTTGTGAATAACCTTTCGCAACTAGTCTAGCCTTAAACATTTTATTTGATCCATCTGCATTTTGCTTTATTTTGTATACCCACTTGCATGCAATAGCTTTTCTGTCTGATGGTAGTGTCACATACGTCCATGTTTGATTTTTCATCAAGGAATTGAATTCATCGTCCATAGCTAGTTTCCACTGTTTTGAGTTTTGTCCTACAATTGCATCTTCATAGTTCAATGGTTCTTGGTCATGGACATAACAAGCATATGAAATAGCTCTTGTACAGCTGGTTGATGTTTGTTCATTTTCTCTGATTCTATTCCTGAGAGGGTATCGACATGATTCTTCTGGTTTGGAACTGGTATTTGTGTTATCAACACTTTCTTCACTGTATATAGTTACCTGCTCTTGTTGGTTATCCTGAATATTTTCTGATGTATTAGCTTCAGTAAATATTACATCTCTGCTTATGATAATTTTTCTAGCAATAGGATCCCACATTCTATAATTTTTGTTAGTTTCAGTATATCCAACAAAAAATGTACGAATACTCTTTTTGTCTAATTTCTTTCTGTTATCTTTTGGTATATGCACATAAGCGTTACATCTAAAAGTTTTCAAATGTAAGATGGAGGGTTTTCTCTTGCACCATATTTCATAAGGTGTAGAATTTCCCAATACTTTAGTAGTACATCTATTTAAGAGATAGACTGCTGTGTTTACGGCTTCAGCCCACAGTTCAAGCGGCATTTTTCTTCCATGTAACAAGCATCTAGCTGATTCAACTATTGTTCTGTTATCTCTTTCAGCAATTCCATTCTGTTCTGGGGTATATGGAGCAGTGAGTTCATGAACAATTCCTAGAGATTTTAGATAATCAGAAAAATTCTTATTTAATAATTCTGTGCCATTATCTGTTCTGAATCTTTTTATTTTATTCCCAGTTTCAGTCCTAACCCTTTTTACAAATTCTATAAATTTCTCAAGAACATCTGATTTATGCCTAATGAAGTAGGCCACTCTAAATCTTGAAAAATCATCCTTGAATGATACAAAATATAATGATCCACCTGGTGATCTTTTACTCATTGGTCCACAAACATCTGAATAGATCAGCTCTCCTGGATAGGTCGAATTTGGACTTGTTGACGCGTGAAAAACCTTTCTATTTTGTTTTCCATAGATGCATGCTTCACATAGTAAAGAATCAGGCTTTTCTCTAATTTTAATGTCGTCTTCAAAAACATTATTTTCAAACATTTGGGTTAATTTTATAGGATTTACATGACCCATTCTTTGATGCCATATATCTAGACTTAACTGAGCAACATGAGTTTGTGAAGATTGCTTTGCTTTAATAAAAATTCTATAAAGATTTGAATTGTCCTTTATTCCAGTAACTAGCACTTTCGAATTTTTAGTCAATTTTATCTGATTTCCTTTACAAATGAGCGTCAAACCATGTTTTGTTGCAGTAGATATTGAGAAAAGATTAGTCTCCAATTCAGGTACATAGAGAACATCCAAAAGAGTTGCATTAATTTTCTGACTATCAACATAAGAGAGAATATCAATATTTCCCTTACCTTTTGCATAGATCTTCTTTCCATCTCCAAGGCACACAGGATGAACACCTTCTGGTATTTCTTCGAACGTAGAGAACCATTCTCTTCTGAAAGTCATGTGATCCGTTGCTCCAGAATCTGCAATCCAGGAATCCTTTGTTTCAGCGAGGAAGGCACTTGTCTCAGCTGAAAAAGCACAGCTATCATCTCTGGCTGAAGAACTTGGCTGTTGTCCTTTTTGTTCTTCCTTTCTTTTATAGCATTCTTTCCACCAATGTCCTTTCTTCTTGCAATATCCACAGTGTGTGTTCTTCTTTTTATCTTTAATGGATTGTTGATGCTGCTGTTGTTTGTTGGAAGCTGTCGAATTTCTTTTGAACTTTGAAAAAGTCACCAAGGCATTATCTGGTTTAAAATTTCCTGAAGAATCCCAATGATCCTGTAAGCTTTCTTCTTTCAGTAATCTTGCCGTCAAGTTTTCTAGTGTCTTTTCTTCTGATGAAACTGAATCCCATGCTGTTATGAAATTCTTGTATTTATCAGGCAAGCTGCAAATTATCTTTGTAATTAGGGCAACATCAGAGATTGGCTCACCTAGATCTTTCATTTGTTGTGCCAGAGTTTCAACTTTGGAAATATGAGTAGCAATGTTATCATTTGGATTCATTTTATATTCGAAAAATCTTTGTTGCAGCAAATATTTGTTTGTTTCAGATTTCAGTTCATATATTGTTGATAATTTCTTCCACATTTCTGCTGAAGTCTGGCAATTAACAATCTGTTGAAGATATTTAAACTCTAGAGCAGTAGTGATCACAGCATTTTGGATTTTGCATCTTTCTTTTTCCAGTTAGAGAATTTTGCAATATCCTCTATTTTAGGTTTTACCTCAGAGCCATCAGTTATACTGAGAAGATCTTTTGCTTCTAGAATAATCTTCATTTGAAATTTCCATAGATGAAAATTATCGCCGTTGAATTTTTGAATTTGTGGAAGTTCAGTTGTCATCTTGAGCAAGCAAACGAATTTCAGCTTAGATAAACAAAAATATTTGATACCAACCACGCTCTGCTGCCATGTAAGAATAAAACAGAGGTTGGATCTCAGAAAGTATGTTTAATTATCAAATAGATTTTATTAAGATGACAAAAAAGGAACATATAGAGTTAAAGAAGGTAAGCCCAGAAAGTCAACAAGCAAAACTGTAATATTATACAGGTGCGGGCCGGCGCCAGGTCACGTGATGTCTGGGGGAAGCTGGGTTGTTGCTATGGGTGCGACGTTACTTTCCAATAGATAATGGTTTGTAGTTTTTTAAAGCTGCTTTATGTTGATTGATACGATCTTTAAGTGATTTACCTGTTTCTCCAATGTATGTAGCTTGACATGTCTGGCAGGGAATTTTGTAAATACCATATATATATATGGTAAGCAAAGCAAGTAACACATAGAGAGTATCATTCAACAACCGCCGTCAACAACACAGGAAAGGCGACTTTACTGCTGATCAGCTTGGATTATTTTTCCTCCTTGATTGTTCCATCCGCCCCCCCTCCCTCAACTAATCTTGCCATGAACACACGTGGTCGAACTTACCCTGTTTGCTACCACGGCGATATTAAAGCTTTCTTTCGGGCTTTGACGTAACAGTATGTTTTAACTATACACCAGTACACAAATTTTAGAATGGTTTTTTTTATTTATTAGATAAAGCTCTAAACACACGTATATGACGATAAAAACTAATTAAAATTTCTGATGAGAACTCTTCAATAAGAAATGAATACACTTGACGAAAAATAAGACAGACCAGATTCTGAGATAGTGTAAATAAGAACATGAAACTTATTTTTCCAGCTATATACAACCATCAAATAAGTATTCTCTTCAAAAATATAATTTCAAGCATCGAATAGCACATGCTTTTGAATTTATCTATGAATTTATCAGGTTAATACATATAAACTCACGAACTATGCATAGGTATTGAAAGAAGACCCAACTTGTCCCCATTGTCAAGGTGAATACCATATATATATAGAGAGAGCGCGAGTATTTTTAACTAAAACAAAACAATGAATACTACCCTTGTTCTTGTTAGTGTCCATCAAGTCTAATTCAACTTTCGGTGACCATATGGACAAATATTCGTCAATTTGATCCATAGAAGCATAGGGCGCCTCTTCCGTCAAAATAAACGTCAAAACCTGACGCCATCTATTGACCGTCGCCGCAACTAGCGGACTTGGGTGGGTGACATAGCCACAACACTAGCTTTGGCAAACTGAGAAGCGTCCACCTAGAGACCATGGTTTCGGGCTCATGGAATAAAGTCCACCCTAGGCTGACGAGGTATGCTTCTATGGATCAATTTCCTCCCGGCAAATTTTCCATCTATATTCTAGCCATAGATTTGGCCCAGCCACCTTGCCAGCAAAAGACCTCTTTGGCAGATTGTCAAGATTCCATTAGATCCCGTGTGGATCTCATGTAATAAAGTCCGCCCTAGGCTGACGAAGGCCATTAGCCTGAAACTATGGTTTCTAGGTGGACGCTTCTCAGTTTGCTAAAGCTGGTGTTGTGGCTTTGTCACCGACCCGAGGCCGCTAGTTGCGGCGACGGTCAATAGATGGCGTCAGGTTTTGACGTTTATTTTGACGGTAGTGGCGCCCTATGCTTCTATGGATCAATTTCCTCCCGGAAAATTTCCCATCTATCATCAATTTGAGTTTTCTCATAAGTGCTTGATACAGAAGAGGTTTGACGGTGCCTTCTTCCGTCTATGTCCGTTGGCCAAGTAAATTTGAATGTTCCACCTTTTGGGGCGATATCTCTCCCCCATAGAACATGAGAGTGCCTTTCTTCATTATAAGAGAATCAAGTCAAAAGCTTACTCCGGCTTTTGTGTTAGCTAATGATGTTGACCTTCTTATAACGAAGTTGTACTCACACTGAGTGGTACAAATAGGGGTTTCACATTCATTGGGATTAAGGCAAATTTCTCAAAACCCTCCAGTACTTTAAGAGGTTATCAATGATCTCCTTACTAAACAAGATTAAACAAACACAATTGCGGCAAAGGTTCACCACTGATAAGAGCTACATCTTTTCAATATTTTCCTCCGTCACAGTATAAGAGAGGTAGGGAATTATTTTTATTCAATTTTTTCTAATGAAAAACATTATTGATATATAACTCTAAAGTCTATATTTAGAAAATAAGAAAATTTATGGAGGGGGGTAGGGGTTAAAACCAAAATTGTAATATATTCCGGTCTACAAATTCATTAAATAATCTAAATAGTTTGAGAGTTATTTGTTCTGAAATTTTATGCTGTCGATTTGGGTTAACCATTACACAAGATCGAATTCCGCATTATACACTTTTATGATTGATATTTTCACTTCAATATCTAACATTTCTTTTAAAAGTCAAAACAACCAAGCAAGGTTTATACACCATGTAAGTGCAAACCTCTAACTGGTTTCAACATACGAATATATTCTAGTACAATTATAGAAAATAATAGTTACAAATTACCCACCATATTTATCATGGTTTGTATAAGGCGAACTTTGAACATGTAGGGAAAATTCAGAATGGAATTTCCGAACTATCGAGTTCAAAATTCCGAATTGACAATTTACAATTTAAACAATTTATTGACTCAACAATGTTACATAAAAATACATATGATATAATAAAGGGTAATATATAATAAAGGTGTATATAAAATATAGGGAAATATATGCAGTTGTATATGTACACATTTCATCAGCAATGGAGGCTTCTTCATCTTCTAATAAGGAGTATCAATAAATATCTAATATATACAATATTTATTGTGTGTAAAGCACATGTGCTCCTGGTCAGGATATGGCATTTTATTATTGATTTCAACACCTGACCTTTTTATCTTTTTTTTTTTTCTTTCGTTTTTTCATACGATATATAGTAGAACCTCCAAAAGAGGACACTCGCGCTAGAGGACACCTCTCTACAAAGGACAGTTTCCATTTGCAAAATTACCATTCTTACAATTTAGCAACTCTCCGGTAAGAGGATATCTCTCCTTAAAGGACACTTTGGCTCTGCAATTAGATGTTGTTCTTTACAGGGAGGTTCTACTGTATATATATTATTATATATCAAAAATAAAAAAGGCATTTCTTGACCACGAGCACATGTGCTCTTTAGATGGCAGAGCGTCATCTAGTGGAGCAAAAATAAACTATCAACACCTGACCCACTTATCTTTTATTTTTTCTATTGTTTTTTCATTATTATATATATACATTACCTACACGAATAAAGTTAAAATATTATAAAATTGTAAAAATAACGTTTATTTTAAATTAACGATAGGATGACATAAATTGTTTCAAATTTGTTCAATAGATGGCGATAAGTGTCTGTAAAATTTTGTTGAGAATAGATCACAACTAGAATTCTTTAGACATATTTTATATTGTGTAGATATAGTAATTTTAGTTTACTATTTTACTTATAAATTAAGTGTAGTATGTATATTGAGTTATAATTTATGTTTTTGAAGAAGTTGGATAGTTTAAATTACAAGGTATGTCCCATAAGTTCCCGGACTGGGTCCATAAAAAAAAAAGGTAAGATTTTTTTTAAATATTTTTATTAAAACTTTTCAAAGTAATCCCCCCTTGCTTCAACGCACCAGCGCCATCGTTTCTCCCAATTGTCGAAACAGTTTTTATAAGCCTCTTTTGGAATGCTCTTCAATGCTAACGGCGATTTTTCTATTATGTCATTCCTGGTGTCAAAATGTCTTCCTTTTAGAACTGCTTTAAGTTTGGGGAACAGGAAAAAGTCATTTGGTGCGATGTCTGGGAAATAGGGTGGTTGAAGTAGGATTTGTGTCCCGTTTTTCGCCAAAAAGCTAGTCATCAAGTGCGCTGTGTGAGGGCGAGCATTGTCATGGTGTAGGATCCAGCCACCATTAGTCCATTTTTCTGGCCGTTTTTTCGAATCGCTTCCCTTAGACGGCGAAGAATGGCCAAATACATATCCTTGATAACTGTTTGGCCTGCAGGAAGATACTCGTGATGAAAAATGCCCTTTTTATCCAAAAAAGCGACCAGCAACACCTTGTTTCTGGATTTCAATAATCTGGATTTTTTGGGTCTAAGCTCACCCTGACATCTCCACTCGGCAGATTGATGCTTGGTTTAAGGATCATAGCCATAGACCCATGTCTCGTAGCCTGTGATTATCTTGTCTTTCCATTCCGGATCCGTTCTTGTCATTTCCAATATGTCCTCACAGTTTGCAAGCCGACACAGTTTTTGCTCATTAGTGAGGAATCTTGGGATGAATTTTGCAGGAGTCTTTTTGATTTGGTTACGATCCTTCCAATCGTTGTTTTAGAGATGCCTGTGTCTTGCTCTAGCTCCAGCAAAGTGGTGCGAGGATTTTCTTTTATCAAATCGGTGATTTTTTGCACATTTTCATCAGTCCTTTGAAATTTTTGGGCGTCCTTGACGAAGATCATCTTCAATGGAAATTCTGCCAGCTTTAAATCTAGAATGCCATTCAAAAACAATTGTTCTCTTTGGGGAATGCTTTATTAAGCATTTAAAAAGTTTCGGTTGCTGATATTTGAAGTTTCACACAAAATTCTATGCAAATCCTCTGCTTCAATTTTCGTTCCATCGTAAAATCGCCGCAGCGCTATGTGTAACCTTTAAATAAATTAGAATAACTTTGGGGCGCGTGTGCACGTACCGCCTCGATATTGGTATCACCGTGTAGCCAGATATTTTTTCTATAATAAACAGTCAAATTCATTTACATTTTTCATTTATTTATTTTTTTATGGACCCAGTCCGGGAACTTATGGGACATGCCTTGTATATATAGAGAGACACATAACGTACTGTTCAATCTATTTATGTTATATTTTATTTCTATTATTTCGATTTGAAGTATTCTGTTGAATTCTATTCGAATTTTATAAGCTCATTGACAACATTTAAGGAAATTACATATTTTGATATCGCCGATCGTCTATTTTTCTAAAAGGGACAGAGACAATTTTGTTCACACATGGTTATCTCGTGTGTCTTCAATAAAGATTAATGTACAGAGTTATTGTCTAAATTCCGATATACATGCTAAAAGGTACAACTTCCTTTAGTTTTATCCATGAGTGTAAAATATGAGATTTGGAAATTTGTATGTTATGTGTGCCTGTGTGTCAATGACACTTCCAACAATTACACCTCACATTAACGACCTATATGATCATTGATCCCCTCCCTGAGCGACCACTTTTGTTTAAAAAAAGAAACAAGAATAAAATTTGAACTGATCTAATCTAGCTTTTTTTAAGAGACTAACTCCAGGAGAGGATTATCTAGGTCTCTTTGCCATACGAGAATAAAGTAATATTTATACATTTCACGAGAGAGGTTTATCTCCTCTCACTATGCATATTAGGACGTGAAAATCGATATTTTCGTAAATTCAACCATATACAATGATACAAATGAAAACACCAAAAACGCGAATGTTTCTTTTCACAAATAACTCAAACTTCTACTGCCTTTACTGCGATGAAAAAATATATTCGGAGGGCTCTTGGCTTATCAGTGGTGAACCCTCCCAGCGATTTCGCCAATTTTAATCTACCAGACCGCTTCTTTAGAGCTTTACTACTGTATTGGTTCATTCTGCTTTTATATGCAACACTGAAGGGTGGAATCTTAGAAATGGAATTTGAGCGAACTATGGATATAAGCTTTTAAGACAGTAGAATTACATTTAAATTACATATACAATGATGTTATGATACATTAGCGCGCCATCTGTTATCAAAACTCGAAACTATGATAGACGCGTATTATTATTTTTAAAATTAAACAATTTCTACTGCCCTCCCATTAATTTTTATATTGCAGCAAGGGAAGTAGAAATAGTTTAAAAATAATCATACGCGTCTATAATAGTTTCGAATTTTCATACAATGATGTAAAGGGCTCTGAAGATTAAATTGGAGAAATCGCTGGTAAAGGTATATACTGATGAGCCCCATTCTCTTAAGAGTTTTATCATTGAAGATTAGTACACGTGGTACAGACAATAGAAATAATGGTGGGTAGTAGTTAGCGACTGCTTCTTCTGTAAATACACCACATGTCTATACGTATAAAAAGCAGTTCAACTTTGCACTTACCATTGTGAAGAGCTCTGTTAGGTTAATTTTACTCACTGATGGGGTTGAACTTTTATAAGATTCAGGGACCATTGGAGCAATTTTATTCAGAAAAAAAAAGAACCCAATGTGGGATTCGATCCCGGGTCATGGCTGTAGGAAATGGACGGTTCAGACCACTGACCCCAATAATGCATTTTAAAAAGTGAGACAAATACTTTGAAAAATATTTTCTGATTATCTCTGAAAGGGTCTTTCTCCATAGCCTCCTATGAGAGAAGTTATGGAATCGGTCGAATTTACCAAAGAGGTGTTCGAGCTGATAAAGTGCCAAGGGCCAATTTCCATTTTCAAGTGTCGATACAACATAAAATTGCGGGAGGAAGATATTCATGTACGTAGAAGGGCACCTCTCCCTTCAATTATGCATCAGAACGATATGTATTATGTTTATTACTCTAGTAATTTTTTTAAAGAATAGTGGTGATAAATAATGAGCAACAACAACAGGTTTGACCAATTTAGACAAAAATCCAAAATTCGACGATTTATTATCCATTTCACAGTATGTTGTGAAATTGAAGCCACCCCTGTACTGATGAGGGTCATTGCACAAAACCATGGTATAGAAGTTGGCTTTTTGTCTGAATTTGGTAAAACTGATGTTGTGGCTCATTCTTTATTACCACTAGTTTTTTATTTATTTGCTTATCCCTAGTACACGTGGTACAGACCATGATAATCATGGTAGGTAGAAGTAGGCGACTGCTTTTACTGTAAGTGCACCACATGTCTACACATGTGAAAAGCAGTTCGACTTTGCACTTACAAATGTACCAGGGCCCCGTTTGGTTACTTGCACTCGCTGGTGGGGTTGGACTTTTGCAAGAACCGAGGGTCATTGGAGATTTTTTTTTTATCAGAAAAAGTACCCAATGCGGGAATCGAACCTAGGTTGTAGCTATCGAAAACCAACGGTTTAAACCATCCTTCCAATGACCCCATGCTCAATTTATAGAAGATGTATATTTATATTTGTATAGTGTTCTGTGTTATTCTAGAAACATTGAAGATAAATTGATCAATACCAATATTATATGTAATTAACCTACCTTAATTATCGACTAAATTGAACTCTTCGAATAAAAATATCAAAATATAATGACGATTGAAGAGAAGTGTTTTATACGAACTTCATTCGCAAGCTTTCGGACGCATGCTTCGAGAGAGAGAGTCCTATTTGAGAGGCACAACCTCAGCACGGCGAGGGCGAGATAGACTGCTGCAGGACAACCGCTAGGCGGTCGGAGGACTGGACAGCCCGACCGTGCGACTAGGCAGCAGTCAGGGCCCACAGAGTGGTGCGGCGACACTGGCCTAAACAGATCAGCCGACACTGGGTCAATCGATCAATGTTTGATCCCTGTGTCTGGGACCCTGGCTTCGAGAGAGAAATAAGGATAACCCGGGCCCCTGAAGCGCAAGAAACGCCAACTGCCCGGAATACATCGTTATATTTTGTAATACCTTATTTATGGATTAAATTCTAACGATTATTTGTATAAATATAATGAAATAATTATATAATAACATATATTATAATATATTATGAATAAGAAAAGGGGGATATTTTTGTGAACTCAGAAGACAAAATATTTAGTAGAAATAACCATTTATTATTCCTACTATCGCCATCTATGAAAGAAAATAAGAACTATTTACTGAACAATAATTAATTTTCGAAATATTTTCTTGTTTTCTCTTTTTTTCTAATACAATATATTTACATCAAAATGTCTTTCTCTTTAAATATATTATATATATAATTTATAAAATAAAAAAAAGAAAGTTATAGCCGTATTACAGAAAAATTAAGTTATAAAATCAAAAAATCATTCAAATGGAAATAAACGTTTTTGTTGGAACTCCATTTATTTAAAGAGCTAATTAATCTCCAATGATTACCGATTCTTGCAAAATTCCAACCCCACCAGTGAAGTGCAAGTAACCAAACGGGGCTCTGGTACATTTGTAAGCGCAAAGACGAACTGCTTTTCACATAGGTAGACATGTGGTGCACTTACAGTAAATGCAGTCGCCTACTACTACCCACCATGATTATCATGGCCTGTACTACGTGTACTAGGGATAAGCAAAAAAAAAAGAGAAAATTTAAAATAATTTCAATTTATTCAAAGTAGTCATCCCCTCATTAAAACACATTTTTCATATTATGGTGTATTGCAGGTATCCTTTTACATAAAATGTTTTTAGGATTCCCTTAATTAATTAACTTTATTAACACATCTTATAACACGATATCCCAAACTCAGGGATATTTGTGTCATTACATTTCTTTATATTATAACAAATAGGAAATATATAAGCTTATACAATTATCCAAAGAAAATTAGCCAAGAAGAAAAAAGACAAACATAAAAAAGCAATTTCCACAAAATTTCCTACCCTCTCTTTCCCAGTTCAAAAGATAGTTGCATATATCTGAAAAGACAAAGGTCACCTCTCCCGTCAAAACCTGACGCCATCTATTGACCGTCACCGCAAACTAGTGGCTTCAGGTCGGTGACAAAGCCACAATACCAGCTTTGTGAAACTGAAAAGCGTCCACCTAGAGACCATGGTTTCGGGCTAATGGCCCTCGTCAGTCTAGGGCGGACTTTATTCCATGAGATCCACATGGGATCTAATAGAATCTTGACAATCTGCCAAAAAGGTGTTTAGCTGGCAAAGTAGCTGGGCCAAATCTATGGCTATAATATAGATGGAAATTTTGCCGAGAGAATATTGATCTAAAGAGACAAAGGTCGCCTTTCCCGTCAAAATAGACGTCAAAACTATAAAGGTGTATATATATATATATATATATAAATGAAGTGCGAAATCGATGTTTGTTATCGCATCACGCAAAATCTACTGACTCAATCATTATGGAATTTCGCATGTAGGTAGCTGAAGATTTCGTTTAACATATAGGCTATTCAAAAAACTACAAAGGTTAATGTACTTTTTTTTTAAATATTTAACTGAAATGGATTAGTTCCCGCCTTTTGCCGCTTGGCGCCGCACTGGTCGCGACGAATTTGATTGGTTAATAGCTTTACACTTATTTTGTTAGTTTACACGCTGCATTTTTCAAAAGGTAAAATTATATATATTTATTTAAACTTATTGTTTAGAAATATTTTTCTAATTTAATTGCTACTACGTTTTTTTAGATAAGGTATACTGTTTGATTCTCATAAGGAATATTCATATTATATTATATATTCATATAATCATAATCATTTACGATTTAGATTGCTGTTTAGAAATTTTTTTCTAACTTCTAATTATGTTTTTTTTTTCTGTATAGCTTGCTACATATATTTCACTATATATGTTTGTTCCATGCAATAGTTTTATACTTATTAGCATTTATATTGTAAGCAGCTTCTATGCATTTTTAATAACTGCTTTTTTTTAGGGGTAGGCTCAATTTATTGGGCAGGTTTTTCAACCAAATTAGACAAAGGTATACTGTTTGATTCTCATAAGGAATATTCATATTATATTATATGTTCATATAATCATTTACGATTTAGATTATTGTTTAGAAATATATTTTCTAATTATGTTTTTTTTCTGTATAGCTTGCTACATATATTTTACTATTTATGTTTGTTCCATGCAATAGTTTTATACTTATTAGCATTTATATTGTAAGCAGCTTCTATGCATTTTTAGTAACTGCTTTTTATGTTTTTTTCTGTATAGCTTGCTACATATATTTTAATATATATGTTTGTTCCATGCAATAGTTTTATACTTATTAGCATTTATATTGTAAGCAGCTTCTATGCATTTTTGATAACTGCTTTTTTTTAGGGGTAGGCTCAATTTATTGGGCAGTTTTTTTCAACCAAATTAGACTTTTTTTTTTAGATCTTCTTCCATTGTCTTTTTTTTTTTGTTTTGCTGTCATTTTTTTAGGTAGTATTTATATTTATCTGCTTCATAATATGTAGCTGCTCATATATATCTGTATGGTACAACATATTTTTGCATATATTGGTACAATTAACTTTAAGTAAACAAATGTACAATCAACAATCTGACCAATGAGGGAGCCAGAATATGTTCTACTCATATTTATTGTGCATATTTTTTCAGCAAATTATACTTTTTTTTTTACGTCTTCTTCCATTTGATTTTTTTTATCAGTTGTTTTACGTTTTCACTGAGTTTTATGCATTTTCCCCTCCTTTCAGATTATTTCTATGCATTTTTTTATTTTGGCCTTAGTCGTGAGTCGAGCTTATTTTAATACACTATTTTTTATTTTTTATTCATTCTCAGCCCTTGATGTATTACATTTTTCAGTTATCCTTATTTTATTTTTACTAATGCTTTGTGTTTTTAGGTATGCCAAGCCATCGGAGAAGCAATCTTTCTCAGCGTTCCAATAGCTCTAGGGTTCAGCATGCTTACAGACTGCGCGAAACCAGAGGACAGAATATTCGAAGATTGCGAAACCTTGATCCACCCCGTCTCTGCAATGGCACTAGATTATGCATCACTCAAATGGGCACTAATGTTCTCCAGGCTCGAATTTTAACTGGCTCTTTTCGAGGGGAAGAGGTCCTTATTCCTAGAATACCTATTATTCCAAATTATCTGCCTTTTAAGTTTAGACGCTTGCAATTCCCAGTTATGGTTGCCTTTGCTATGACAATTAATAAATCTCAGGGTCAAACATTGCAAGTAGTTGGTGTGCATCTTGAGTCTCCCTGTTTCTCGCATGGGCAACTCTATGTAGCATGCTCCCGTGTTTCCAGCCCAAAAAAATTATTTGTCTTTAGTTCTACTTTTAGCAAGACACGTAATATTGTTTATCAGGGGGCTTTGATCTAGATATTGACAATTTTGAAAGAGATGTCTTCGAATATAATGCTTTTGGGAAGCTAGACTTTTGTAAATACATAATTTGTCAATAATTTGTTCATCATTATTGCTCTACTGTAGTTTCATCAATAAAGCCTTTTTTTACTTTTTTTTCACATTTAATTCATTTACATAACTCTATTCTTGAAAATTGTTTTTTTATATGGTGTCAACATTTCTGGTTCAATTAAGGTTTTTGTTAGCCTGCAACACACCTTATCATA
Organism: Cordylochernes scorpioides; assembly: GCA_030710605.1. Taxonomy (NCBI): domain Eukaryota; kingdom Metazoa; phylum Arthropoda; class Arachnida; order Pseudoscorpiones; family Chernetidae; genus Cordylochernes; species Cordylochernes scorpioides. The sequence continues at coordinate 208,375,180 of CP092863.1, read as the reverse complement.
GCTCATTGCATTTATCAGGATAACTTTGCTGTTTTGAATTTTACACCATTAGTATTTTCATGATTCTATAAAATTATATTTGTTTGCAGAATTTATAAACAATTTGGTTTGGGTTATGTACATTAAGAATTTGTAAAAATATAAAGGTCAAAGTTTTACAACAAAAAAAAAAAAAAAATTTGGAACACCATTTTTCTCCCATTTAATTTAATGATGCTTCATTTATGATTTTTAGGATTGCATTATTTTTATGCATATTATTTTTAAAAATTTGTGTTAGCAAGACATGGAATATTGCTAAGTTAATGTAATATTAACAAAAACTTTACCAACCCATGAAGCGTTAGCTCTAGTCTTTTACCGCTGGGGGCAGCACTGTTAGAGCTAATAAATGCTTTCGATTGGTGCTTACTTTTACATGCTGTTTGTTTTTAGACTAAATTGATACAAATCAAGTTAGCATTTTTTCATGCTTCAAAAAAGTTAAGATTATATTTTTAACGTTTCATAATATTTTTCAAATTAAAGCCGGAAATAATATTGCTTTTTCTCATCCTGCAGGTCTACATTACACTGCAACATGCTATCATAACTCTGGCTTTTGGCATTGATATTTATGTATTGTGCAAGTACTGTTTGCTACCTTAAGCTCTGGAGAGATTATAATGTGTCTACAGATCCATCATGTGGAAATCACACCATAGTAAAAATGCATTTAGCTGGTAGCAATGTATCGCATGTGTAGACATGTGGTGCGCTTACAGTAAAAGCAGTCGCTACCTACCCACCATGATTATCATGGCCTGTACCACGTGTACTAGGGATAATTAAAAAACAAAAAAGGAAGCAAGACCGAATACAAATAAATACATTATGTGTGGTTTCAGTTACATTTTGGCTATCTTCAGACAAAGGTACTGAATACATTCAGTAATTTTGTCTTTATATGGCAGCAATGCTGTTACTGAAACATCACACAAGATTTTTTTATTTTTTATTTGGTCTTGCTTTTTTGGTATTTTTAAAATTGCCCTTGACTATTAGAAAATTATGAAAATTTCCTTTTTATTTTATATACCATTTTGAAAAGTACATTCTTTTGTTAAAATATCCAATTTCCCACACTTTTCTAAAACTGCAACAATAACTAATAAAAAATTCTTCCAAGTCCAGGTATTTCAATATTGCAGAAATATATTACATTTATGAAAGTTGCTTAACTATTTAGATATGTAAATGCTGCATTAGGTGCCCTTTAAAATGTTTGCTCTGGCTGTTTCTTCTTGGACAGCCGAGAGTGAAGTGGAAAAAGTGAAATTTTAAGGTTGTGCCGACCATTTTCCTTTATTCACACTTATCACTAGATTTTTTTTTATTTTTAAGAATAAAAGCTCAGTTTGGTTACTTGCACTCACTGGAGGGGTTGGACTTTTTCAAGAATCAGGAGCCATTGGGGCAATTTTTTTTTCAGAACAAAGTGTCTGAATCTGCATTCGATGATCCCGGGTCATGGTTTTTAAAAATTAACAGTTCAGACCACTCCTCCAAACAGCACTCTATTCATTAGATGTGTTTGTGAAATGGATCCTATATTTCAGATTTTTTTATAAGCATTTTCGATATTGCTGTTTGCAGTTTATCTCCATTTTGCTGTAAGAAAATTCATTACATTGAGTTTACAAACAGTTGGGGCCTCTATTCATTCATGAGTAAACCCCACTCGAACAATACCCGGGCGAAGCCGGGTCCAGTCGGCTAGTATATATATATCTACAAAATTGATTAAATTTTTATAGGCTCTTTTCTTATCTACGAATTCATGTAGCTGTCCGATGCCACCTTTAAGAATCTCCATTAAGTATTTATTCGCCAACTCCTATATCATGAACATTGTTGACTTTAGATCTTTCATATATACTTTTGGAGAAATCACCGGAGTAAGATCCGGGGAATAAGGAGGATAAATTAATTCTTCAAATCGAATATCCCATAATGTGCGGTCCATTTTTTGAACAGTGTGAGACAAAATACACTAATGGACCAAACTTAAAGAGGTGAAAAGTCTTTGATATCGCCGGTAATCTCTTTTTTTAAGGAGACAGAGGCCATTTTGATCACACTTGGTCATCTGGTGTGCCTTCAATAAAGGTCACTGTAATATTGTTGCCCCAAGTTGCAGGTTTGCAGGGTCGTCGACCTTGGTTTCTTCCTTCTTGGTGTTATACACGTTTCCCGATCGGATTTTCATACTCAAAACAAATAAATAAATAAATTACGCCTCTAAAATAGTTTTGTAATTAAATAAATAAAAGCTAATAAGAATAAATTACCTTTTAAAGTTATTGCGTTTATTTATTCATTGTCTTCAACGTAGGTCGCGATCCGCAGTCTTATTCTAGGTCCTCTCTCGCTCCAATAACCAATCAAGATATATGTACAATAAAATATTAAAAAAGGAATGAAACTATGAATAGGGATGATGATAATCTAAATAATCTGTTTTAAATAAATATTAAATATCATAGAATATTTTGAATAAATGTAAGGCGCATTAAAATTGATGCAACAATATATATCAAAGTTATTGTCATAATCACGATATACATGCTAGAAGATACAACTTCCTTAAGTTTTGTTCATGAGGGTATTATTATAGAGTAAATTATTTCATTTGTTCATCCACTCTTAAAAATTTTATGTTCGAACTTCAAATTAGTTTTTAAAAAGACAAGTCTATTACTTCGCGTTTTTTTTTTTTTTTTGTGTTGCTTGTGTGTTGGGGTCCATTTTTCAGAGCAATGCTCAAGAATAACACTTATTTGAATCCCAAAATGAGTCCTTGCTGGGGAAACAGATGTTATCGATGTCCGTGAATCAGAAGGACACTATTCAATCGATTCCTTTCAAGAGGAAAATGATAAACCCAGATATCAATACACCTATTATTTCATCTTTTTAGGCTAATTCGTCACTCATATATTCCTAAAAAAATGCTTCGCGTATATTTTTCGTATTTTTTATATTGTCGCGATTATCAATTCAGAGTTGTATTGATCAAATGATAAACTTTATGAGTGATGTTTTCCTCACAACAAAACTAGAAACAAGAAAATGAAAAATCAGTTATATAATTTACATACCTTCCTTATATAACATTAAAAATATAATTATTTACATACTTACTAATTAAAAAACGAAAGAAAAAAAAGGATAAAAAGATCAGGTGTTGAAATCAATATTAAAAATGGCATATCCTGACCAGGAGCACATGTGCTTTACAGAAGGCAGAGCGCCATCTGGGGGAACAGAAATCAACTAAACATTGATTTAGCCTGTTCAAGAATAGTTTCAATTACTTACGATAGATGGCGACAGGTGTCTGCATCAAGTCAAACCTGATAATCTTATTCAAATATTTACATACTTTTATGCTTTAAACCGTCTATCTGTTGTAACAAGCTATCTTACAACTGAAAGTGTTATTTTCTTCATCTGCTTATTTCTATTAAGATAAGCACATACACAAAAAAGCTCAAATATAACTCAAAAATAAAATTTTGATAAAATAAAAAATATTATCGTTGAAATAGAAAATTTCTCATGTAGGTTTCCAATTTACTTACTAATAGAGACATTTGATTCACATTTGATTACATTTGATTTACATAAACCAATTCCGTGATAATATATTTCGCGTATAATTTCCCTATAGGGAGAAATATTGTGGTGAAGGAATAACATCATAACTTATTTTATTATTTAATTAATTAATGAAAATAAACAGCACAGAATATAACTCTGTATTTATGGAATCATCATAAATGTTCCATAGCTTCGTTCCATGTTCCATATTCTTTAGCTGTATATAGTTTGTGAAAAATAGTACAAAACTGAATTTGTACTAGGATAAGGTTGATAAAATGAAAAAAAAAAGGCATTTCCTGATCGCGCAACTAAAAATTGCTGATGGCTTGCGCCATCTATCGGAACAAATATCAATTAATCGTTGAATTTTATTATTCTAGAATTGGCAAAATATCGTTTCTTGATTAATCAAGAAAAGTTAAACATGTTTGCATTTCGGAATAAAAATTAAAAAAATCAGGAATAATTAAAAACCAACGATTAGTTGATATTTATTCCGATATATGGCGCAAGCCATCAGCAACTTTTAGTTGCACGATCAATAAATGCTCTTTTTCTCAATGTATGTAGTTTATTAGTTGAATTGTAGTCGTCTAGTCATGTTGTTTTAATAAATAAATATTATTTTATTTTTTCATTATGATCTGTCTAGTAATCCATTACTACGCTAAAATATATTTAATTTTTTAAATATATAAATAGTACTAAATTAACTATAATAATTATGATATTTATAAAAGACAATTAGCATATTTCGATATTTTAGATCTTAATATGAGAATAGTTTCAATTTCTTACGATAGATGGCGAGAGGTGTCTGCATCAGGTCAAACCTGCAAATCATTTGTATATTTGCATATATTTATGCTTTAAACCGTCATATCTTTTGTAAGAAGCTATCTTACAACTGAAAGTGTTATTTTCTTCATCTGCTAATATCTACCAAGTTAAGCACATACACAGAAAAGTTCAAATATAACTCAAAAATAAAATTTTGATAAAATAAAAAATGGTCGCTAAGCATGGAAAATTTCTCATGTAGGTTTTCAATTTACCGATCTAAGTATTGTAACAAAAATATTTGGTTGATGCAATCCTTAGGTGTATTCCAAGAATATATTTAAGTTATGTTTGTGTATTGTTACGTCGCGGCCTTGTCAAGGATGGCCAAATGAAAACGCGGGATTTGTAAGGATCTCTGTACGACTGCTCTTTATTTATCTTCGTGTGTTATCTTGACAAGTAGAGATTCAGTATGGATTGGATGTTTGGTAGAATCGTTTTAACAAATGTTCTTTAGGCAAAGTTTTACTCGGGTAAAAACCGAGCGAAGCTGGATACACATTCGCTAAATACAGTTATTCACAGATGTTCGTTTATGGGAAGATACTATTTCTTCAACTTAAAATTACTGAGTGAGCCAATCTATTTGATATTATTCAACTTATCGAGTATTTTTCATGGGACCGGGGAAAAATTATGATTATCGAGAGTATAGACAAATCTAGATTCAGTAGGGTTTGGATGTTTGCTAGAATCGTTTTAACAAATGTTCGTTAGGCAAACTTTTACTCGGGTAAAAACTGGGCGAAGCCGGCTATATTCGCTAGAATATATATATATATATTAAAAATATATATCAAGATAAATCAAGAAATTGGGTTGGTGAAATATCACGGAGCAAGCTAAATAAACGTTTAGTTTATTTTTGCTCCACTAGATGGTGCTCTGCCATCTAAAAAGCACATGTTCTCGTGGTCAGTCGTGGTCTCGTTGATTTGTCCGTCCGCTCACTTCAGCTATTCTTGATGTTAAAACATGTGGTCGAACTTACCCTGCTTGCTACCACGGTGATACTTAGCTTTCGATTGGGCATTGTCGTAACAGTATGTTTTAACTATACAAATTATACAAATTCTACAAATTATAAAAATATATATTAATCTGCATTTGTGAAATCATCTTTAAAATATTTATTTGCTTGCTTGCTTAAGATTCTCTAGCTGTAAATAGTTTTGGGGCTGACCTGTTAATAATTGTCGACTCGTCGCTGTGAGGTCATCAATAAATACTTTTACATCTTAGGATATTTCAAGGCTTGATTTCTACGCTACAACTGGTGGAGAGACTGGACCGATACCCATTAAGAAATAAAAGAAAATTTGATTCTGCTGAACCAGAAGAAACTTCTATGAATGTAAAGAAGGAAGGTACTCAGGTAAGCAACTACGTTGTTCAACATTTGCCAAGGAACCCTTCCATTTTCTCCGGGGAGGATGGTGAAGATCTTCAAAAATGGTTAAAAGGGTATGCACGTGTGGCAAGGTACAACCATTGGGACGAAACCTTTGTCTTACTAAAGTTTATTTTTATCTGTCTGGAACTGCTCTCAAATGGTTTGAGAACAACGAAGAAAGCATCCAGACTTGGAAGGAGTTCACATCTCAATTAGAGAATGTGTTCGGAAAAAAAGAAAATTCAAAATTGCAAGCGGAGAAGAAACTTAAAACACGGGCACAATTAAAAGGTGAAAGTACCGAATTTTACATCCAGGATGTCCTGTGCTTGTGCAAAGAGGTTGATCCTCAAATGAGCGTAGAAGATAAAATCTCCCAACTCATGAAGAGGATAGCTGAGGAGCTTTATCAAGCACTCCTCCCGAGGGATGTACAGAGCACCGAGCAATTTATTACAGAATGTCGCCGTGTCGAAGCGCTCCGTTGTAGGCGAGTTACCCCAACCAGGTACGAGTGCCTACCAAATGTAGCCTCTCTCTGTGACCAGGATGACGGAGAAGATCTGTCATCGCTGACCCGAAAAATTGTCCGCGAAGAGATACAGCAAGCATTGGACTTTTCTCAAGAGGAGCCTAAAATCGCTGCCAATGAAGATTTAGTAAGGGAAGAGATCGTAAAGACCTTGGCGCCTATATCAGAACCTACAATAAGTCCCCCTCAAGCACCCAGGCCTATATCAAATCCTAAATTTGAGGCTCAACCTAGAAATCCCCATCCTACATCTCAATATCAGAAACAAGGAAGAAGACGCGACACCAATGAATGGCGGACAACTGAGGGAAGGCCAATCTGTTTCTACTGCGGACGCCCAGGTCACGTCGTCCGCTATTGCCGTGACAGGAAGAGACACAATGAGGAAAGGAGAAAAGAATATTTCCAAAGAAAGCAAGACGCAATGGTATTCTACAACTTTCGAGCCGAATCTCAGGACCCCAATGACGAATCATCGAGGAAAAATTTCACTCGCTACCGAAGCCCTGCCTCATATCCCGGTCGAAACAGACAACATTTCTCACCTGCTAGAAGATCTAGCTGGACGCCCCGCCATTAAAACTAGATGATAGACCATATGGGAGGTAAGGCCGCAAATTTATAAAATCCTCCCTTGCCGACCACAGTGGAAATAAAAAACTACATTGACGTAAACATAGACCTACCAAGCCCTCATGAAGAAGATATCTCTACTGAAAGAAGACATCCACCGCAGTCACCTGAAAATATCCCTGGCCATAGTACTAGTTCTTAAGACTGACGACGTAAGTCTCCTGCTGAGCATCGGGTCGATGCTCTCTATAGGAGGAGGCTATGTGACAAAGAAATATTTTATTATTTAATTTAATATTATTCAATGAAAATATATTCTACAAATTATAAAAATATATATTAATCTGTATTTGTGAAATCATCTTTAAAATATTTCTTTGCTTGCTTGCTTAAGATTCTCTAGCTGTAAATAGTTTTGGGGCTGACCTGTTAATAATTGTCGACTCGTCGCTGTGAGGTCATCAATGAATACTTTTACATCTTAGGATATTTCAAGGCTTGATTTCTACGCTACAATATATATCAATATATTTATATAATAACATAATACATTATGAATTAGAAAAGGGGGAATATTTTTGTGAACTCAGAAGACAAAATATTTAGTGGAAATAACCATTTTCAATCCTACTATCGCCATCTCTGAAAGAAAATAAGAACTATTTACTGAACCATAATTAAATTTCTAAATATTTTATTGTTTTCTCTCTTTCTAATACAATATATTTACATCAAAATGTCTTTCTCTTTAAAAATATTTTATATATAAATTATAAAATAAAACATAAAAGTTTATAGCCGTATTACAGAAAAATTGAGTTGTATAAAATCAAAGAATCATTGGAATGGGAAAAAACGTTTTTGTAAGAGAGAAATCCATTTATTTAAAGAGCAAATTATGCTCCAATGACCCCCGATTCTTGCAAAAGTCCAACCCCACCAGCGAAGTACAAGTAACCAAACAGGGCTCTGGCACATTTGTAAGTGCAACGTCGAACTGCTTTTCACATATGTAGATATGTGGTGCACTTACAGTATAAGCAGTCGCCTACTTCTACCCACCATGATTATCATGGCCTGTACTACGTGTACTAGGGATAAGCAAATAAAAAGAGAAAATTTAAAATTATTTCAATTTATTCAAAGTAGTCCTCCTCTTATTCAAACACATTTTTATATTATGGTGTATTGCAGGTATCCAGGTATACAGAAAATGTTTTTAAGATTCCCTTAATTAATTAACTTTATTAACATCTTATAACACGATATCCCAAACTCAGGGATATTTGCGTCAATACATTTCTTTACATCATAACAAAGTGACTATATACAAGTTTATATACAATTCAATTATTTTACATAATTATCCAAAGAAAATTGGTCAAGGAGAAAAAAGACAAACATACAAAAGCAATTTCCTCAAAATTTCCTTCCTTCTTTTTCCCAGTTCAAAAGATAGTTGCATATATCTAAAGAGACAAAGGTCGCCTCTCCCGTCAAAACCTGACGCCATCTATTGACCGTCACCGCAAACTAGCGACCTCGAGTCGGTGACAAAGCCACAACACCAACTTTGGCAAACTGAAAATCGTCCACCTAGATAGAATGGTTTCGAGCTAATGGCCCTCGTCAGCCTAGGGCGGACTTTATTCCATGAGATCCACAGTCTAGAATATAGATGGAAATTTTGCCGGGAGAATATTGATCTAAAGAGACAACGGTCGCCTCCCCTGTCAAAATAGACGTCAAAACTAAAAGGTTGTGTATATATATATATACTAGCCGAATGACCCGGGCAACGCCCGTGTTTTACCCGATTGAATGTTTTGATTCAAATACTATTTGTTACAATTATAATTTGGCGCCTTAAATAAATGCATATGTTAGTTAATAACTATAGCCTATGTGCTTTATCTGTCTATGTACTGTTGGCTTCCGTAGGCGTCTCTTACTGAGAAAAAGAAAGAGAGGATTCCATTTGGTTATTAACTAATATATGCATTTATTTAAGGAGCGACCCGCTCCAACACAATAGTTACAGAAATGGGGGGGGGGGGGGGAAGTGGCGTGATCGTAGCCGACCAATAGGAGGGCGCCATTCCAAAAAAAAAAAGCAAACCGTGACAGAGGCCGATGAGGAATGACGCTCCTAACTGCATATAGAATACTCATTTGATTGAAACTTGTATATGTTCTTTTCTCATCTATGAATTTATGTAGCTTTCCGAAGCCACCTTCAGGAATCTCCCTTAGGGTAGTTATTAACCGTCTCCTCTATCATGAACATTGTTGAACTTTAGATATTTCAAATATACTTTTAGAGAAGTCACTTGAAGTAAGATCCGGGGAGTAAGGAGGATGAATTAATTATTCAAATCTGGAATCCGATAACGTGTGGTTCATATATTGAACAGTGTGAGACGAAATACACTCATTGACAAAACTTAAAGAAGTGAAAAGTCTTTGATATCGCCGGTAGTATAATATTTAAGGAGACAAAGGCAATTTTGATCACTCTTGGTTATCTGGTGTGCCTTCAATAAAGGTCACTGTAATATTGTTGCCACAAGTTGCAGCTTTGCAGGGTCGTCGACCTTGGTTTCTTCCTTCTTGGTGTTATACACGTTTCCCGAGCAGGTTTCCATACTCAAAGCAAATAAATAAAAGTTAATCAAAATAAATTACCTTTCAAAGTTATTGTGTTTATTTATTCGTTGTCTTACTCGTAGTCCTTATCCGCTGTCTTCGTCTAGGTCCTCTCTCGCTCCAATAAGCAATCAAGATATTTGTACAATAAATATTACAAAAGGAATGAAAATATGAATAGGGATGATGATAATCTAAATAATCTGTTTAAAATAAATATTAAATATCATAGAATATTTTGAATATATGTAGGGCGCATTAGAATTGATGCAACAATATCTATCAAAGTTATTGTCTGAATCACAATATAGATGCTAGAAGATACAACTTCCTTAAGTTTTTTTCCATGTCCATATTATTATAGAGTAAATTTTTTCATTTGTTAATTCACTCTTTAAAATGTTATGTTCGAACTTCAAATTAGTTTTTAAAAAGACAAGCCTAAGACTTCGCTTTTATTTGTATTGTTTGTGTGTTGGGATCCATCTTTCAGAGCAATACTTTCAAGAGGAAAATGATAAACCCAGATTTTAATAAACATACTATTTCATTTTTATAGGCTAATTCTTAACTCATATATATTCCTGAAAAATTGCTTCGCATATATATTTCGTATTTTATATATTGTCGCGATTATCAATTCAGAGTTTTATTGATTAAATGATAAACTTTGTGAGTGATGTTTTCCTCCCAACAAAGCTAAAAACTAGAAAATGAAAAATCAGCTATTGTATTTACATAACTTCCTTATATAACAATAAACATAAAGGTATTTACATATTTACTAATAGAGACATTTGATTACATTTGATTTACATAAACTAATTTCGTGACAATATATTTCACGTATAATTTCCCTATAGGGAGAAATATTGTGGTGAAGGAATAACTTTATAAATGATTTTATTATTTAATTAATCAATGAAAATAAACAGTACAGAATATAACTCTGTGTTTAGGAAATCATCATAAATGTTCCATAGCTTCGTTCCATGTTCCATATTCTTTAGCTGTATAAGTTTGTGAAAAATAGTACAAAAGTGAATTTGTACTTGGATCAGGCGGATAAATTAAGAAAAAAGGCATTTCCTGATCGTGCAACTAAAAGTTGCTGATGGCTTGCGCCATCTATCGGAACAAATATCAATTAATCGTTGATTTTTAATTATTTTATAATTGGCCAGATACAGTTTATTTGGATAATGAAGAAAAGCTAACCACGTACTCGTTTCGGAATAAAAACAAAAAATTCTGGAATAATTAAAATCCAACGTTTAGTTGATATTTATTCCGATAGATGGCGCAAGCCATCAGCAACCTTTAGTTGCACGATCAATAAATGCACTCTTTCTAAATGTATATAGTTTAGATATAAAAGATTCTTCTCAGTAAGATATGTAGCAATTTAATAAATTGAAAGAAGCCAAGTTTCTTTAATCACTACATGTATATAGTTTGCTAGTTGAATTGTAGTCGGCTAGACATGTTGTTGTAATAAATAAATATTATTTTATAATTATGATCTGTCTAGTGATCTATTACTAGGCCACATTATATTTATTTTTTTTTTATATATTGCCTCATATTAACACGATAATAAGTGTAAAATATTTATAAATGTAAATTAGTATATCTCGGGATTTTGGATCTTAATATGAGATTAGTTTCAATTTTTTACGATAGATGGCGTCAGGTGTTTGTACCAAGTCAAACCTGAAATTCTTATTTAAATATTTGCATATGTTTACCGGCGGATCTGTTGTAACAAGCTATCTTACAACTGAAAATGTTATTTTCTTCATCTGCTAATATCTACCAAGATAAGCACATACACAAAAAAGTTTGAATATCACTCAAAAATCAAGATTTTTTTGATAAAATAAAACACCGTGTATTACTTAAATAGAAAATTTTTCATGTAGGTTTTCAATTTACCGATCTAAGTGTTGTAATAAGAAAGTTTAGTAGATGCAATAGATTGACAAGTATAGATTCAGTTGGGATTGAATGTTTGCTAGAATCGTTTTAACAAATGCTCGTTAGGCAAAGTTTTACTCGGATAAAAACCGGGCGAAGTCTGGTACATTCGCTAAATACAGTTATTCATAAATGTTCGTTTATGGCAAGATACTATTCTTTAAACTTAAAATTACCGAGTGAGCCTATTAATATTTATTTTATTCAACTTATCGAGTATTTTTCAAGGGACTGGGAAAATATTTAGGATTATCGAGAGTATAGACAAGTATATATTCAGTAGGGTTTGGATGTTTGCTAGAATCGTTTTAATAATGTTCGTTAGGCAAACCTTTACTCGGGTAAAAAGCGGGCGAAGCCGGGTACATTCGCTAGTATATATATAGATATAAAGCATATATTGGATCTAAATTTATTAATCAACCAATATTTCTAGGAGCAAGACGCCTCTCTTTATCAAGGCTTTTCTTTGATTTAAACTAAATCACGTGGGTATGTGATCCACTCATGCTATACAAGATCAAAGTGAGGAACTATCTGATGAAAATGTCACTGTATATAAAATATATGTACAATGAATATATTAATAATGATAATTGAAAGAGTATATAATTAAATAAACATTTGATTAAATAAATGAAGAGACTGATAAATATTATAGAAATAAAAATGAGTAAGGATTATGATTCAATATGTTGTGTTGTGATATATATATATATATATATATATATATATATATATATATATATATATATATATATATATATATATATATATATATATATATATACAGGGTGATCCAAAAGTCCCGCACTATTTTAAAAATTAATAACTCAGCGAATATTTGCGCTAAAGCAATGCGGTAAACACCATTGTGTTCAGGATGCAATGGGAATTTTTATGGCAAATAATGAAAAATTCGAAATTGATTTTAGTTACAATTTTATTCGCCAGATGGCGCACTACCAGAATCAGAGATTCAGCGGCCAAATTGTTTGATAAATTGAAAAATATAACTGATCGACACGTATTTTTCCTTTTTGAATACCAGGAAAGAACCCTAATAACATCAAATAACAAATTAATAAAACACCACTCCGCCAAAAGTATGAAGAATTGGTTAACAATTTTTAAATACAATCAGAGATATGTAAAATAGGTAAATGCAAATTAAAACATGTAGCAAAAAAAAATGATATTTTAGATACGGTTTGTGTTTCCGAAGATAATAAATTTCGAATATTTTTTAAATTCAACTCTCTCTCAGTATCGATTATATTTATTTTAATTCATTTGAAAAATATGTATCTATCTCTGATAATTTATTTTACTCTGGAATGCCGTTGTTGTTGTCGTGCCCAAAAAAGAGCCTCAGATGTATCCATGCATCTCCATCACAGCAGCAGCAATGCCCACTATCTTGGGTGTGTAAAACTGCTGCTCTGGGTCTATGTCAAATTCCTGCAAGGCTGCGGCCATTGCTGGCTATGAGAATGTGTGGGTAGGTGTAAGTTCCACACCAGGACAATTGTTGCATGCCCTATAGGTTATTGTGCCTTCTGGATGTATTGTCATTCCTTTATAGTGTTTTGTTCTAAGTCTTGTTATAGTTTTTGTCATTTTTTCTCTCAGAGTTTATTTCGCATTTTGATCATTTCTTATTTATTGTTTAATTATCTTGTATTTTGACAAAGAATCAGCGTCAAATAATGACATTTGTTCTTTCCTTTGGCTCAACTTTCTGCCTTCCTTTGTCAATTCAGATGCCATTTCATTACCCCCGATCTCAGCATGGGCAGGGATCCATTGTAGAATGCAGTTATTCTCCAATGGTTCCAGTTGGGTAAGTAACGAGTGTATTTTCCGTGTGATTTTAGTATTGTCCTTCTGAATTGCTTCTAGAGCGGATATGGAGTCGCTGTATATTAAATTTCCTTCTGCTTGATGCAGGGATGGTTGGTTAAGGCATACATCAAGGGCTTTCCAGATAGCCGTCAGTTCACAAGTGAAGTTTGACGAAATCTGTCCTGCTCCTTCTTTGATTTTGATGTGCGTTCCATCTTGCAGTATTATGTTAATTCCGGCCCCTCCATAACTCAGGGTAAGGTCTGAAGATACATCTGTATATGCTGTTAAAGGGGGTGGCCTAGCATTTTAAATCAATAATTTGTACTATGAGGACATAGCCGTTAATATTTCAAACACATTAGACCTCGAAGCCCAAGATATCAAAGTCTACCTCAATCAAAACAAAGCCATCAACATATGCAATATGTATCACCCTCCAAACAATACACTTATTGACGATGGAACAATGGCTCAATTTCTTACAGACAACTCTTATTGTAGGTGACCTTAATGCCAAACATCAACTATGGGGATGTTCCACGCCAAACCCAAGAGGCAAAATACTTTCAAACATATTTGACGACAATGCCATCATGTGCTTAAATGATGGGAATCCTACCCATCATTCATACAGCTATAATACTGCACAAGCCCTTGATATAAGTTTTTACTATCCTGACATTTTCCACAAATGCAAATAGCAAATATAAAAAAAGTATTGTAAGTGATCATTTGCCTAATTTGATAGAAATTAGCACCAAGACCAAAACCAGCTCAATTAAGAAATATTCTGGAACTTCAAAAAGACTAATTGGATATCTTTCGAAAACACCATTATTAAAGCAGCCACAGTTTTAATACCAAGAGGTAATATTAAGAAATGGATTCCAAATTATACACACCAGGCAAAATATATTCAAACACTTATAACTAAAAGAAATGAACTACAAAAAAGAGCACCCAAAACCAAACAAATTGTAGAACTGAACTGAACATTGTGAATGCAAAAATAAAAAGATTATACATAAATGTGAAAAGGAAAAAATGGAAACAAACTTGTGGAAACCTGAACCCAAGAAACCCAAATACAAAACTTTGGAATTTGGCAAAACAAATTGACAGATCCCAGTCACAAACCGAAAAAACTAATATGATTAAGAATACAGATGGTACACCAGCAACTAATGACAAAATTGCTGCCAATCTTTTAGGTAATTCATATCAAATAAGTAGTAAAATCAAGGTTGAAACAAAGGCCCGAAGGATTATTCATGACTGTAAAAATGTCACCAGCACTCATAATATTTTCCATGAAAAAAATCAATATGAAAGAGCTAGCTTATGCATTAGAAAACACTGACCTAAACAAGACTCCTGGGCCAGATGGAATCCATGGCCGAATTATATCAAACTTGGGCAAAATTGCACCCCGACACAAGAAATCTCTTACCAGAAGAACAATATAGATTTAGGAAAGGACATGGGTCAATAGACCAACTCTTATTTTTCACACAAAAGGTAAAAGATGCACAAAACAGAAAACCAACTAACCACACAATAGCTGCTTTTTTAGACCTTACACAAGCTTTTGATAAGGTATAGAAAAACAAGTTAATTACAAAATTATACAAACATTTCAAAATTTATGGAAAAGCTATCACTTGGATAAATGATTCCCTTAAAAATAGATACATCAGGGTCAAATATAATGGCACTCTATCTAAAACCTTCAAATTGTATCAAGGATTACCACAAGGATCAGTCCTTAGCCCATATCTCTTCACCCTATTTATTGCAGGCATAGAAGAAAAATTTTCACATAAAACCAATATTGGTCTTTTCGCTGATGACATTATTCTATGGAGCAGCAACACTAACTGGAAAAAAGATGAAAGAGATTTTAACAAGACTCTTCTCCACCTAGAAAAACTTGCTAATAAACATAAATTAGAATTTAACCCCCAAAAATCTGAAACTGTCTTTTTACTAGCGATAAGAAACTATACAAAATAAGACCAAATATTATTCTGAAAGAACAACAATTGCAATATAATAAACATCCTAAATATCTCGGCTACACCCTGGATCCAGACATTAACTCCAGTAAACATATTGAAGGAGTTGTTAGAAAAGGAAGAGACCGACTAAAAATCTTGAAATGTATATCAGGAAGAGTGGGGAGCTGAAGCAACAACACTAAAATTAACTTACACATCTCTAATGACCTATCTTGGAATATGGATATCAAATCTATGGTACAGCATCTGAAACAAATCTAAAATCACTGGAAAGGATACAACTAAATGCAGCTAGAATTATTACAGGTCTTCGAAATACATGCCCTAATAATATTGTACTTTACGAGGCAGACATTATGCCCTTAAAGGATAGAAGAAGCTACAATCTGCCAAAATATATAAACAAAATCAAGAGTTATGAAAACAAACACAGAACTTTCAATTACATACTTAATTGGGAATCCAATATAAGACTCAAAAAAGAAGGCCCTCTCCACCTGGCCAAAAGAAATGGATTTTTAAAATATAAAGTGGAAAAATGTTATTTAGCAGAAAAAATATCTCCATGCGAATCACTAACAAAATGTTATTTTTAATACCACTTTAAATGAACCCACCAACAAACAATACCAAAATCCAGAATACTTAAAACAATTATCATTAGAAATAATTAATAAAATTCCTAAAAAAATGTAATAACTATATATACCGATGGTAGCAGAGACGAGTTGGGACAAACTGACAGTGACTCCCTCATTAAAACCACAAATGGCAATGAGAAAATAAACAGAAGAAACCCAGATTTTTTTTCAGTCTTCAGATCCGAACTTATAGCCATCTATGAAGCCTTAAAATCCATCAGAAACACTAAACATCACGATATATGGATTCTTACTGATAGTAGAAGTGCCATACAACACTTGAGTCACACAAGGGAACTTAGAGACAGAGTAAGCAGGAACATAATTGGTTATCTCCAAAAACTCTCAATACCTCAAAAATTCACCTTCAATGGATACCCTTACATGTTAGCATTGAAGGCAATGAAGCTGCTGATGCGCTAGCGAAAAAAGGCACAAAAGAACCCTTACTACAGAAAAATAAACTTACTTTTAAAGAAATAGAAACAGTAGCCAAAACAAACATAAACAAGAACTGGAGGATCCCACCTAAGCACAATTGGTACACCCTAGAAGCAGTTGGCCACCCAGACCTTTCGGACCACAAGCCGGCATCCGAAGCATGCCCTTCGCTGCTATTCTGTTCAACTCATAAGTCAAGTAACGGTATCTAAGCTAGTGCTTGGACATTGTACCTGGAAACACCACCTCCCAGACAACGTGTCTGGAAGGATTTCTCTACCGGTGGCCTTTAAACACAGCAAAAGAGGAAACTATTTACTGTGTCCAGCAGGGACCGCGGGGAGGCGGCCCCCGGTCGACTCTTTTCACTCACAGTTGAGGAAAAGCTCAGATGCCACGTCGTGGGCTTTCTCAAGAATCTTGCTGTGGTTTCTCAGCAGCTTACTCTCGATCGCGCCCCTCGCCCTCCTTCTCTCTTCCTGCACACCCCTACCCTTGGACAATCCAAGACGTAGTGGCGTGCATCCACATCCCTTTCTTCATAGACGCAATCAGGGTTTCTCTTAATTTTAAATCTGTGGAGACTTGGGGAAGAGCCCATGTCCCGAACTACCCTAATGAATTTGTGGGACAATACCTTACAGAGGTACTTGGGTTTTGTTACCCAATTGAATACCTCTCTCCCTTCACACTTTTCCTCCATCTGTCCAACCATAAGTCCTGGACGTGCCCCCTGATCCTCCTATAAACTTCTTTCTTGGTCACTGGGGTCCTCAGTGATCTACCTCTAAAGCATCCTGCCTTAGCGAGCCTGTCTGCGAATTCATTACCTTCGATGAGGCTGTGTCCCCTAACCCTCCAGAGCCCGCGTTATCATCTCCAGCTACTGGATTATTTGATGCGCGAGTTGCCCTTTCACCAGATTGATGGCGACGAGGGCCGACATACAATCTGAATAGAGGCGGTCCGGGCTGAAGTTCTTCTCGGCTCACACTCTGAGGGCTACCCTGATCGCAACCAGCACGGCTGAAAAGACCAATTCGTCCACTCTGAGTGTTAAGCTTTCTTGGAAGATCAGCTCTCCATTAGTGAAAATCACTACTCCAGCTCCAGTATTGGTTCCAGACTTACTACCATCAGTGAAAACCTCCGTGTCAATCCCTGTCGGCCCTCCAGGACTCCAATTCCACTTTGGCAACCCTTGCGGAGGCTTCCTTGGGTCCCTCTTCCATTCCAGGGCACCCACTTCAAGTCCCAAGGCATCTTCCCTGTTCTCCCAGATCTTCTGTCTGAAGGTCTCCACCTCTAGTTTCAATCCCAGAGGAATAAGCCCAGCGAGGACCAAAAAGGCCTCACTGCTGGTAGTGCGATATCCCCCTGTGATTCTGAGTGCCGCTGTCCTCTGCACGCTCTCTAGAGTTTTTGCCACCTTCTGATCCCTGTTATAGCAGGATTGGCTCGACACAGGAGAGGCAGAGGTTCCTAAAAATAGTACCCTCCTTCTCCCCCCCCTATTGAGAGCCAACCAGGACAGGCCTGCACAACGCCTCCCTGCCTCTCGTCACCATCTCCTCCGCGTGGTATTGCCAACCCATCTTGTCATCAATGACCACCCCCCAGGATGGTCATCCTATTGACCAACGCTACCCTCCGTCCTTTCATCCGGATAGCCGGCTTGTGCTCCCATTTGATCCCTTTCCTTTTAGTTCTTATGTCCCTAGGCTTAAAGCTGAGGGCTTTAGTTTTAGAGACATTGAACTTAAGGCCAGAGTCATGGGCCCAGTTCGAGAGGATTTGGAGAGAAGCTTCAACACACTTCTCAGCCTTCGCTCTCGAAGCAGCCTCAATGATGAGGAACTGGTCGTCAGCATAGAGAACCAGCCAGGCTCCCTCAGGTAGCTCCTCCTGGAAAACGGTGTTTACCAGGATATTCCACATAATAGGTCCGCAGCAAGAGCCCTGGGGGCAGCCCCTAGCACAGTTTCTTTCCAACTTCCGCCCACCAAAACTGAGGCTAATCCGTCTATCCCTCAGGAAGTCACGAACCAAGCTGCACAAATTATCAGGACAACCCATGTCCATCAAATTTCATCAGCTTGT